>JAMSLZ010000003.1:3009409-3611291 GCA_026027325.1 Actinomucor elegans
TTTACTTGAGATGGAAAGATGGTGTATATGCAGTGGACGTAGACAAGTCTTATGATGTAGATGAAACAGTGTTATCCGTCATGGTAAGTAAGGAACCAAGTTCAACCTGCGTGATTTTTAAACGCATTTTTATAGGGCAAATCTCTTGAGAAAGCGTTGACGTTGGAACCAGAGGAATTTAAACGCTACCTCAAAGAAAACTCTGACCAGATTACTGAAGAAGAGAGACATCAGCCTGAATCTTATGCTTATGGACAAGTAAGTGGCCTAATCATTTGTGCAAAGTAGGTTGAACTGAACATTTGCGGTAGTTGGGTAAATTTCTATTGAGATCCCAGCTTGATTGCTTCGATGCACGTTTACCGAGAGGCACGTTTGATTTAAAGACAAGAGCAGCTATGCCAGTTCGATTAGATATCCGCAACTATACAGTAAGTTTTCTAGAGTAGGAAATACGATAGTTACCAACATAAATGACAGGACTACTTGGGTTACTCGTTAAAACGGGCTCACGGACTGTACGAATCCTTTGAGCGGGAATACTACGATATGATTCGATCTGCGTTCTTAAAATACAGGTAAACAATACATGAAACACGAATGGCTTGTGTTTAACAACCTTGCTAGTTTCCAAGTGCGCATTGGACACATGGACGGTATTTTGGTAGCTTATCATAATACCAGGAAAATATTTGGTTTCCAGTACATCTCTAGAGAAGAAATGGATTCTCGCTTGTTCGGATCCACCAAACTAGGCGATGAAGTGTTTAGAAACGCATTAGTGATGTTTGAGTCTATTTTAGACCAAGCTACACAGAAATACCCTGAACAAACGCTGAGATTGTCATTTGATACAAAGCTCAACAGAAAGACACTCAATGCAACTACCAACATCTTTGTAGAGGCTGTACCAGATGAAACCAATCATGAATCTGCGCCCGCTAGCGAAGATTTGGATGAGTTCTTTCAAACAGACGAACAGGGAACACTGCTTGATCCTCATGATAAACTCACGCTGTATGAACTAGATACGCAGTCTTTTGTGAATGGTGAATTGATACAAGGTCCTTTACGCATGAAGAACCCTTCCAAAGACGTATGGACTGTGCGTACAAACTTAAAGGAGGTGCTTTCAGATAACGACCCATTAAAGCGTGACAAGTTTAGAACGATGCGTAAGATGCAAGCGGAACTGTACGTTCCTGGAAAGAACTCAAACCCCATGTTGAAAAAGTTTAAAAGCATGAGTGATGCAGTGTTACGTCAAGAGAATCGAAATGCTAAAGCCTGATTGCCAATCAATAAAGCATTCATTGACTTGGAAACACTTAATATAAACTATAATAGGATTTTATTTGTTGGAGAATGCACTTTTAAGAAACAAACAGTAGGGATAATGTAGAATATAGAATAAGATGAAAGGGTATTAACGACACTCATGATGAGCCTTGAGACAGCGAACACCACAATAGTACTGGGATTTACATTTAGAACACACTGGCATTCCTCTTTTTTCGATACCGCAGTTAGAGCAACTTGACGATGATGCACTGGAAACAGAAGAAGTTCTAGAAGGCAATTTGGGACGATCGGCCGTTAGATGCTGAAGCGCAGTACGAGCCGATTGTTGCAGCATTTGAGCATCAAACTGTGTAGGAATCACAGATACACATTTACGGTAATAACTTATGGATTTGTTGATATCCACCTCTTCATAAAGAGTAGCACGACAGTAGTAGATAGTAATACGAATGGCTCGACCATAGGCTTCATTGATGGCCACATCAACTACCTTTTCTTGGTCTTCTGTCATTAGTAGAGGTAAAGGTACCATGCGGTCCGGTTCTGAGCTTTCATCCTTGAGTTGCTTGCCCAATTCTCGCAACTCGTTTATTAACAGAGACACCCAGGGCAAATGGTGTATTTTAGAAACCTCCAGATGGCAGTGAATGAGATCCACGGTTTGTTCAACTAGATGAAACAGCAGTGCGTTACAAATGATGGGTTGCTTGTTTCTTGTTAAACGAAAGGCAGTGAGATAATAGTCGGCTACTTTGCTGCATTGATAACAGCCGTCATCGTGTTTGCACTCTACCACGGATGCCAATTGAGTAGCAGCCTCAACAGAGCCTTGCTTCAGTTGACGCTCCAGTTCTGATGTATTGTCTTGCAAAAGCGATTTTTCATTGGTGGAATGAAAGACGTTTGATATTAAGGCAGTGGGCATTTTAGGAGATAAGATGAAGAGAGAGAAGAGAGAGAGAGAAAAGAAAGAAAAGGATTCCAGAGTAGGCCTTTTATAATCTATCTTTTTTGACAAACAGTTGGTATAGGCCTGTTATATGATGGCAAAGTAACACACCCCCTCCACACGTGAGGTTGGACAAACGGTTTAACGTGGAGACTCAATCTATGAAGCTTAGGCTATTATGCATCCAGTGACCCCATGTGCTTTGACTGTTTTTGATCATTCTCCACTAAACGATCAGTATTTAAGCTCATGTATATCCTATGTATCTTGTTTTCTTCCATTGATGATTATGCGCATGTCAAATTTGGATCGGCGTAATTGAATCAATTACTGTAACCTCAGTTTCAATAATTTGTGATTATAGGATTCTTCTTTCTATAATACACCCGAGGGTGTCTAGATTTTTGATTCCATGGTGTAACCTTTCCTGCAGGTCAGTATTCAGCCTTTTAGCATCTATTATGTATCATTGAAGAAAATACCAAGAAGTTTGTATACAAGCAGAAGAAGAAAAAAGTACTTATCAATGCTTTATAGGATTGGTACGCGTATCTTTTATCAATTCACGCTTCAACCACTAGAAAGGAAACCTTAAGATTTGGATTTTAATACTGTCCTACTTTGACGGAAACTAAAGTTCTAGCTTATGCCAAGTAATTATGTAACCATGTAAATGGCTACTGTAATTCACTTGCATCTTGTTCTTTATCATGTAAACCTACAAGTTGTATTTTGTAAGTTATTACTTCATCCATCAGCGTGATTCGGGCTACACTCAAATGAAATGCCGAACAAAATGTTGCTTGTGTTGATTTGATAAAATTTGAGGATTGCTTTACGTTAAAACCCAAATCAAGCTGGAGAGACTAGACTTATAAGTGCAACTTTTAGACTTTATCACGCGTAATAAGGTACAGTAGATCTTTTACGTAACTGCCTTCCATATAGATACATAAAGACCGAGTTACAAAAGAAACAAAACAATGTTCCATTATTCATACATGCATAGGCTACAGTTTTTTAAAAAGATGTTCCAGTTGAGGTGTACAAAAGAACTTCTACGCCGAAAATCAGTTTATTCTTCTGCTTCTAATGGCTTAACATGCAGTCTGGATCTAATACAAACCAAGAAGCAGTAATTTGGGTATTGTTCCAATAATCTATATATATAAAGATCGTCATATTATTTTTTTTTGCATTTAATTTGAGCTGTCATTCCCATTGCTTATATTACATTATTTTATTTTTATCTTAAATGCCGCCTCGGAATGGATCTTATCAAGCAAAAAAAAAAAAAAGGTTTACATTGATAAGCTATAAAAGGACGTGGGCAAGTGCCTACAGGCATCCAACGATTGGGTATGACCGTGCGAAAGTTCCTTCGGAAGGGTTACACTGACTTATTTCGTATTGGGGACACAAAATGAAACTTTCTTTCTTCTAGTTAAACTACGGTGTAAATCACACAGAGAATACAGAGAATACATAGTATACTATACAAAATTCATCCATTATTGTTCATTGTTATGTATTGATTTCCTAATGTCCTTCGGGTAGCCTCAAGCTACTCCTCCATACCGTAATCATTTATTGCATAGGCTGAGGGGTGTGCTGAACCAGATTTCGCACATAATAACATAAGTTCCGTCTTAAAACATAATCGTCATAATGTAATCTATTAACAAATATATCTCAACAACCACCCTACAAACAATATAGTTTTGCATCCGAAGCCTTTGTATACTACTAGTTATATACCCGATAATAATATATATAGAGCCTGATTTCATATCCAAATGAAAATCAGTTGACTCAGAATTATCTTTTACCTTTCTATACAATAAACCATTAGAAGGATTTTAATTGTATTCTTATAACGTTTTTTACATATTTTTATAACAAGGGGTATTGAATGAAGCATTTCCTTTTCCCCGATCAACTCAACAAATATATATCCTAATAAAAGAAATGCTTATACTATATAGAAAAAACATGACAACAATTTGAAGTATACCATATACATTTATAAAAAAATTTTTTTAGGCAATCAGCTTTTAGCTATACACTACACGCAATAGCGAGAAAAACCATTTTAATCATATAGCGTTCTAGCTTTTTGGAGTATGCTTTTT
Source organism: Actinomucor elegans (assembly GCA_026027325.1). Classification (NCBI taxonomy): domain Eukaryota; kingdom Fungi; phylum Mucoromycota; class Mucoromycetes; order Mucorales; family Mucoraceae; genus Actinomucor; species Actinomucor elegans. Next base: position 3,013,793 of record JAMSLZ010000003.1, read on the forward strand.
ATTTTTTTATTTTAGTTTTAATATGAAATGCGTACCATTCGAAAGCCAGGCATGTCGTTTATAAAATCCCAAGCGCTAGATTGCATACATTACCTTTTAATAAATTTTGAAGCCGAAAAATTGAAAATCAGAGTTCACAAAATTGGTGCATTCTACTCAATTTAGAGATATCTCCGTTAAATGTATCTGATTAGCATAACTTAATTTAAATGAATGGCTGCATCCATTCGTATTTAAATCTGGGCTTGTAGTATCTTTTTTTTTTTTTTTTACAATGGATTATTTATAATTCTCTTGAAACAGTTGTAGTCATAGCACTACTCTATAGGCCTCTCTATCCATTTTGGTCATATATAGGATCCAGTTAGTAGTCCTTGCTGTTTCCATATAGTAATGTTTCAATTGAGACTCACATTTAATATCTATAGTGTCAGTTAAATTTAACTGTTACAAAATTAAATATCACTTTTTCTTTCTAGAGAACAAATTACTATCCATTTAAAAGAACTCATTTATTGATACATCTGATTAAAAGAAATTACTTGGTTATTTACAGTACTGAATGGCATTTTAAAAATGCATGATATTATCGATCTCTTTGTTGGTTTGGTAAAGCTTGGCATAAGCCTGTCTTAATTCTTTAAGCGCAGCCTTTTGAGCGGATTGCAGATCCTTTTTCATATGTGCAGCGACTAGTGTATTTGATTTCAATTTTTCCACATGCTTAAGGCCTACTTCAGTTCTTTCTCGAACACTTTTTTCAGCAGCAACTCGCAATTGATCAATCTCTGTTTTTAATGCACTGATAAACAGGTCTGTATCTTCATTTGGTGCTTCTTCCAAACTTAATACCCGTACACGCGACAGTATCAAATCAAGTTGATCCTCGAGTCGAAGTTTTTCTTGAAGTGCTGTTTCCATGATTGATTGAATCTCAAAGGCGGCTACAACAGCATCGCTATCTACAGTATCAAACTCAAGCACTATTTCTTGCGTAGTAGTTGACTCTGTGATACTTTTAATGATTTCTTGCGCTTTTTCCTTAGCTTCTTCCTGCTTCATTCCAGTTTGAATTGATTCTTGATTAAGCTGATCAATATAATCAAGTATGCGTTTGGCTGTCTTTTTCAATTTGTCTTCTACCACAAAATCTTGTTTCTGTGGTACTTGTTCAGGCATTTTTCTTGTAGATGATGGGCTATTCACATAGTCTTCTAATTGAAACAACCATTTCTTGCATTGTAAATCGGTAGCTTCCTTAACCCATGACCAAGGGATTGTTATATAACGATCAACCAAGCGATTCAGAAACCGCAATAGTCGTAATTGATCATCAGCAGTATAAAATAGAGATCGCAAGGCGCTACCCAACTGCTTCAATGCAGTTTTGACATTGGTTTTTTCAGACCACTGGTATCCTGCCTTTAATTTAGTAGTATAAGGTGCAGTGATCTGATAGCAGTAATTCTTGGTTCGATCCATCCATTGTTCCAAGCAATGATAATCAAACCCTTTAATATATAGAGTGTATGGTGCTCGAAGTTGTTTTGTGTATACGCATAAGCTATGTGCACTGTATTCCTCTTTGTTGCATGTCCATAAACCTGCAATGAATGCAGATCCAATCAGTGCAAATAGAATCATTTTCAAGATTATAGTCTTCATTCTAAAAAAATGACGCTAAACAATGTGAGAGAAACTAGTTAAAATAAGTACGATCAAACACCAGTGGTATAACTACCTTCTATATCGACAAGTTAGAAAGGGTTCTAGTTTTTTTTTAACAGGATAAATGTATATTTTGGGCGTGCAATTTACCTTTCGTGCACGATATGCTTTGCTTCTGAAATGTGACTTTTGTATTGAAACGGCTAGAAAGTTAAAATGTAAGAATTAAAGAAATGCAAATAGAGGGGTTCCTTTTTTTTTTTTTTTTTTTAGTACCTTCAAATATACCATCGCCTCGTTCTACCGAGTAGTTCTTTGGCGGTACTAATTTCACTGGTGATATATGAGAAGATTTATCGAAAATTGTTTCCCATTCAGTCATTATATAATGAACTAGGTAAAGTAGTAACAGACTGGATCTAGGGAAAAACTCATAAAGGTTACTCGCGTGAATCACGTGTATTTATGATTCAATTTTTTTTCTAAGCATATAATGCTATTTGGCTCATTTTTTTTTTAAAAAAAATGGATCGTATGTTTTTTTGCAATAAATATATCATTTTTCAGAGAATATTTTCTAGTACAGGGTGGTTTGATACATCTAAATGTATACAGTGATATTTGTTGCGCATTTCTCATAAAAAAAGCCATTTTTACTCACAAAACCAAAAGCTCAATAAATTGTTTATCAGTCGAAATAGTTCTACATTTTTAATATATCTTTGGAGCTTTCAATATGCAATTTAGATCTACACGCACTTTGTTTATACATTTGGCGCCTATATAGGCTTTCTTATTATTCGGAATATCAATCAAAGTGCCAAGAAGGGTGATGGGAGAAGGGTTTAATTCAGAAATCCCAACCTCAGCTTCCGCCATCTTTTTACCCTTAAAAGATTTTTTTTAAGTCTAATGCCGCTACAAGGTGGTTTTAATTAACAATGGGACGATCTGACCCAACATAAGATTAGAACAGAATCTCGTATCAATAAAAGAAGGGGGATGAGGTTAAAGAAGATTCAGAGATTAGCTCTAAAACTTGAAAATATATATAGAAACAAACACGCTCTTTTAGATAAAGTACACATGCAAACGAATATCTAATTCTAATTGTATTTCATTCTTATAATTTCCAAACACTCACCTAGGAAACGCAGTGGACGTAAAAAATGTCAGTCAATCTCGGTCAAAAGTTACATCTGATTAGTAACTTACGCCTAGAATGAACTGCTACAGAGTATTTTAATTAAATGCATGTGTTATACATAGCTGCTTTCATTATTCGATTGCGATATTACATATATAGGTTACTAAGCTCAAAGGAAAATAAAATAAAATAAAGAACGAAAGCTTTTCTGATGCTATTGCTGTCAATTAGCACTCAGGGACTTGTATACTCTTAAACATCTATATCTGGCCTATTTCGAGTTTGAGCTGGCTACAGCAGAAAGCTTGTTAAATCAAGTGCGTCACTAACCCAATGTACCTGATAATATAAAAAAAAACCAGATAACAAAAGCAGATTTTACATGTAATAAAGAATAAATCATCAAACTATATAACTGGGCTATATCTAGCTTTTTCTTTTTTCGAATACATGTATCTGACAGATTCTGATTTTAATACAATCTCGAGCAGAATATGTTTCACAGTTACGTATTTTAAGTTTACTTGTGCTTTATCTGCATGCGAACACAGTCAATCCATCACCAATTGCGGTTTCTCTCTCTCTCTCTCTTTTTTTTTTTTTTTGCTCCGTAGACTGCTCCTAGGAAGAACAGTTGTAAATTATATTATATAAAATCAAGTTGAATTATAAGTATAGATACAAGGAAAGGAAAGAAATGCTTTGTGTAGAAGGAGAAGGGATTAGTAACAAATTGCAGGTTTTTTTTTGTGTAAGGGAGCAAGTTCTGGTTTTATTTTAAATCCTTACAATGTCATTATTATTATTGAAGAGGAAAAAAGATTGGGTATAAAGAGTCAAGAAGTGATAATATTAAAGATTTGAGGAGGTAAATGAAAACAAGTTAATCTAGCTTCGACAGACGTTCAGAATCAAGTCAGATTAAAAACCTAGAGATACAGGCAATTATATTTGTCAAGGAAAAAGAAATATTATCGAAAACGAAGCGCTAACAAGGTTACCAAATGATCAAACATATACAAGTAAAGACCTGGTAGATATCAATTGCAGGTAGGGGATGATTAGTGTCTCGAGTCAAAGAGGAGAGGAGGACTGAAAATTGCATGCTTTTCATGGTAAATTACCACAAGATAATAACCGCAACCCAATACAATTGCGTACCGATTCAAGCCTTTTTTTTTTTTTTTTTTTTTTTTTTTTTTTTTTTTTTACAGTTGGATTCACTTATGAATGGCTTAATGCCGCTGTTAGGATATGACGAATGGTTTTATCGCTACTTTTGTAGTAATTGAAGTGAATGGTGCTGATATTAGGAGTATGAATTGATCTTCCCTTTGAGGAGATCATTTGTGAAATAACAATAGTCTGAAAGTCATAAGAATAATTTCATTCTGAAAAAAACAGACCGATACGTGATGACATCGGAAAGACCATGATCAGTCATGTCGAGATATGAAAGAATAACTTAACTGAATGGATGGAGTGAGCAAATGATCTATACACGGTTTATTGATGGAGAAAGATCTATCCGAGCCTTCCGAGCCGAGCAAGAAGCGTATTCTAGCTTTTTTTTTTTTCATGGGTACATCTGTATATGGACCTACAGAGACCTGTTCGAAAGTACATGGGTCAATGCCGGAACAAGCAATATACACAGCTGCTTTACATTGTCTTGGACGAAACAAGTTTCAGCTAACGTGTTTGGATCCTGATTGTCAGAACAATTAAACGCGGTATGGTTGATAATTGTTAATTAGTGTATGCAAAGATCTACGCGCTATCATTCTTCATTATATAGCCAATAAAAGTACACAATTATACAGTACTTTAAAATGGAAGATAACGGGATTGTGTTTGTGAAACATGTAGCTGATAGCAACAGCAGCTAGCAATTCAATATAAATAACGAGTACAATCTATCTTTTCCTGTCTTTTTTCCTCACTTATTATAATGCTTCAATCTCTCGAATTACCTGTCCTTTTGTTAGCCATTCCAAACATTCATAAGCTTAATGATATCAATGCTGATAATTTATCTTGCATGTGGACAGGTATGAGCCATCCTGTAATCCAAAAAGTCCTTTTTTGTTTAACTCATCCTTTACAGTGTTCTCAAAATGCAAAGATAACCTGGAGAATGGTAGAAGATTAGAAAATATGAGCTGGAGACTCTGGTATCGAGAATGTACATTAAAAGAAACAATCCAGAAGTCCATTCCAATTCCTATTCAGAATACAGAAACAAATACAATAATCGAAAAACCTCTTACCCCAGCCTCATTTACCAAAATCATTTCTTCATTAAATGAAAATCGCCTTGTTGTTCCTCAGCGCCCCATTTTAAGCATGACCGAAGTGCCCAGCCCCAATCCGATCATTACTTCAAAGCAACCTCCACCACGCAACAGCAAGTTCTTTATAAAAGAAGGCGAATCCGATGTTGATGATGAATCCGACTGGTCTTCCGATGATGAATACACAGATAAAGAAGGCGGATCAATTAAAGAGAAAACAACACAGCTAGTTCTGGATAACACGTTTAAAGAAGGTATTATGGATGAATCTGATGATGACTATGAAACTATAAATGAAGAAGAAGGTGATTATGAAACTGTGGATGAGGACGCTGCTGAAGATGATAAAAGAAACAAAGTAGATGAAATGGCATTTTTGCATGAATTCAGGAAACGATCTCCATGCAGTACGCGTCCCAAAGGCTATTCGCTACTGTCAAATATGCTGCGAGCTCAAGCGCCACCTGATTACCTCGCCAAATCAAGCAATAGTTATCTACCAGTTCTTCCCGAACACTGGAATGCCTGAACAAACTGTCAATCAAAATAGTATTTGTTCGCCTATTGACAACCTTTTTAGCTCTTTCAATCCTTATTATTTAATTATTATACCATTGTTCTCCGCATCATTATATCTTATTATAGGCAATGCACCTTTCTTAATTTGATACTACATAACGCGTTGTTTTATACATTCTTTGTCCACCTAATTTCATTTATGACGAAGGACACACATATATATAATAAAATAGTCAGCGACTGCATGATTACTGTATACGCTTATTCTTATTTATAGTACTTTTATACTGTCATTATAGCATATCAAACTGGTAATAATGATTATTCGTTTTCCAAACGTGGGTTTCATTGAACAAATATCTTATAGCTTGGAACTTCGGAAGATATACAGAAAAAAAATCCTACCTGTTTCGAATGGTAGTTTATTAATATATATATATATACGCTTACAAAAAGGGAACTGAACATTTCTGAAAGTATAGCAATTTTTTTTTTTTTCATTCCAGAACAAGTGATCTTTTTCTTATTAGGCTATTACAAAAACTATATCATCGAAAGAGCATCCGATTTTTTTTTACAGATATTCCTAAGCTTAAAAAGGTGATATATTTTACCTATCATCTGTCAAGTTACTTAATTTCCGAGCCTCAAAATTTTTCTAATAAATAAACAAGTCGCTGCTTAGGGAATTGGCATAAGGTGCCCTAACCTAAAGATCTCGCTAAAGATCTCGGTCAAATAGCACATCAAATTAGTAACCCATACTTAGAGCAAGTTGTTTCATCGGATGAACGGTCGGATCTATTGCAATTCTTTTACTACATTAAAAAAGATCGTAATTTGTTGATGGTAACCCTCATCAACCAAATGACTAATAGCACTTTTTTTTTATATCAAGGTTTTCAACTTTTTTTCTTTTTTGATTTACTGATACAGTGGAAATGATTTCGGTGAATCAAACTTGTGGTTATATATTATTTGCACACGTTGCCAATAAGGCGACCTTAGATACCACGATCTTGATATGCATTATAGTGCATAAATAATAATACTATTCTATTTTGTACTGATTTAACATCTAGTGTTTGTATTAATATGCATGGTTCAGATGGTTCAGCTTATGAATACGCACAGATACGGTGCTGCAATCATTAATGAACCAATACAATGAAAAAAGCAGTTTCCTTTTATGCTTTAGGACAAGAAAAATATCGCGTGTTACCAATAAGCGTCATTCAATGCTTGGCACTCCGCCATTAGTCATAGTTAGCTGCAAAGATATGCTTAACGAAAAGAAGAGTCGAATAGGGGAAAGAAATAAAAAGTAGGAGGAGGGGAATAACACGTTTTTATTAATTAAAATCTATACTTTGCTTGCTACACATCTTTCGCTTAATAGCTTTATACTGTTTCTTTCATGAGCAGCTTGTCTACAGCTCATCAAGTTTTCACAAGCATGAGCTTCAGGTAATCGATGACGAGCACAAAACTTGTGCTGACAATATCTACAATCGCCGATGATTTTTACAACTTTATCAGAGCAACTTGTATAGGCACAACGACTCTTCTTCTTTGGTGCGGGCTTTTCGTCACTTGCCGACTCAGCTGACATACCTCCACGAAGACGTAATACTAAATGCAGCGTCGATTCCTTTTGGATATTGTAATCTGACAAAGAGCGACCATCTTCTAATTGTTTACCGGCGAAAATCAAACGTTGTTGATCTGGAGGAATGCCTTCTTTATCTTGAATCTTTTGCTTGACATTGTCAATGGTATCAGACGATTCGACTTCCAAAGTGATTGTTTTACCAGTAAGCGTCTTGACAAAGATTTGCATACCACCTCTTAATCGAAGGACCAAGTGCAGTGTAGATTCCTTTTGGATATTGTAGTCGGATAAGGAACGACCGTCTTCTAATTGTTTGCCAGCGAAAATTAAACGCTGTTGATCTGGTGGAATTCCTTCCTTGTCTTGGATCTTTTGCTTGACATTGTCGATTGTATCAGAGGATTCGACTTCCAAGGTGATAGTCTTACCAGTAAGAGTCTTGACGAAAATTTGCATATTGTTTTTGTTTTTAGAGCGAAAAAAAAAGGTAAAGAAGAAGAGCAACAAGTTGAAAAATGCCAGCCCTATTTATACTGAAAAGATGATGTTATTCCATCCTAGTTTAATAACCAATCAATTTACTTATTTTCGAAACATTGCCTTATCAAGAACGAGCTGGAAGTGACCAGAAGATATTTATAATCCAGTCCAGTCAGAACTGGATTTGCGGTTCCGTATTTAGCCTTAAACCAATCCCTAGCTTCCTTGTTCTTGTCATATATGGTAAACATCCGTTTTACTTGCAGTGACGTGCCAAGGCTGCATTATGAGCAAAAACTTTTTGATAGGTGTAGTGTCTGCAAAAGAAACTTTCTAGTTAGCTTATGGAATTTTCTTGAATGGTGCCTTTGTTTCAAAGAAGACTATAGGTTCATTATGATTGAAAAAGTATAGTTCATTTTTTATTTTGATTATTTTAAGCAATGAGCTCAACAACACCACCAGCAGCCTTGATCTTCTTCTCAGCGAGACGAGAGACGAAACGAGTACGGACAATAACAGGTTGAGAGATGGTACCCTTGGCCAAGACCTTACCGTAACCCTAATAAGCGATACAGCATTAGTGACAACACTTCAAATGTAATTCATTTTTTTTTTTTTTTTACCTTTTGGAGGGCATCGATAACAGGAACCTTCTCGGTGTTCTTGTATTGCTCACGAACACCTTCACCAGCAAGAGTCCAGATCTTGTCGAGGTTAACGACGGGACGCCAGTTGACGTTGTTCTTCAAGTGGAATTGACGCATACCGACCTTACCAAAGTAACCAGGATGGTACTTATCCATGTTAATACGGTGATGATGTTGACCACCAGCAAGACCACGACCACCAGGATGCTTTCTGTGCTTGCCGACACGACCGTGACCGGCTGAGACGTGTCCACGCTTCTTTCTGTTGTGATGAAGTCTGGTAGGCTAAAGACAAAAGAGAAAAGTTTAATATGTTGAATTTTTGCCGATGGAGCAGCGCGCAAAACAGAGCATCGAGATCAGAAAAGTGTTGATATTGAAATGCAATACTGTGCTGAGCAATGTGTTTGTCGATTTTGATTCTACTCTAAAGTTGAATTGAAAAAAAAAAGGAGCTTTCTTTGATTATTTGATCTGAATCCATATTATGATATATGTTTTAAAAAAATCCATCCATCTTTCATCCAAATCGAATCATCCACTTTAATCGTTTGCTTTTCGATTCATCTGTTCTGTTTTGCTTCGCTGTTCATATGTTATATATGAACTCACCATTTCAGTAAAAGAGGGGGATCTTTAGTTTTGCCAATGCTTCTGTTTAATTTTACTTATTCTGTTGTGCTGCTAGCTTTTCATCCTCAGAGATTCCGGGCTCAAACCAAGTCCGGCATTCAGCCTAGCCGCCACTAGCCCCGTAAATTTTTCTCTAGCACGTTCGCTTAACGCTAATTTTTACAGTCCTCTAGTGCCTATCTATGATGATATGTACCTTTATAAAAATTGGTTTATTAGAAAGGTCGTGTTATTTTTCATTTTCCCATTAGATAATATTGAATTATCTCGGCTTGTTCTTTATCCAGCCACGTTTTCATGGTTTCCAAAGGATACCTTGGGCTGTCATTTCAATGTCCGGTCTCAATGGCATTTCTATCTCTTTCTCCTGCCCATACTATAATGTAAAGATGAAAATGAATTAATTGAAAAGAATGCATACTTTCCCTTATCGCTCTCGAGAATAATTGAGCTATCTCTGTTATTTGTCGAACTAGACAAGGTTTTGATCTTAAGATAGAGGAGGCAGCATATTTAATTACCGCAAGCCAATAAAAATACAGAGACTTTCAGCAGTAAAAATCACTTGGGCTGGCCATGATGCTTATTGAATAAGTGTTTATAGTGCAATTATGGGTATCTGTTTATTCTTATTTAAAATATGTAGCAAAAATATATCGATTGTTATCTTTTTTTTTCTATTACTACGCGAGTCTTACGATTTGAAAGGCTCATAGCAGTCTAGGTAGAACTTTCTTGAGCACACTTATCTACTGCATCAGTAGTTTCAAGTCGATGTTTAGTTTGCTTTTACAGATCTGTTGATAATTCTTAAAATGGTTTAGTGTCTTTTCTTTTTCGTCGACTTGAATTACAAAGGACGTCAATAAGACTAATCCTTTATTGTTTGGCCGTTCATGAAAATACATCACGGATAACATTGTTGGTATTTCCTTGTCCGATTTTGGTAAACTGCCAGGATAGTCTAAAATAGTAGCCATAGTATCTTCAGATACCTCTTTCACTGTATTGGATGTTATTGTAGATAAAACATGGTTGTCAAGCGTACGATTATAGATAACTAAGCAGCCGTGAAGGTTCGATTCCGGGGTTTTGATGTCTTTGATAATATGATAATCAAATGTTTTCTCTTTAAGTGCGAATAGAACTGGATCAATGACAGTTTCGAGATACAGAACATTCACTTTTTCGTCACAGAATTCCACCAAAACAGCTGGTTTGAGTCCAACCAACATGAAACCAAACTCGCCATACAAAAGCATTTCTTCAGGCTTTAGCTCACCTTTAAACGTGATAGTATCCAAAGTACCCTTATCTAGGTTCTTCCAAAACTGTAATTCGAGTAAACCAAAGTATTCAAACGCTTCTTTGACATCCATGTTGACTGAAATTTGAAAATGTCAAAAAGTAACCGAGCTAAGGTTATGTAGAAAATTTTTGTTTGACCAGTCCCGATGTCGGAGTGGTATGCCCAACTTGAGTATTGCATTAATCATCTGGGATAAACGTTTTGGTTTGGAGCAATCAAGATCTTCAGATGTGATAAACATGGTTTATCTGAAAATTTAGCCGCATATGGAAGATTAATCACTACGGAGGTCTCTGATCATTGGAATGGGAATAAAGCAAGGCCATGATAAAGGTTACAATAGATGCAGTAACTCATTTTGAATACGTATTACTTTACTTGTCATGTGCAACATTTGATCAAGATTCGTTTAGAGATCTCTAAATCAATAAAACATAATACTAGGTTTTATAAAATGTTGTAATTTACTAGTAATTATTAGCTAACGTAGTATATTCATTGAGTCGCAGCTAAACAAAGTTTCTCACATATTCTCAACTTCATTACTGAGCGTGTAATACTAATCAGATGCGATGCTAAAATGTAATCGCCCCAGAAATCTATCAACCATACCATGTGTGTAATTTATATATATTAGATGTTGCATTCCTAAAATCCGATATAATCATTGTGGTTATAATAAATGTAGTGATTCTTTATAATCTTGGGATGCAAATTAAATTAGAATTGATCGAAAAATGCAGAAAAGAAGAAACTGGTTTAATTTCAAAAAGAAATTATAAAAAACGTTTTGGTATTAGAAACTATATCTCGAAAATGAAATGTTTATAATCAAAAAACATAACCAAAGGTCGCAACAATTGGGACAAAGGGGTATACGAAAAATATTCAGAATCAGCCCAAAGCCAAACTGCGTTTAACACGCAGAGGTGGTCTGCCAACCCAATGTGACCTTCTTTCCTACCTTACCCACTCAAATTTTTTTTTTTCTATCGACTACCTTTTTTTTTTGCATAAACGAAAACAGAATGGCAAAGAATACAACAAGTAAGACTAGATCATTGGCGATCATGTTTTTTTTTAAAAAAAAAACTCCCAACTCATATCTATTTGTTAGCTAAAAAGGCCGCTGCCTCCAAGAAGGATACAACTGTCAAAGATGCTGGTATCAAAAAGACCTCAACGAACAAAAAGGGAAAAAACGTATCAGCTGGTACTGACGAAATCGATGATATCTTTAACAAAAAGAAAATATCTGATGCTTCAGAGATTGATGATATTTTCAATACAAAATCTCTCAAGGATAGCAAGACCGACAATAAAATAAAGGAACCTGTTTTGTCCAAGAGTGCTAAGAGAAAGGCTGCCAAAAAGTCAAAGCAGGCTGAACCAGAGGAGAAAAAAGCAGAAAAAGAGGATGCTAACGAAGAGGAGAACGAAGAAGAAGAGGAGGAGGAGGAAGAAGAAGAAGAACTAAGTGAAGAACAAGTGAAAAAGGTAGAGGAGGTTGTATTTGCTGAGTTGGCTGCTGTCAAGAACAGTAAGCCTTCAAAAAAACGTCCTGCACCACCACCTTCTGCTGACGAAGATTTTGGTGATTCTCGAGGCATTAAAAAGACAAGTAATGTATTTTTGAAGGAGGGTTGTATTGGGCATTGTATTAATGTGTTCGTTCTAGATCGTACTACTGAAGATGGTTATCCTCTTTACGATGTGAAGGACTTGAATATTGGTAACGGTTTGGATACACCAGAGTGTCCTTTTGACTGTAAATGCTGTAAGTCATCTTTATAACACGAAGCTTCAATTGTATTTCTCACTCTCTACATAGGCTTTTAATCCTGTCTTTTATACGCGTTTTGTTATAGAAAGAGTTTATTGTTTTTTTTTTTTACAAAGTGTACATTATATAATTAGATAAAAGTAAATCATGAAAGAAAAAAAAAAACAAAAAGATTAGAATGCTTCCCAGACGGTAGCACTGTAAGCGGTTTCCATTCTTCTTCTTACAAAAGCAGGTATAGACTGATTAAGCCACATCTGTCTGATTTGTTCATAACGCTTTACATTAAGATACTGAGGTGCACCACGCTTCAAAAAGATATCTGCTTCACCATGACTATCAAGATAAGGAGCATTCATGATACTACCTCCGTTATCATGTAATAGCAATAGGAAACAATCTTTAATCATTAGATAGATACCAATCTCTCCACTACAACTACATAGTCAAAAGGGGGTCAGTATCAACTATGAAAAATCTACAACAAAAGGTTTCAACTTACTGTTTCATATGCGTATTACATTCACCTTTGTTGCCCTTTGTACAGCAGAATCGACGAGCGCATACAAAAGTACCACAGATCAAACAAATGGCAGAGTGTTCAGGAACAGTCTTGCAGTTTTTGCAAACGCGCTTCAAGCTTTCATCCAATAATTGATCCAAACGATAAGGAAGCGTAGTCATTCTAAACCGAGTGGGCAAATTGAGCGAGATGGACACAGGGTCATTATTAGGCGAGGTCTGGTATTCAGTTGGAGAATACTTGAGGTAATCTTTGCACCATCCACCGATCATCTCTTGCTCAAAGGTTTGTAATTCAAAAAGGTTGTTCAACGAAGGCAATCTCAAGATATCTAGCAAATTATCGAATTCATTCTTCTCTTGCATATCATTAGAGGGATCTTGAAGGATAAAGCCATGGTGGACCACCATAAACAAAAGAGACTTTCGCAAAAATGGCAAAGCAAATGTACGTATGAGTGCCGTCAAGGCTCCAGGATGGACGCAGTGGAAGAAACGGTCAATAGAGGCTTGAGGCATGGTCAATCCTAGGACATAGGTTGCAAATTGCTGCACAGCTTCTGCTTCAGAAGATTGCTGTTGATCTAAGTTGAGAGATTGCAATAACTGACTGATCTTGTTGTCTTTCAAGAGCTTGTCGTCGTTCAAGAAGCTAGACGCAAGAGCAACGACTGTCTTGGAGAGTTCAGCGAGATAGATAGAGCGCAATAAGTGATGGGCCTCGATCGAAGGGCATTCAGCTACCGAAAAACTCAAGCGTACCAAAGCTTTGAATGGGTCATCAACTAACAGCGGCTTCAAGGTATCAGCCTCCACCATATCTTCAACAAGGTGGCTAACTGTATTGGGTATAAACTGATTGATCGCTTGTAAGGCTAATCTTTCTTGAGTGAAACGGTCTTCTGCTTGCCATGGTGAATTCATCAATTTCTGAATCAATGTATTCGTCAGACCAAGAACCTTCAATAGCGTTTGAGATGTATTAGGGATATCATCAATAAAAGTGCCAGTGTGCTCTACAGTAAGGTCTCTAGCACGCGTTCCTTCAGTTCCTCGCTGAGCAATTTCAAAGTCTGTGATAGTGTAAGAATACATGTCATATAGAGCTCGAATGGAGTCTGCAAGGTTTGAAGCGCGTTCAATTGATTTTTTATCCCAAGTAGCATGAATCACCTTCATTAGCTGGTTGTAGATGTGTTTTAGCTTTTCTTGATCACTGATAACAAGGTCTGGATCGGTGTTCACAAAAGGCTGCTCTTCATCAAATGAACCAGGGATTTGTTCAAAGCTCTTCTTTAGTATGTCAGCAGCATCTTTCACAACTCTGGTCAAATCGGCATATGGAGTTGAAGGAGCCATCACACCAGGATAGGATTCTTTCTTGCCTTTCCAAACGATAGGAACCAAAACATTGCCCAATGCCTTACACAATGGACAAAGGAAACGCGACTTTGGAGGGATAGCTAATGGGAACATTCTACCTAATTCACCTAACAAATGGGTATCTACCGATTGTTGGTAATTATCAAAACATTCAGAGTGCATCAGATGACCACAAGAAGAGATATCAAGACCAGAAAGATGAGCATCTGTAGGGAAGCCGCTGAAAGGTGGTAGTTTATCAGTATTGCTTTCGTCTTTAGGTACCCAAGGATTGGCACTATTACTTGTTTCCAAGACTTCAGCCAAGACGTCCTTGTTGTCCAGAGGCGCGAGTCGCTGCGTGTTTGCTTGCTGAATTAAACCAAGCATGCCGAATAATTTGCTGTCATCAAGTTCTTCTTGACACACAATGCAATTATCGGCTGGGAAGTGACATTTGCGTATGATTTCCACATCGTCCTCTGAAGAGATGTCGTTAGCACCAGTTGCTGTGTCTTCATAAGCCTCTCTGATGTCTTCATCTTCTTCAGTCTTGTACAAATCAGCGTGCTGCTCCATAAACTTGGATTGAGCATTAGCAAACTGGGACATAATGGCAGCTTGGCGTGCCTTGGCAGCAGCTCTTTTGCGCTCATACTCGGATTCACCACTACCACCAGTACGTTCCAATTCAGCTTTTGTTTCTCTAGCCTTTCTTTCTTTGTATTCAGCGATTCTTTCTTTAGCAACATCAGACCCATAGTATTCAATCTTGTCGACAATGAAACCTAAACGCTTATGAGCATGAGCCAATTCAGGATCATCCAAGCAGCGCAAGAGAATCACCAATAATGAAGCGTGGGTCTTTTCGATTTCATTGATCTGAATAGAATACTCATCAGCTTCAGCAAAGTCTACAAAATGTTTGGTATTGGACTCGTCGATCAACACATCCGCTCTAAATCTGCCCTCGACTTTCATGGCTGCTAGTTCACTTGCAGAACTGTTAGGATCTGTGACAGCAAGCATGGCCAAATAGAGTGCTTCGTCCAAGATAGTATCGCTCTTGGATGCCTTATGGAACTTGGCATCCCAAAGGGCATAGGCAATGATTTGACAAATGAGATGCGAATGCAAAAACTTGCCCAAGTGTCTAAATGGACCAATTTCAATGCGTTTTATCTTGGGAATCACCAAGTACTCTTCTTTGTCATCAACCTTGTTATCTGGATTCAACTGATTCCAGCGTTTCTTGAGAACATGCTGTGCTTCTTCGCGTTGATTACGAGTATAATGCCAGTGATAGGGTTCGATTTCATCCAAATACTCAGACTTGATTTCATATAGACCCTTATCGCTTAAACCATCGGGCGCTTTGTAGTTGGCAATCATATTCAATTGGGTCTCGAAAGACTCGTGGTCTGATATACTCTCAGGTATCAGTTTCAAAAGTTCAGAATAAGACATGCTACCAATGCCAAGATATTGAATGATGGATTGTCGAATACGTTGTTCAGTTGAAACGTCAGAAGCATAGCCATGTTCAGTAGCACAAATGATCAGTAGATTAAGGAAATCCTCCACCATATACACAGTTTGACTGGCGTCATAGTTTTTACATTTACCAGGTTTACCTCTAAACCAATCCACAAGTTGGAATCGATCCATTAAAGTCAATAATATTTGATTGCTATCACACACAACCAAACCAACTTGGAGCAAGTAGATATCACAATCTAAAGTGTTTTCTCTGACATCCACATCTTTATAAGAATGTGCCTAAGTAGTTTGTTAGTCAATTGATATAAAAAACCAATTTTAATTCATACCTGGTTACGAATATTATAACCATTTCTGACCCATACACCGCAACTGATTTGAGAGAGCATGGCAATAGTTCGAATAGGGTATTCAAGTACTAGCAAAAACATGTCGTGATCTTTGCTTTGGAACGCATCGCTCACCATCTGCTTGAAGCCACCTAGCCATCCGAGCTCGTTCAAGATACCTTGATGTAACAGAGAAACATTCTCAAAGAGTTCTGATAGTAACCAGTGGAATGGATGGTGGAAAGATACCGGTTTAGTAGTAATATCATAATCGACAATAGAAAAGGTGCCGGCCGTAGGTGTGCTGATTTGATGGAAAGATTGTTCACCAACACCTGCAATCTTCACTCTGGCTTCTTTATTATCGCGAGATTCCCTAACAGAAAAAAAAAAGCGAGTTCTAGGCGTGGTAGTTTGAACGGGAGATGACTCGTCATCTTCTGAAATATTTTCTACAGTGTCTCTGTTTTTGTGGGACTCGATAATATGAGTCCATTCAGAAATTGCCTTCAATACACGGTAAATGGAGCGACACAAGTTACGTGATGCATCAGCAACAGCGACCTCTGCAGGAGAATTGAAACATTCAGCAAACAAACGACACAACTTGGATATTTGCAAAGTCATATTGAAAGCAGTAACCCAAGATTGAGATTCAAACTCGACATGTGCATCCGCTTTACGCTTAATTGCGTCCATTTCCTGAAATTGAAATAGCATGTCCAGGAACTGGCGAAGATACACTGGATTTTTGGAAATCTCTGCCTTGACTTGTTCAGCGTTCATCACATAGCGCAAATCAAAGATAGTATAGGCATAACGGTGACGGCCAATGGCTTTAGAGGAACAATCCACTTGAGCACGTTGAAACTCTTCAGGGAGAAGCATATGCACATGATCTGTCAAGAAAAAGTTTTCAAGGATAGAACATACGATACCAAAGAACTTGTAATCCTTGACTAACATGGAAGCAACCGTAGGTACAGTCAAAAGTTGAACCGACAGCGTGCTGACCGAGTTTTCAGGCTCTCTGTCTTTAAAGAAAAATGCATCGACTAGATCAGGGTAGTTTCTGGCAAACCGAGTACCAAGAATGGGTCTATAGTCAAAGTTGCTTATCAATGTACCAATGAGTAAATCTTTGATGCTAATACGAGCAGTTTTCCAAAGACGCAAGTCGAATAGTAGCAAATAATCTATGCGCAGCTTTCTTTTAAATTCTTTCTTCAAGTTGGCGTTGATGAGACGAGTTTCAGCGAGAGTATCGTTGGTACTAGTCGCAGTGCTTTCAGGAGGAATGCCCAGTTGTTGCGTTATTGCTTTTTCTTCTAACTCTAGCTTTTCAGTGTATTCTAACCATGCTTCCAAGCTCCAATCCATATCCAAAATATCGCGAGATTTGTGTGTCTTTGAGGACTTAGGTTGAGATGAAGCAGACAATCTTCTTCGTTTGAGTACTTCAGCAGCACGGCCTTGAGATTCCAAGTTAGAACTGCCGGCTTCATTATGTGGGGGTTGCACATCACTTTGACGTCTTCTGGATAAGCTTTCATTTGACGTGGATGATGTGAATAAGGGGCGTGTGGTTTGAGTAGGTTGATCTGTGTCCATATCAATGGCTTCTGTTTCGTTATTTTGCTGAACAGATATACTAGGCAACTCCTCGGCGTCTTCAAAAGTCTCATCCGAGTCTTCTTCATCTTCTACTTCTGCTCCAAATCGCTGGAAAAGATCATCTATTTGGTCTTCATCCAACAGAATATCCTCTTCGTCTATTTCTTCTACATCGTCACCAAACATCATATCTTCTACATCCCCCTCGTCGTCCATATCAGCATCAGTTTCATCATGATCAAATGGATCATCTTCATTCTCGGGCATTCTTCCTCTTCTATAACGTATAGATAACCAAGCTAGTTCAGGACGAAGAGCCCAATCGGTAGACAACACCTCACAGAGGATATCTCGAATAATACAATTGCCACCATTGACATTATTGAAAAACTTGTAGCGCCCACCCGTCAACTCTTTTAACCAGTCCAGTAATAAACCAGCAATCTCTTCGCGTACTGTTTTCTCACTGGAACAAATTGTAACAGCCAAATTGATATCGCTAATCACTTCAGCAATACGCACTAATTCTGCAATGTTTGCTGATTCCTTGATAATATGTCTACCATATAAATCAACGCATTCAGCTGCGTATGCGGCTTCTTCTTTTGAGCAGTTTAACGCTTTCATTACAGTACTGATTACTTCATCAAATGAATGTTTTTCATCGTTCCATAGGATACAGGCATACTTTTGATTTTTTTGATTTACAGGTAATCCAAGTGATTCATGAGAATCTATACAGTCTTGTTGGATGGACTCTACTGTGCCAACAGATACTACATCTTCAGGCGAAGCAGCAAATGTTTCCAAGATATAATCAAGCACAACTGTGATTGTTTCTTTTACTGAATGAAAGATATTGGGTGGAACTGAAGACAAGGGCTCAAGTTGACGCTGATTAGCGGTTGCAGATGTGTTCTCGGATATATCAGCAGTAGTTTGCAACGAATGAATGCCGCATTCCAAAGGTACCTTCCATGCCTCTGGGTCACCACAATCACAGCAGCCGCCTGCACCTCGACTGATCCAAATTTTCACGTCATGACCTTCATGGTTCATAGCATGGAAGCACTTGGAACACATCACGCAAGTGTCATCAAGACCACAGTTTCTATAAAAGACGCGTGCGCGTTTAGACTAGACGCAAACATATTTTCCCATCTGTTTTACCTGCAACGATAAACACTTTCGCCTTTCTTGAACAAATGGCCACACTGCTTGCCTCTCTGACTTTCCCAGTATTCTGGCTCGTCGTCTTCGTTGTGTAGGTTTTGAAGGTGCTCGTCGTTGTCGTCTGCAGAACCAAACAAGTTGTATTTCTCGAGAAGTTGAGATAAATTATCACTGTCCGATAGACCTTCTTTGAAAAAGTATTTTTGCATCAAGTTTAGATCGTTGCTCCATAAAGCACGATAACAGTTTGTAAGAATGTGTTTTTCGGCTTTTTTATCAAGTTTACTCTTGTACATGAGAGGAGCCTCGGTCAAGAAGGTTTTTAATTGAGAGGGAGTGACAGATACAGTTCCAACGTTGTTCATGTCTGGAGAACTTGTTTCTTTTAAGGGTGGCCGTGACATTATGAAATATTTATGCTATAGCCTTCTTTTTTTTTTTTTTTTATTTACGTAGCTTAAAAGAAGAGCTTGTTTTTTTTGTAGGTCAGTTTCTCAAAAGGCCTGCTTTTCCCTCCCGTGACGTTGTTTCTTTGGGTGCTTACAGAAAATGATGAAACCTTTTGCAAGTATGATCCAATACTTGCGTTAGTAAGCAAGATATAATACGCGTTTGATTCAGGATTATTCATATCATATTCGCCTGGTATGTATCAAGCAAAAAATAAAATAAAAAAAGGCGGGCACTCAGCCTTTTTTTTTTTTTTTTTCCCACACACACTTCTGGTTTTATCAGTGTACTACTTCTGAACCACTTACATTTCTGTAGTAAATCGGTCTACATAATAGGACACAACACGTCGAGATGTATAGTTGGCTCTCGATTTAAATGCATCATTGAGTGATATTCTCGATTTCATAGCACCAATCTCTTACGGCTAAAACTTTAGAAAGTAATATATCCACATGCAAATCAGTAAATGCGGTCAAGATAATCATACTCTCGACAAATTGAGCTTTAGTCTGATTGAACAACTTGATTTGAATCTTGCTACCTAAGTAAATGCATCCTTTGACCAAGATCTCTCTTCATATGTCAAATTTTCAAGCTGTCATTTAAAATTAAAAACTGGAATTCTGTGCCTAAAAATTGTATGAGACCATACTAAACAGTACGTTTATGGTTTTTTTAACGTTTTACTGTTTTACAGCTCATTTATCTATCTTTTAACAATATGCTTTTTATACTAAAGGAAAAGAAGGGCATTTATTTTTATCCGGCTTATTTCTCTGAAAATCTAAGCTTTAGCTTGGTTTATGATTGATGTATATGTAATATCACTATGCTAAGATATTTGTCATGAGCAACAACAACAGTATAAAACGTTTTATTGGGCAAGGCTCGCGAGAACATTTACTCAATTCGATTTTCTCCAGGAAATGCAACTGTAACCCAATTATTTTATAAAAAAAAAAAAAAAAAAAAAAAATGCAATATAGTATTCGCGCTTTATAAAACAAAGGAAGTCGCATGAATATTGAGATTCGAAGTATACCTTCCATTTCTAACATCAACTGCTTCTAGTTTGATATTGCCTCTGAGGGCTAATACATGTTCAGGATGAAGTATTGTACATAATAAACTATTATTGCAATTTAGTAAAATGGGTATGCGATGTAAATTCTATGCATTTCAAGTATTCTAAATCTAACGATCTAGCAATCCTCTTAATTAATCCCAGTCTAATATTACAAGTGCTGGCTGTTACATGTTTAGAATAAAACACTGTTTTTGATAAAACTATTATTCTACCCAAACACATTGAGTATATTGTACCTTTGGTAACCATTAGCGGTAAAGTACATGCAATATGTAATGATCTATTCTATTTCTAAGGTCGATCCCTGTTCAATAGGAGATAAGACACGTAGCTCAGAATGAACACACTGCATTTATTGCGACCCCCCTTTTTTATTATTATTAAAGACAAATTGTCGTTTTCTTTATAAAGATCGTCTGGTGCCCTCCCCCAATCTCCAAAACTGGCACATATATGTAGATAAACTATATTATGCTTACTGTACCTGAAATACTTTAATTATTGACTCATCATTAGTATAAATGCAATATCAAATTGATACACAGGTTTTATTGATTAAAGTTTGGAATATTTAGCAGGTTTCTTGGTAACAAAAGCTTCGATGGAAAGGGGAATATCCTAAGTTTGACAGATGTTAGCTTTTGCAAAATGATATAATAGATGCATGTATATGTACCTCGGTATGCAACATGGCAGCATTCCAAGTAACTGTATAGGCCAAGCCTTCGTCGACAGAATGATCACGGGAATAATTCAACAAGTGTCTATAAGATGTTTAGTCAAAACAAAAATCTCATTTTCTGGTTATGCATAGTCTTACTTGGTGCCGAGAACAGCAATAGGAGATTTAGAAGCAATAAGCTTAGCAGTCTTGAAAGCTTCAGCTATTGAACAAAGCATTTAGATGATATTCCTGTTCTTTTTTTTTTTCTTTACCTAGCACTGCTTCTTGATTTTCAACAACTTTGTTCACGAATCCGCATTCTAAAGCTTCTTTAGCATGCATACTAGTAAGCGAGTCAGTCTTTTTGTTTTGTGTTCATTTAAGGGGGACACTTTACTTGCGACCAGTGAAACAAAGTTCACGAACTAGACTGTGATTGCCAATGACTTTGGGAAGACGTTGCAAAGAGCCAACATCGGCAGCAAGGCCAACATCTACCTCTTTGACACAAAAGAAAGAATCTTTAGTGCAATAACGAATATCACAAGCAGTGACTAAATCGACGCCCGCACCGAAACAAGCGTTATGAATGGCAGCAATGACGGGTTTAGTACATTTTTCAATAGCAGTAAAGGCAGCTTGGAAACCTTCAATGTGAGCGCGGATTTTGTAAGCATTACGGGCAGGGTCTCCGCTACTGCTATTTTGAAGGCTCGTTTCAGTCACTAATATGAAATAAGTATAACGCAAGATATCATTTGAATTTGACAATTACAATCTAAACCAGCAGTGAACATGCGACCAGATCCTGATACGACAACTGCAAGCACATCATGATCATTTGAAATATTAAGGAAAGTGGCTCTACAGTCTGCTACTAGTCTGTTTTCACGTGTTAATAGCTTGAAGCTTATTTGAATTGGATAATACTTTACTGATCATTGAAAGCGTTCAATTTTTTTGGTCTGTTCAATTGAACATGGGCTACACCTTCAGCAGAAATATCTACTTTGACAGTTTCGTATTGATATTTGCTCATAATGGATTGAAAAAAAAAAAGGTGAAAAGAGTAAATGTAAAAAAAATAAAAAAAAGAGAGAGCCCTTATAAAAAAAAGCCATGCTTGAAATCCCGCTTTTCACACGTAGAGTTAACCATGACAAATACGCATCAAATAAGTACTGATTTTTATTTTATTTATTTATTGGCAGCATTGGCTGAACCAGACTTTGTAAACAGCATATCTAGAGTGGCCATAGTTTCAATAAGATCCTTTTGAAGTTGAATTTCTTGCTTCACTTTAGTAGTTAAACGCGATAAAAGATCATCGATAAGAGGAGATTGACCAAAAACGCGTGTATAACAATCTACCAACAAAAATATATATATATATTAGTTCCAATGTTTATATAGGATCTCAAAGAGACTTACCAATAACGGTTTCAGATACGTCTACTAACAGGTTTGTAAATCTAGGATGATGGATATTTCTAATCAAGAATCTCATAAGAGGCTCTAGTGATACATCATCACGACCAGTAATGGCTTGCTTAAGGCCATCACGATGAATCAATTCTTGCAATACTGCAGCAACTACAACAGGTGTTTGGATGCTCAATCTTAATACTTCATCCAAAGCATTAGCATATTGAAACACTTTCATATATTGATCGTATTTCTTCAGTCTTTGTCGCTTCGTATGTTCAACGATGAAATCATCCTTTGCAGCTGTATTTGATTGGCCACGCATAAAGTACTTGTAGGTACCGCCTCTAATATAATCTTGATTCTGCTTCTTTACTGCCTTTTCCGATGATTTGATTTGACGTTGACGAATGGATAGTAAACCATTTGCCATACCAGCTGCAAGGTGAGTATCATCAGGAGAAAGACCTACACTCAATATAGGAGCTGGGTATTTAACACTATGCACCACCTTATAATCCTGAACATCGTAAATCTTGACGTGTTGATCCAGTGAGCCTGTCACCAATCGTGATGCTGATCCATCAAAGCACATACTGGTTACTGTCTTTTGATGATTGGATAAAGTATGCATACAACGTCCACCACTCAATAAATCCCATACTTTGATAATAGGTCCACCAGAGGAAATAACAGCACCACCGTTAGGATAAATCAAGAGAGATTCAACGGGTGCTCCGTGGTTCATTGTCATAACACTACCGCTTTGTCTCATATCCCATAATTTGATAGTCTGATCATAAGAACCACTCACAAACAAATTGGGATTATCTTGGCTAACCACACCTGCTCGAACATAATCTTGATGTTCCTCAAATACATTGACACTATCGCCTGATGGAATATCCCAAATGCGTACTGTTTTATCGTCTGAGGCAGATAAGATATTCGACTTGTTGAGGGAGAACTGTGTAACTTGAGTAGGTCTACATTAAACGTGTTATTAAAAGCTCTTTGTTTTTTTTTTCAATATGAGACTACATACAAAGAATGTCCTTTGAAAGATCTCAAGATAGCACGAGAACTTCCGTCAAACATTTGAACCAGACCTGTACCATCACCAGCAACGATAAGTTTACCGTCTTGACGAAAGCTACCAGAATAAGCAATATCTTTAAACCGAGAAATGGTCTTCTTGGGTTGGTGTGTTTTGGAAGAGTAAATTTGTACACGCGTTGAAGAAGTAACAGCGAAATCATATGGTGCAACTGGCGAGAAAAAGATGGAAGTGACGCTTGCAAATTCTTTAATGACAATGGGAGACTAAATAAATCTTTTTTTTTTAGTAACCAGCTTATTTGATCGATGCATACTCGACATGTTTACCTTGAAGCGCTTCCAATACTTTGCTTCAGAAGTCTTTTTGGAATTAGGTACTTTGGCGTACTTTTTGATAACTGTCTTTTGATAGTCCATTCTTTTTTGTTAATTTCTAGTCTAATATGGGGTGTAAAAGAAATGAAAATGTCAAATAGTCGATAGTTCTAAAAAACACCAGTTTACTGCATCGGGAAAATCGAAACGAAAAAGCTAAAAATGATAAACAGTCACAGAATACGCCACTAGAACTGAATACTGGAATAATCTCATTGGCCTGCGGGATTGCAATATTACATTTTTACGTGTTTTTATTGGCAGTCGATGTTCAGATGTCTTGGGTTACTTTCAAACGCAATAATTGAACATTATAGAAAGGTGCGACTGATGTAAGATCAATCAGCAAACTTTGCATTAGATGACTTTGTGCATCAAATAGTCTAAGGATCACGTTGATTTGCTTTTCAAAAGTGGCGTTAATATCTATTCTGTCCCTGAACTTTTTTTTTTCTTTTTTTGGTATTGAAATCTCTCTCTTTTTTTTTCTGCATGTTGAAGGCATAATGTCATAAGAGAATTTATTAAGTGTATAGCTTAGAGGGATAAAAGTAGTCCAATATGAAGATCTTTTCTTGATTGATGAGAGTAGAAGCATGCTTTTTCTTTTTGATTCTGAGTGGTTGGTAAGAGGTCGAGGTATGGAGAAAGAGGAGGAATAATAAAGCATCTATTATAGAGGTCGACTGGATGGTGTAGTGGAACGACGATACATATTAGGATTATTTCTAGTCAAGGCGTCGTTGTTATGAAGTACATGAGATAAGAAATAAGCCTTTTCGCTGCTTAGAATTGCATCCAATTTCGCTTGGATTTCAGGATCTTCACTGTAGTTTCTACTTGTTCTTCGAGCTGGTATATTATCCACGACTGGAATATGCAATTGCTGTGGAGATGACAAGGCAGAAGAAGAAGAGGAGGGCTGCCAACTGGCTGATCTTGATAGAGAAGAAGTTGAATTTGATGCATCAGGGATTGGCGCTAGTTGACTAACATAATATGACCTTCTTTTGTCAGGTATTACAGTATTGTTGGTATCGATATCTTGGAATTGGTTATGAAATGGCGTATACAAGTGGCTTTGACGACGGTTTGGTATTTGGATTTGAGAGTCACTCTCAGTAACCACTATTGGTAACAAGTATTTGTTTGATCCTTCATGCGCAGGTGCTGTTGTAGGGGCTGAATGAGAAGTCTTCATGTAATGTTCTGACAGGTTTGCAGGGACATGACTATTATTAGTATGCCTGGCTTCATCTACTGTGGCTGATGAGGATGAAGCATGATTGTTTTCTTGGCGATTAAATAGCCAGGACAAGAGGGACGATCTTGGGCGACTTTTGGTATTGTCAGGCTTTTGGGTTGATGCAGGTATAACTTTTCGCTGCATTTTATTCCAGAACTGACGTTATACCTGATAATAAGAAAAATACTTCAAGTAATAACGAAAAAAGAAGAAAAAAAAAAAAAAAAAAAAAAGAGTTGCAGAAGGTATTGAATCAACAAGTTATTCTTATTGTTAATACTTTTTGATCACAGGAAATCTATTATTACCGCCTATATTTTAACCGTATTGTACGACTTAGGGCTGTAGTGGCTATGTAGGTAACAGGGAACGCCTCAATCACAAAAGCTAAATATAGACTTAGTTACACGCATGCTACAATTAGGTATGGCTAAGCCTAGTTACATGTTACACAATATATTTTTGTAATAAATAAGCTGTTTTACCGAAATGCCAAGAAGCCCTTTTCCTTCTTGATTCTGCAGATTTCAAAAGTAGCGCCTAGAAACAAAAAGGGGAAAGAGAAAGAGAGAAAATGAAAGAAAGAATATCACTCAAGCAGTACTATTTGTTGAAGCACTAGCTATTAAATTTACGAACATAACTAGTATTCGTGTTTCACTGGCTTCTAGATATATATATATATATATATGCAAACTAGTGAATTTTAAGCACAGGTATGCAACTTCTATTTGCAAGCTCTTTCTAATCAATCCAGCACATCTAGCAGACATATAAAATATAATTGTCTTGGTGCTATACTTGCTCATTACGGAGAGATTCCGGATAAAAATGTATTAATAGACCAAAGATGTCATTTTGGTTGGAACAAGTTACACATTAGATTATTTTAAGCAGCGTGATTAGGTTAGCATGGAATTGATCCCAGTTAAACATCATCTTTGATTTGGTAAGGCTGATAATATTTCTATTGTATCACAACTTAATAATGATTTGAATTCATAATTGAACGCAAGCGTATCTTTTTTTTTTTGAGTTCAGTAGATATACCGTACGGAATCGATGGTTTATCTAATTTGGGCATGTACTACTGAATCAGATGCGAAGTCTACGGAGCGAAAAATGGAAATGTTCCTCAGGCCTATTTTTTCATATTCTGCTGCACTTTCTACAGTGTCCATTACATTTGGAAGATGTATTCTCCAAGTAGCATAAATGTGTCCTGTATAATAGTATTAGAATATATTTTTATTTTTTATTTTCTTGAGTATATAGTTGTACTAAAGTTATATATCATTTTGTGAAGTTGAAAAATTGACATTTCATTTTTACAGATTTATAGGAATGAAACCTGTCATGTGTACCTATTGATGCTCTACAAGCTTTGTTAATGTACTATACAAAACTCGAGCCAAGGACGTTTTTGAGATCAAAGAAAATTTCATAATACCCAAAGCATTATTGACCATAATGTGCTCCTGATCTTGATATCTGGTAATGAAAACCTACATGATGAATTCACGTTTGAAAACGACTGCTATGATCTTAAAATCGATATTTTAATCAAGAACCAAAGTCATTATTGTTACTTGAAAAATTGTAATGCAAGTTTCAGCGATAAACTGTTGCATGATGGAAGAACATTTTTTTATTAAACATATTTTCTATAAAAGACTGTTTGCATAGATTATTTTTGTCAAACATCTTACATAAATTGGAGAAATACTGATGCAGTTAAGCCATACCGAAAAGCATACACTGATCAAGAGCTTAGAGAGCTTGCAGGTTTAATGCATAAGGATAAGAGTGATAATTCAACATTCAAAGGTTCCTGGCAAGATTGAACTGGTTAAAAATTGATTACAACTAAAACAAAAAATAGCAAATCAACCAAGACAGCCAACACATTTCGAGGTTCACAAGCAGCTTTAACACATTCGAAATCAATACGTGCTTAGCTGCAAGTATCAAATATAACAAAACAGACATTCATGCTAATATCGTAGACTTATTTATAAGGGTCACTGAATCCGCGACAAGGAGAAGAGAGACAAGAGGATAATGCCATAAGAAGCGAAGGAAATAATCGCGCAGATACAATAGTTTTGGGAATTAGTGTTTTAACTACAAAGATAAGACATCAGCATTTTCTTGCCTCGATTAGCTGAGCAAGATGATATGACATCAAATTACTTTAGCGAAAAAAATATTCTAGTTTATAACCAACATGATAAGCCTAGAAAATTAATGTAAACATCCTGTGTTGAAATTGGCACTTGTAACTAGTCAAGAAATAACAGCCTTATGACGACCGAGGCAGTCGAGTTTATATAAATACTTATTATCTTCAATCGCTTGAAGGACGCCTTGGCCTAATGGTTTCGGAACCCCTTTTGAAACGCCTGGATGATGCTCCAGGTATGGCTTCTCTCAAGCAGGAGCTCATTAGTCGAACAGTTTCTGTATCAAGAGTTTTAGACTGTCTAACTCCTGCGGTTCATGAAATTTTCAAAAACAACGTCAAGAATGATCAATTTTGGACTTTTGCATCTGCCATCAATATAGATTTGCTAAAAGGATTAATGAAATAATCCCTAACAAAGTATATATAAATAGCTGAGACCAGCTTCAATGCATATCGTGTCTATAGGATAAATATATAATCATTTTCACTAACTTTGCATTCTAAAGAGTGCAAGGATCGAGGATGAAAATTTGGAAAAAAAAAAACTGCTGCTGGGTATTGCCATTTGCAAGAGAAAATTAGAATTACTGCAGTCTGACAATGAACCCAGACCTGAATTACTTTAAACACTTGACGTGATTGCTGCAATCTCCAACAATTTCTTAGACAAACCTTGTACTTTAAAAAAAAACACGAAAAAGGAGCAAGTGAGGTCACTTTTTATTGAAAATTTGAACAGATCATAGATATAGTTTTGAGAGACAGTGAGCTGATAATTGATAAGTACAGATTAGATTCATCTACAAAACATCAAATAAAAGCTAACCATTGTATTAATAATGAGGAGCATGTTTGCCAGGTATCTAAAGAGATAACCAACAATAAGAAGTGATTCGATGGTGGAAGTAAGAAGCAAACTGGTGCCTTTGGACATTGCATTGGTCTCATCATGGTCAGTTGCGAGGTAGAGTTCTGTACAAATAAGGAGAAGAACGACACTATACCTATTTCTACGGCAATAAGGCAGAACTCCAAGAACATTCGATTGAATATGGCTACAGTCTCTAGTTTATTTAGTAACCCCATTCAAGAAAAGATTCGTAATCAAGTGCTCTGTGTAGGAATGGATTGGACAACTGGTGTATGCAGGAGAAGACAGAACTAGTGGAAACACAAGTAATGTAAAGAATTCGCCAAACACGTTTCTTACTTTCCCACATAAATGTCGCACGGCAGTTATAAAATATGATGATCTTTTTGAAGTGTATGATTAGGTTTGGACATTGAGCTTTATAGAGCTAATAAATGGTATTACTCTTTGTAAATGATGGAATATGTGCTCTGTTTATGTACATTGTAAAATATGGGGACAGCTTAATTACGATGAGCCTACAAAACATTGTATTCAAAAGACTAGGAAGGTTGAAAATGGTCCATTATGCGTTCTAATTGGTTTGGTATAATGCAATGTAAAAGTTATGAGATTTTGCACAATTTGGTACATGTCCTTGATAAATCTTGTCATAGTTGATCGGAATTGCTATTCGTCGGAAACAACTCAAGATGGACAGTATCCCTAATCTGGTAGTTCGATTAAACGCGCACTGCAGATGACAATCGTGTGTATGTTGACCGGTTTAAGGTGCAGCTTTTCAAGAGGATATTCACTAGCTATATAGTAATATCACTAATATACAAAAATTGACTTTCCAGTACTAACCTTGTTGTTCTCCTGAATGAAGACGCAACAGGTTTGACAACCAAAATATATCCATTAAAGAAAGTTACAATAATAAGTACATCAAAGTATGACCCATGTATCGTACCTCCTCCTATTTAACCTCGCTTATCATTAATCATTGTCTATATGTTAAGACATATGTTTATATCATAACCCAACTATCTCCTTTGTTAATTTAATTAATAAAAATCTTTATGGCTAATTCTTGAACTTTTGTTCATTTATCTATTATAAAATATAGCCACACATCTAGCATGGTTCTATCTAATTATAGACTTTTATCAGTTACAACTGAATTAATCGCTCGATAAAACCTGAATTGATAGGGATTTCTGTAAATCATTAAACCTATTTTGCATAAATTGCAAGTAATCTATTATTTTCAGTCATTGATTTATAGTATATTCGTTGCATTGTAGTAAATAGAAAACCTAAAAGATGTACATGGTAGTTTTTATTTTTTTTAAGCATACTGTACGTATCCGATGCGATATTTGACATGAATGACAAGATTTATATATAAATCTAGTTTGCATGAAATGAATGTAGTTTCCAGTCTATCGCTAAAATACAACATACCCAAATTATTTCTACCAAATAAAAGTTTTAAAAAATGCAGTAATTCACTCTGAATGTACAACAGTTAGTAGATGAGGCGTTAGGCTGGTGCTGGTCGAGAAATGTAAGTGTATCTGTCAAACATAGCCCAGCTCCATAATAAACTCCAGGGGTGTGTCTTTAGACCCAAATTTTTCGAAAGCTATTTATTTTTGTAGGGGGCCTTCACAAGTTACGAGACTTGGTATAATTATGCGCAAGTTCAATATATAACTGAGTATGTGTTAAATTACTTTTTTTTCTTGATATAAAACGCATAAATTATTATTGTATTTCTAAAATAGACATGTATTAATTGAAGAAGTACCAACCAATCTTTAGAATACCAAACGAGCACTTCAATTCTTCACCAACTTGATTAATACAAGTTGGTTATATCAACAGTTGTTTGTTATTGAAAATAGTACATAGTGTATCCTTAAAAAAGATAATACTATTGAGCAGGCAGCTGACACCAACGTCTCTGCGACATCTGCACTTCCAGTAGAGGCCTAGATATTATAAGAAGCCTAGTCTCTAGGACATGTGCCTGGTTGTAAAAAGGAGCAAATCATCCTTGTACCTATTTGTTAACGTATATATTTTTTTTAACAACGGAAATTGTGGCAAAACCATTCCATAAAGGTTAGGTATATCGGCTACTTTTAAAAAATGTTTCCCGAGAATAACCGCGTGGAGGCTTGCCTTTTACATTTCCAAATACATATAATATGTAGTATGTTTGTCTGTTGAGGAGGATCGTACATGTAGTACACAAAGTAGGATGAAAGAATAGAGTGAAATTTGATCTCTTTCTATCTTCAAAGGAAGGAGAAACATAGTAAGGTGAGTGACCAAAAGGGAGTCATCTCCTACTTTTAGATAACGTTTGAAACAAACAGTTACAATAAAGGGCCGAATCCTGCCACTGATCGCCATCTTAGAGGCCGGGCCTGGAATCAATGTTTCAAAAGAATTTGTCTGCTTAACTTTTTTCACATGCAAAGCCCTTGAAACATGCTTTATAATGCCATTATGTAATTACACCCGAACGGGTTCATTGCGAACGTTGTCACATTAGTTTATGGGCAGATTTAATTGAATTTAAGACATGTACACTGTCGCAGAAGGCTTTGTAATAGAATAAGAGGACGATATCCCGAGAAATAACACGTCATTTTGCGTCAGTGATCAAGCATTAAAGCGCATACTGAAGTGTGTGCTTTGGATGTTGGTCATAAAAGCTAGGAAAATGAAGCATGTATTTTATTCTTTAGCCAAGTCCAGATACTACAGACACTGATAGGCCATTTCGTCGTGATACATTTGTTGGATAAAGTATTTATTTTTCCACAGTCAAAATTTTCTGATCTGCCAGCTGAACGAGATCAAAATATAAATTATTATGGAAAAGCTTACAGAAATGAAAGACAATACTCAAGGTAAGAAAGCATCCAAGTAGAAGGGTGATATATAAGCTAGAGTATACTTTGTATTAGATTTGATTCAACGTATTGAAAAAGTTAAAAAAAAAAGTCTGTCTTGTCGTTTTTTGCTATAAAGGATTCTCGATCAATTGTAAAGATATTGGAGAATTTTCAAGGTAAAAACTGTAATGTAAAAGATGCTATTTTTTTGGGTGTCTTTGGCGGAACGCATAGCAAGTTGGAAAAAATTGCCACAGATAATTTATCATACATATTCAAAGTCAAGATATGAGAGATATAAGGAATCCTAAAGCACCCATTGCAATTGAAAATGATTGAGTTTTTTTTTTAGGATTAAAGAAACTATAACAATTATTTTCTTCAAGATATAATAAAGATATAGATGCTATTCATTCTATTACCGAACTCTGATTAGTATATTATTTATATGCTCTTAACTACCTCCTCATCATACTGTATATAAAAGTATACGCCAGATGGGCTGCGAGATGTACCAGACTTGCAATGTAACTTTGTTCACTTGTTTTACATTAATTTTGAGTGCCATAGGCTATAGTAGTGGATAGTATTAGTAGCAATTACTCACAGGGCAGTAATTTCATTGGACATCGGGATTTGCATTCGTTCTTATCATCTTCATGTTACGTTCGACAGTAAACTTCAAAAATAAAACCATGCCAATGAAAAATCAAGATAAGGCTTTAATTACCGGGAAATATATAGGAAAGAGCATGCTTCATTTGATGAATAAGTTTTCTTCCAGGACCCTATATTCACGTGGCAGTGCGCTAGAGAGCTCCGATTATATAGTGATTTATTCTTTGGAACAATATTTTTCCTTTGGTGTGTTTATACGAAACCTGTACTATTTGAAAGAGAAGCTATAGATTTATATTTTTCATCAAGCATTGAATATGCTTGTTAGCGTTTTCTTTTTCTTTTCATTGTCTAATTTCAAAGTCTATGAATAAATTATTGGGCCACTGGACTGTAAAAATTTTTAATATGTCATCAGAAAAAAAAAAAATTGGCATGACGCTAGATCTCTCGGCCAATCTCGGTCTAATGTTGCATGAGGTTCATATTCCATGTTCAAATGAGTTGCTGCATCTGGAAAATTTTAGGATCTATTGAATAAAGTTGATTGCATTAGATGAATTGCAAACTCATCTATTTATAATTTTTGTTAGCTGCATAGATAACCCTGATCTTCCAGAACTTCCATAGATACGATTATATAATAAAAGTATGCTGGATCAATGACAATACTTTTTGTACCGAGAGCCAAGTGATTTGATCCAACTCAGAGTACAGAAAAAGATTTTTTCTGCAATGTCTAAACTAAAAGCCGTTAACTCGTGGTTTCGATTATTCTTCCGCACGATGCTCAGATTAAGTTGCAGCCATCATTTATTATATTTTTTTGACAGATTTTAGTCGGCATTACATTTCCTTTTAATATTATTAATAATGTGCTAACACGCTTTTTTTGTTCCATCGGTTCTACATTGGTCACTGCAATGCTTCATCTATCAAATTCACGAGGTAGATCAGTATATTGAATAAATGCTAGAAGCAGGCTAAAAAGCTCAAAGGGTTTGATACAAAAAAAAAAGTCTACGTGAGAACGCAGTAACAATGATATCATGTTATGATGGAACACTCTGGTGCCATACGGAGCGTATTATCCGTATATTTCTTTGTCATCCTTGATAAATCCAACATCCCCAGAAAGTTTACTACTGCTATGCTTATCAAGAGAAACTTGGCTAATAAACGATTTGCTGAATCAGCCCTTTGCTTGCCGAGATTTTATCCTTTGTTCCATTTTTTTTTTTTTTTTTTTTTTTTGATAGATAGCGGAGCATACATTTGAGTAGTAAAAAGATGACAAAGGATCTAATGCTTATGTATCTTTATGAAATGATGTTTTTTTTTTAAAAAAAAATAACTGAGTTTATCATTTCTACGCTGAATAAGTCGAACGTGTCTTGCAGTTTTGCATTTGCAATTGTATGCAGGTTCAATAAGGTTTCAGAACTAGTACTATATTTAACTAGGCTGTGTTTTGCATTCGTCGGCATCGGTCAGCATTACGTTCCCGGGTTTTAAAAGGTGCTTTCGGTGTTTTCATTAAACCGATTGTAAACATAGCCTGTCAGTCGTCTTTAATGAACCTCGGTAGGCGCGATTTGTAAGTACTTATGCTGTTGATACAGGGCGCTGGATCAAAACAACTTGACACAAGGGAATCCCAATCTCGGGTACCTCCCACTTTTTTTTTGTTTTGTTTTTTGAAATACAGTTCGCCAATAATAAAAGTATGAATAATGTGTTTGAATATAATTATTTATTATTATTGTGATGATGATATTATACAGAGAGATGTTGTGATTATATAGGTATATAAGGAAAGAGGTATAGAGCTAATTATGGAAGGATTATATATATAGGAGTATAGAAAAGATGGGATGATTAAATCAAGTAACCTTCCATAATATCAGTGCGAAGAATATCACGATTTCCATCTCTATATCTAACCATCCAACGACCATCAGGCAATTTCACGTAAAAGTTTGAATAAGGGAACTCGTTTGTCTTGCAGTAAGTTGGACTGAAAGGTGGGATCATCATTGGAGGACTAGCAGCTTCATTGTTCACCAATTGTTTTCTATGGCGTCTTTGAGAAGAACTGCGATCTGTTTTCACAGAGGATAGTGTGGAATTGCTGTAATTGTCTGCACGAAAATCAGAAGAGCTACGCCTGCTGCTTTTATGAAATAAGTTACTGATCTTGGACCAGATAGAACGACTTGATTTAGTCGAGGAGCATTGTGAAGACATGGAAAGAGAAGACTTCATTTTTTTTTAAAGAAAAGATGTGTATATTAGAAAGAAATACAGGAATATTGCAAATTGTTACGCGTATTTATATACATTTTTTTTTTTTTTTTTTTTTTTTTGGTGGTTAAATTTAGCACGCATCCGCCTGCAATAGGGGTTACAAAGTTCAATTGAGACGCCGTTTTATTATAACTTTTGCTTGGTCTCAATAGTTTGTACACTCTGAATGATGTCTCCAGCTTTGAAATCATTGAATCCTTCAAAAGACATACCACACTCCAAGCCTTTCTTTGCTTCTGTAATGTCTTTTTTCACTTGTCGAAGTGCGCTCAGCTCACCTAAAATAAACAATAAATAAGACTTGACGTCAAGATTGGCTCAGCCTTCTTTACCTTCCCAAACAGTTTCCTTATTACGTACGACTCGAACACGGCTATTTTTATGAATAGTGCCATTTGTCACACGGCAGCCGGCTACAGGGCGAGTCTCACGTCCTTTTGTGTTGATATCAAATACTTGTAGCAACGCAGCTTCACCCACTACTTGGGTTGTAATGATCGGAGGAAGCATATCACCCAGTTGGTCTTTCACGTCTTCTAGTAGCTTGTAGATGATTGAATAAGATTTAACCGGGACCCCAATCTTGCCAGCCTCGGCTTGGATACGCTTGTCAGCCTTTACATTAAACCCAATGACTTGGCCTTCACAGGCTGCGGCTAATTGAACATCACCCTCTGAAATATTACCAACACCACTATGTACCACCTTGACTCTGATCTGTTTGTTCTGAAGACCTGCAAGACAATCTACAACTGCCTCAACTGTACCACTTACATCACCTGTCAAAACAAATCAATACATTATTGGACAAACAACAAAAACGTGAGGTCACAATACCTTTGACGACTGCTCGGAGTTCAAGCATGTCTTTTTGAGCATCTTCACCCTTCTCTTCTTGTAAACTGGTTTGAATGGCACTCAATCGCTTGCCTAATGAGTCAGGCAGCGTTTCCGTAAGGCCTCTTTGATACATGTACATCTCTTTCTTGTAAGCCTTTTCGGCCATGCGTTCTTGTTCTAATTGCTCTCTTTGTTCTCTACGTTTATCGTTAATGACCTCCAAATCTCGGAGTTGTTGTTCTCTCTGATGTCGTGCTACGCGATTATCTACCACGGTCTTAGCCAAATTCTAATTTTACGAGTTTAATACTTTCTTTTTTAAAAAAAAAAAATACATTTTTTTTTTTTACCTCATCTGTAGCGGTCAACATCTCATCGCCTGCACTGGGCACATCTTTCCAGCCAATGACTTTGACAGGCATACCAGGAGTAGCTTCTTTTACAGGTTTGCCTTGATAGTCTGTCATGGATCGTACCTTACACCAAGTTTGCCCAGCCACAACAACAGAACCGGTTTTCAATGTACCTCGTTCTACAAGGATCGTAGCCACGTTACCTCTACCCTTTTCAATTTGTGACTCAATCACAACACCTTCAGCGCCATTATTTCGCTCAGCTTTCAACTCCAATACCTCTGATAATGTAACAATCGTTTCTTCCAATTGATCAAGGTTTTTGCCTGTTAAACCTGATACTTCTACGCATGGCACATCACCACCGATTTCTTCTAAATGGACATTATAGCGTGCCAATTCTTGTTTCACACGCGCAGTGTCTACACCCGGCTTATCACATTTATTAATAGCTACGACGATAGGCACGTTAGCTGCATGCGCGTGCTGAATCGCTTCTTGAGTTTGAGGCATTACACCATCATCCGCAGCTACCACTAAAACAACAATATCTGTCACTTGGGCTCCTCTTTGTCGCATAGCAGAAAACGCAGCATGGCCAGGTGTATCCAAGAATGTAATTGTCTTTTGCGAAGGTAATTTTACTATCAAAGCGATTTAGTTATCAACAAAAAAAAAACAGCTTGGTTTGTTATGAAACTTACCAGAGAATGCGCCAATATGCTGAGTAATACCGCCTGCTTCTCCCGCGGCTACAGAAGTTTTACGAAGGGTATCCAACAATGTAGTTTTTCCGTGATCGACGTGGCCCATAATAGTGACAATTGGGGGCCGATCCATTAACAAACTAGGATCTTCAGGCGCAGATCTATATTTTACTTATCAGTTCACCGTAGGCTTTTCATTCCTTTTTTTTTTTTTTGTTATTGTTCAATTTTTACCTCGGGAAAAGATCGAGCGATTGTCTTGAATCAACAATAGGATTCATATCTAACTGCATAGCGATAAGACTGGATTCTTCGGCATTCAACACTAATCATGGACTCATTAGATGCATAATAATAATAGTAATAAGTGCTTTCAATATACATACTACGATCATGAGACGTGTTTTCCATCTCTAATTCCTCCATTGTTCTTATCAAACGATCTATAAAGTATTATTAGTATGATATTATATCATTATATCATTCTATATATTACCAATGCGAACACCCAAGACTCTGGACAAATTTGCTGCATTGATAATTTCTGGAATATACACATCCTTCATTTGGTTTTTCTGTGCTTGTTCCTTGGCTTTCTGCTTAGCTTTGCGAAGCGCAATCTGCTGACGTTCTTTTTCTTCTTCCTTTGCTAATGCCAATAATTCTTCTTCACGTTTTTTACGTTCGCTTCGTTGAGCCTGGGTCTCTCTTTTTGGCGGTTGCTTTGAGAACTTGTTGACGTGTCGTTCGTGCAATTTATGCGTTTCTCCAGCATGCTTCTCAGTGTGCTGATCTACAGGTTTTGTCCAATCTCTTCTAGGTGCGATGCGTTTGCCATTATTTGGAGCTTCTCTATTGTTTTGTGGCCGTTGAGGACGGTTCCAGTTGGTCTTGGTTAATCCTTTGACTTTCTTTTGTCCTCCCAGTGAGGGTTTACCAAGACCTTCGCCAGAGACTTTGACAGGTTCCTCTTTCAAGAGTCGATTGACAGTTGAAAAGTACATGGGTCTGCCCATCCAGTTGCGTTGAGTGGGCTGACGAAGCAATAATACAATCTGTCTTGAGCTCATGTCTATTAGTTTTCGAGAAAGTATATCTCGTCGGTTTCTATGCGCTTGAAATTTAACATGGGCTACTTGGAGCTTATTTTGCATTTGGGTTTCAACCTAGGGAATGGAAACGAGTCACTTTTGTGACAGTATTCTTTCAACGGATTTCAATAGAGTACACTTTTGGATTCTTAAAATGCTCCTTGGTTATTTTAAGGCAACTTTGCTATTATCAAAAGACTTGAACAAGTGCCAGATATATTAACAAAAGTTATAGAAATTAAATTGTATGTCGAATGATGCAACTGTCATAATGTGCTGCTTATTATAATCGGGAGTTATCTTTGATATATATGAGGCTTACTGGTTTAGTAGTTTGATTTCAATAATTCGATTTCTTTTTTTTTTTTTACATGTGCAAAATTACAACATAAATATTCAAATGTAGCGCAAAGTGTAAATCATAAATACTATGCCTTCCAATTGCATTGTTTCTGCATAAAAAAAGGAAGAACTGACGTTTCGGAAACAACTAAAATTGGTTGATATTTAAACAAGCATTTAATTGGTCACCTGTAATTCAGTTATGGTTCACTGACGCTGTTCATTGGCTATCGTTACAGCTTTATTCTTTTTGGACGCTTATTTTGAAGAAATTCATTTTATTGCTTCAATCTGATATCTTTATAAGATAAATGTTCTGATGAATGCCAAGATTATTAACAGATATTGTAAAAATTAAGTTGATAGATGATGTAAGGGCCATGTACATATAATATGAAAAAATATAGGGTTTTACCTGACATTGTATTTTTGATCATAAAGTTCCACACTTCTAGTTTGAAAGTTATATATATATAAAGCAAAACAAATATTTAAATATGCCTTAAAGTTGATCAAGAGTTTAGCTCTAAAGCTGTACTTTAAAGTTAGATGTTTATAACCAAAAGTTGCTTCAAAGATTCGAAAATTTCAAAGGAAGGGGTTTGTTGAAAAAAACTACCTACTATTTTTGATTTCCAGGCATTTTGTTTTGTGACCTTTAAAAGCAACCCAAATTTATTTGATACATTTTTATCACTCTACACCATGACTGAAACACCTAGTTCAAGATATGGACAGTTGCCTTCCATAGAATTACCAGCATGTCTCGAGTTTTTAAAGCTCAAAAACTTTCCATTAAAGACTTTTCCTGCTGTGAATGAGCCCAGTAGAGCCACCCAAGATACATTGTTCATTTATGGCCCTGGCCACAAGCGTAATCAAGCAAGCTTTGACGTCGATTGCCTTGTGATTCAGGTAGATCGTCTTGCGCACTATTCACAAGAGGCATTAACATATTTGTGGTAGATGTATCTCAAGTTTTGCGGCATAGAATTTGTTGTGGATAATATCAATGAGCCTGCTGCTTCACCTTCAGGTAATTGTCTGATAGTAAAGTATATACCGAGAACGATACGAATTGACGCGTTATTTCGTTAGGTAATTTGCCATTCTTGGCTACCGTATCAGGAGCCATTTATGATAGCCAACAAACCATCCGTTGGGTGAAAGAGACACGCGTAAATTCAAATTGAACGCATTTTTGCAATTGGCATATCTGTATACTAATTTATTTTCGTTTGACAGAACATGGAAAAAACATTGGTATCGGCCAAGGATCAAGAGCAAGCCAAGGCATTTGTAGCACTTGTAGAAGGCAAATTGAAAGCTGCGTTGGTAAGCTCAAAAGAAGTACTTTGATAGACATAGATCATAACATTGTTATTCTAGTTGTTCTCCATGTGGTTAGAGCCACTCAATGCCACTCAAACAACCTACAAATTATACTATGGCCATGTTCCTAAGCCTGTCGATATGATTGTTTCTTGTAAGAAGCAAAATGAGATAGTTCAAAATTTATTGACAGACCGCGACATCTTGGTGAGAGAAGAGGTAAAAAAAAAATGTATATATATATATATACATCACTGGTTTATGAGACATTTTAATTGATTTCTTTGTGAATAGATCTACCAAGATGCAGCTCAAACATTAGAAGCTCTCTCAGTCAAGCTGGGCGATTTTACATATTTCTTTGATGCAAGGTAGAGCCAAAAAATAAAATAAAAAGGTAACAATAATCCAACGAACAGGTGTGTCTAATCGCGTATTATTATAGTGAACCAACCTATGTGGACGCCGTCATCTTTTCATATATTCATTGTATTTTAAGTATGCCTCAGATTGTAGATGGTGAATACAGCGAAGAAGAACGAAAACAAGCTGCTACCTTGAGTAAACTGGTGCGCAAACACGATAACCTTGTTAAATATGCAAAATCCATCTATGAAAAATGGTTGAAATAAAAAAAAAGTTTATTTACTGTTTTTTCGATTGCTGCTGCTGCTGCTGTTGATTTGCTCTTTTTGCTGCTCTTTTCGATAATGGAGCACCACTGCTGGTTTCTTTACGTTTCAATGGTATTTGTTCCTTTTTCGGCTCATTCAACAGTTGGTTTTGATCCAAGCTGATGGTAGCATTATATGTAAGACGTCTCGTTTCTATACGACAAAAGATATTTTAGCTTTTTTTTTTTTTTTTTTTTTTTTTTTTTTTTGTATTCCAACAATCGTACCTGATTTTTTTAGTAGTTTTGTATAATTTATAGTGACAGTTGCTTCAATTTGATCTTGTGTCATACCGTACATACTTCCCCTATAGTATATATTCAGTATTCATTTTTTTTTTCTAAATGAGTATAGCCGTGCTTACAGAATTCTCAAGTCGGTTGGTCTTTTGATCTCCAGCGCCCTTAATGCTTCACTTGAAAAGATCAAGTTGTGGCCTCGAGTGACCTCCACTAGTCTTTTGACATTGTTATAAAACGTAAACTTCTTTTGTGGATCTACA
The DNA here is from genome assembly GCA_026027325.1 of Actinomucor elegans. Lineage (NCBI taxonomy): Eukaryota > Fungi > Mucoromycota > Mucoromycetes > Mucorales > Mucoraceae > Actinomucor > Actinomucor elegans. The sequence continues at coordinate 3,053,413 of JAMSLZ010000003.1, forward strand.
CACAACAAGGTCAATAGAGGAGGTATAGCATACAAATATACTCATCTTTACCTCTCAATGACTGAGTATAACAAATTTCGAAAAATATACCACGAGTCACTGCTACTTGAGCAGGAGCAAATCCTGGTATGACGCGCGACTTTGCTAAATCTAACGAAATCACATCCACTTCCAACGTTTGACAGGCATGTTTGCAAATATCCATATTTGTAGGACGAACTGCCACAATATCAATTTGAGGATAAGTACAGCTCACGCTCTAAATTGAATGCAGTATTAGAATAATGTTTGTAACTTATGAATGTTTAAAAGTTTACAAGCAGATAGTTTTTCTTGGGATCTTCTACTATCATGGTAGCTCGAGTCAGTTGTCTCATATGTTTAAATTTGTTTGGCGCTATTGGACTTATCGGCTTGTCTGTGTGAATTAATGTACACTATACAGGTATAGGTTGAAAATATTTACCTTGACGTCTAGTAGACTGCCTTCTACTGTCAAGTTGAAAGCAACAATACTCTTGTTGTCGACTACAATATAATTTTGTAAGTGTTCTCGTTCGCGTGCGTTTTGATTTCGTTCTTTTTATTATTTATTTACAGGAGTAAATGCGATCGAGTATTTTCTCGATGCGTCTAATTTCGGTTGCATCGCAGGTATTAGGGTATGGAATGTTCAAATCGTATAGCATTTTTTATTTGAAAAAAAGAAGCTTTTTTTTTGATAAAATTTTTTCCAAAAAAGCGCGATATTATTATTATACAGACAGATAAGGATCAAAGCGGAGGTTGGGGCATGGTGTGGATGGATTGCTAGTAGCTATTTATACTACTAAATCACATCTGAATAAACAACAAACCAATATCATCTTTTGGACTTTCAGATAATCAATAGAGTAGATGATGGTCTTTGTAATAAACACACTTTTATAACCATGCACCAGTAGTGTTGCAAGTTATACTACACGGACTGATACACAGTGTGCAAATTTTATTGGATACCGGTGATTGAAATAGACATCCTCCCCCTCATTTTCTTGATAAAAAATTGCGAACCGCCAACTATGAATTACAGAATCGATGGTAAGGCGCGAAATTGCTTTGTATTTCCGGGGAATACATAAAAAAAACAATGCGTTTGTTCCGATGATGTAACAATTGTAATTGTATTGTGACGTCAAAAGGCGCTACCATGCTCCGACATCAAAGCGTTTTTGTGTTCTAGAATAATATTTTATTTTGATTATGTGATGAAATTTGTACTATCACAAAAAATATTTGAGGCTCTATAAATTTATATCACTTACTCAAAGAGCTAGTATACATTTAGTGTCCTCTATATGACAACTTCAGGTATTTAAGGCACATTACCGGGGCTTTAATTGGTTGACGGGGGGAACTAAAAAATGGCACTACTTGACTCTAGATCTCTAGGGCGATCAGGGTCCGATGTTGCATCGAATGAGTAGTTCATGGTCAAAATGAATTGCTGCATCTTGTCATGAGAAAGATCTAAGCCAATGCAAGGTATTTGGTATTAGCCTTTCTTGAACACAAGGTTGTTTGATCAAATGATTGAATACGATCCGCATGATTCAGGGGATAAAGGCCCCCCAGAGTTGGCATTTGGCGCGATAATTAGAATAACGACTTATATATATATATATATATTTATTATGTATAATTAAAATATATATATAAAAAAAAAAAGGCGCCAGGAAATTATTATTAATCATTATTCTGCCGGAGAGAAACAATACGCAACGATTGATTTGATGAATCAGGTACGCGAATATAACACTTTGTGGACTAAGATAGCGTTAGTCATGTAAGGAGTAGCATAATAATAATTTACCTTTGGCGGTGAGTAAGGAGTATCGTTGGTTTGCTGATGTACTTCAATATCCGTATCATAAGGCGCATTTACCACCACGAGGGCTTCCTGTTGAGCAGCCATAATAATTTCAAATCGAGCAATGTCATCTAATGTCAAGTAACAATAGGAGTTGTTGGTTTGTATCACTCGCTCGATTTCATGATCTACTTGTTGTTTAAATGCAAGCAGTTGTTGATGCTCGTTTTCTAATGATTGGTTATGTTTCTTGAGATAAGCCAGTCGTTGTTGAAGTTCATACGTAGTTGGTTTAGTACTATTTGATGCTGCAGCATTCCCGCTTTTTTTTTCAGGTGTTAGTTTAAGTGTATGTATATATGTATATATATATATATATATTTGTATACATACATCCATCGTACATGATTTTTAGAGTTCTTTTCAATTAAACGAATGCCTTCTAATACATTTGTAATATCATAAATACGTCTCTTTTGTACTTTGAGCTGAGAAGCAGCGCGATTCAGGTCCAAATCGCCGTGCGCACTTGATCTTAATAGTGATATAAACTTTTTGTTAATAGCCCCAATGATGAATCATATCGACAAGACTGGGAGGAAGAAGTAGTTTGCGGTTGGCCTATAGTAATCATGATTAATAAGACATTTACAAATATATGCATATACTTTACTCGCATAAAGTTGGTTAGTCATTTTTTTTTATAAAGAAGAAAAGAAGAAGGGAAAGAAAATAAAAAATAAAAAAAAGAAAAAAAAAACCAGGAGAATATATATATATAAATAACGCCCTTATGCACAGACCTGTTACTGATTGGTGAATAGTCAAAGATTACTATAACAAGCATTCAGGGTAAAGTATTCTCAAATAACTCCTAATGAACATTATATATTCCCTCCTATTTCTGACATCCGGATAGTTCTCTAAATAAGAAGTCATCATGTGCTTATATCGCTGTTCTTTTTGTTCTTGATCTTGTTCTCTTGAGCAGATGGTTCTTTTGTTTATGTTTATGTTTATATACGATTAAACAGCTTTTTTTTATGTTATTATATATATATATATATATATATACACATATAATCGATTAAATATTGAATGAGATATACACTATGTCAATGGTTCTATGTGATTGGTCATTCCATGGCAGTGATCATAACAATCAGGTCTTGTGTTATATATACACGCCCTTTATTAATCGATACAGATGGCTAATGCATGGTTTGTACCAAGTGATACGTCTATTACTTGTCTATCGATATTCACACGCTTAGGAGTAAATGCATGCTCATTTTCATTACCCAATGCTAATCTACCGCTGCCATTTAATCCCCAGGTATAGAGGTCACCAGATGCTGAGTAGAACGATGAGTACACATTATATAGCTATATAAGCAGACATACCCGTAATAGCTGCCGCATAATCTGTGGCGGCAAACACCCGAATAACATTGCAAAGCCCTTCAATGCGCTTCAATTCCAACGTGTGTATCGTTTCTCGACCTAATCCCAATGCGCCATAACCGCAGCTATGAACTGAGCCATCCTTGGTTAATAAAATAGAAAAGGGACCGCCTGCTGCAATGTCTACAACGTCATGTACCTTGACCTCCAGGGGTTCCAGGATCTGATATTCATTGTCTTAGTAATTCTCCCTCGTACTAATTAGTATAAATTTACTCTGTCAATAACCTTGCCCTGAACACCTTGTCCGTATTCCGAATTTCCCCAGGTCCACACCTGTCCATTGTGGCCCAAAGCCAAGCTGAAATCAGTGCAAGTAGACAGTTTGTCGATTTGCATCGATAAAGGCAACTTGGAAGGCGTATTTCTATCATCCTTTCCTTGGCCCAATTGACCATCTGCACTCCAGCCCATACCATACAATTCGTGTTCTATATATCGATGAATATAACATATATGCATAAAGCAACTGTGGCTGTATACCTGTAGCTAGAATCGTGTGGTCTAAGCCGCACGTAATATGATGTATCCGCTCTTTGAAATGCACTTTAGTAGGTGTTTTCTCAGCAACCAATGTACCAGGTGCTGTATTCTTGTCTTTACTTAGTCCCAACTGCCCATACATGTTATTTCCAAACGAATACAAGCTAGTATCTAAACTGAGCACAAGTTAGCACAAACACTCGCAGCTTGATCATTGATGCCACTTGCCTCCATTGAGCTCATTCTCAGTTACAATATGAGAGTGTTCACGTCCACAGGCTAAAAATTTGAGCTTTTGTTCTGGTAAATCAAGTTTTTGGCCAGACTTGGCTGTGCCCAACTGACCACTCTGGTTTAAGCCAAACCCATACACACTTCTATCGTCTGTACCTAGCAAGGAATGGCCCCAGCCGGTCGCCATGTGAGTTACACTTGATTCTTTCTATACGATAATTAAGTTTGGTTTATCATATAAAGTATAAGACTTCGCTTACAGGTAAAGCATAATCGGCTTCGAGCTTCAAACATGTCGGTTGATTAAAGACACGATTGATATGTCCTTTGGTTAATGGCAATGCTTGGGTTTGTCCCCAACCGTATAATACGGTTTTACACGCATTTTGTCCTGCCGAATGAAGTGCTCGGATGCTTTGAGGATTCAGTGACATTTTGACAAGGTACAACAGAGTAAAAATAAAAAATAAAAACACTGCTGTCCTTGAATTACCCAATTCTGACAGTTTTTTTTATAAAAATCAATAGACTAGTTTATATTTGGTCAAAGAAAACGTATTAAACTAGAATTGAAACCTTTGGATAGTATATACTTGAGTTCTCCGCAGAGGTAGTCATAGCAGCGTCTGTACACTGGGATTACATCTGCTCAATTCTGTCAATATATTCCAATTCAAAGAACCTCTAGTTTCATTGGATGAGGAAGGAGGAAGAAGCTGTACCTACTATAAATATGCAAAAAAAAAAAATGAGTGCTCGAAATATTGAAATGTATTTAGATCAACATTCAACCGAGACATCAGTTTGATTTTCGAGTAATAAGTAGAATAAAAGATAGTATTTACAACTCAGGCATCTGTACAATTTTATTACACGTTCATCAGAAGCTACAAAAACGCAATGACATACGCTTTTTTCTTCTGGAAAACTATTTTATCAAGCTTTTTCTTGTAAACGTTGCATCATTGACAACCAAACCAGAATATGCACCACTTTTATCAATTAAACTAGACATGAATAAGCTTTTATGACTTGCTATGACCATGATATCAATTTTTACCTATAAAAATTGGTTTTCCTATAGTTCAAAATTACACCAGTATTATTGGGTTTGAAAATTCTGCTGTATGTATAACCCCCTTTGCGCCAAAATTCTTATTTTTTTTTTCCTTGTAAACACTTTACGTTGGGGCATACTTTTTAATATTCTACCATGTAATATCAAGTATATGCATGTATTTGTTTCAGATTTTTATTTACAGAAAAAGAAAAAAGTCGAAGTAAATTTAAGGAAATTGCATATAAATCGAAAATAGCTCCGTCATTTCGATATATGATTACCACAATATTTGTGCCATTCAAAGAACAACTAGAGTTTGTACAATCTTTGCTAATAAATTTTGTGTCTATCTAAACTTGTTTATTATTCAAAAGCTGTGTTAAGAAATCAAAAGGAGAGAGGAAGAAAAAGGTAATTTCAGGGAGCCAAAAAAAAAAAAAAAAAATTGCATGCACAATCACCGCCAACCAATAAAATGTGAGACAGGCGTATTCAACCAAGTCGCGTGAGACACTTATCAATTTGAGTGATCGTGGTCAATCTCGGTTCAATTTCACATCTAATGAGCAGTCTGCGCTCAGAAGAAGCCTTTTGATCTAGTAAAATTTCTATTCAATTCCAATACCATGATCGTTTCACGCAGATTCCTCAATCAAAAAGCCTGCAGTATTTCGTGGGAAACCCCGAGAAAAAAATCAAATGTCCCTGGCTTTGAAAGCTTTGTCTATATAGAAACTTAGTACTCGAGGTATCGCGCCATTAGAACGCGTTGATCTGTAACTAAATAGCAAGGCCCATGTCCGTACGATTCTAGTTTAATTGGCTCAGGTCCGCTGTTTGCTAGCGGGGGATCAGGAACCTTTTAACGAAACATATCACCTTTTCAGCTACTTATTTACTTTTATGGATTACTCTACCAATTTCCTCCGCTTGAAACCAAAAGAGCCTCACAGAGCCCAATTCGTGATTGGCTCACGAACTAGCATATATGAACTCTCACCGAAGAACGCGCTTTATCTGAGCCCTCTTTTTTTTTTTCTATACAACAACCCATGGCTACTGTTCGTTCTCTTTCAAATCGTCTTTCTCGTTTCGCTCTTTACGAGTGTACAGCTGACTTGTCTCATTTGAGCGTTCATGAACATGCTGCTTTAAAAAAATTAGTAAAGGCAGCCAAACACTTGGACCAGCTCTATATAAGACAGGCTTGGTCTGGGAATGAGGCATTGCGTGCCAAGTTGCTTACAGAAGGTGACAAAGAATTGTGTACCTTGTTTGAAATGTACAAAGGCCCTTGGGTAAGTCAAGATAACAAGTACGCATTGTTTTGTGTTTGTAGTATTGATATATATATATGTATAGGCGCGTGAGGACGATAATGTTGCGTTCATCGACGGTGTACCTAAAAGACCAGAAGGAGGTAACTTTTATCCAGAGGACATGAAGAAAGAAGACTTTGAATGTTGGGTCGATACACTTTCTCCTGGTGAACAAAAGCAAGCCAAGAGCTATTACACTATTATTCAAAAAAACAACGATACATTTGAATCCGTACCTTATTCGGAAGCTTATGCTGATCTGCTGAAGCCCGCTGCTGCTTATATTCGTGAAGCAGCTGATGAATTGAAAAAGGTGGAGACGACAGGTGAAGGTGTCCGTATTGATGAATTCTTGGCTTCGCGCGCAGATGCTTTTGAATCCAACGATTACTTGCCATCTGAATTGAACTGGCTTCGTCTTGGTAAATTCAACAAGTTGGAAGTGACAGTAGGCCCCTATGAGCAATACACAGATGCTCTTTTTACTCTCAAGAGTGCATATAGCTTTTATATTCATATTCGTGATGAACACTCTTCTCAACTGTTGGAAAAGTTCTCTGACCTTCAGTTTGTCGAAGATCGTTTACCTATTCCCGAGAAATACCGCAATGACAAGCTAGTAGCTGCCCCTATTGTCGTCGTAAACCAACTGTATGCTGCTGGTGATGTTGCGGTAAGTAATTTATTCTATACAAAAAAAAAAAAAAAAAAAATCAACGAAGAGATGATATTTATTGAAATGAATATAGGTTCCAATGACGGCCGCTTATAATCTTCCTAATGACGAAGAGGCTATTAAAGAAGGTGGATCCAAGTTGGTCTTGATCAAAAACGTCCAAGAGGGCAAGTTTGAACACGTATTGATACCTATTGCCGATCAAGTGTTGGCCAAAGATCAATTAATTCATTTGACCAAGGATGCATTCACTACACACGTCTTGCTTCATGAAGTGTGCCATAGTAACGGCCCTCATCATACGTTGGACGGTGATACTGTACGCTCCAAACTCAAAGAATACCATTCTGCACTTGAAGAAGCCAAGGCTGACATTGCAGCTTTGTTTGCTGCTGATTTGATGGTGGATCATGGCACCATTGACAATGTCACTCAGAAGGAATTCTGGGTTACTTTCTTGGCTTCTGCTTTCCGTTCCATTCGTTTCGGTATCCAGGAAGCTCATGGTCTAGGCCAAGCCATTCAATTAAACTATTTGGTAGAAAAGGGTGGTTTTGAATGCGATCAAGAGACCCGCTTATTCAGTGTCAACTTTGAAAAGATTCGCTCTGCTGTATCTGATTTAACTCGAGATATTTTGGTGCTCCAAGGTGATGGTGATAAAAAGGCTGTGGATGATTTTGTTAAAAAATATGGTGTTTTACATAAAGACACAAAAGATGCTTTGGCTCGTATTGATGATGCGGGTATTCCTGTGGACATTCGTCCTATCTACCCTCTTGATAATGAACAATAAAATACTATGACTAATTGAAAACATCACCAAACTCTTCCAGCATCTTGTTTAATGCTTCTCTTGCTTCGTTTTCATCTTCATCTCGTTCTTCTTCCGAGCTTTCTTCTTCTGTATGTCCATGCATATTCTCTAATTCCTTTAATGTAGATAAGATTTCAGGTTCTCTAATAAGAACCTTGCCATTGATGAATTGGAATGGTTCTTGAACTGGTTCTTGAATTTGCACAGTGGTATCTTGATTTGTGTCCATATCTTCATCCTCATTTGCAGTAAGCTCGGGCTGAAATAAAGGTTGAACGCCACCCAGTTCTTGTTCTGTAATATCCTTCATTCTCTCCAACAGCTTCCTATCCTCCTATTTTTTTTTTTTTTTTTTTTTTTTTGGATAAGTCAAACGTAATGGACACAGAGAAGCTTTTTTTTTCAATACCTTTAGATCATCCAATTTTTTGGTCCAGATCCCTTTTAAATGCTTTAAAAACTCGCGTTCATCACAAAGATCCGAATAGTATTTTCGTGATACATGACTATTGAAAACATATGAGTCAGATTTGTCACAATTTATATAAAGCATGGCTACTGTACGATTGAATAGGTGTGCCAGCAGGAAATTGAGTTGAAGGCAAAGGAAAATAGCTTGTGTCGTACGCATCGTCAGAAACATTTTCCGGCTTTTGGCTGGAGGCAAGCTGTGAACCGTCAGAACTTGTGTTTTGCTGTTGTCTGTTGCGTCGTATAGCAGGCATATTGAAGTGCGCTTAATAAAGAAACGTAGACAGACCAGCTCTAGTTTGTGATATTTATTTATTTTATTTTTTAAGATTTTTTGATTGGATGCCGATTTTTTTTTTTTTCGTGAATATCACTACAATTCCTGGATGAAAATTTTTCCTTTAGAAACTTTATTGCGAAATATACTATAAACATATTTAGATCAACAAAAGACATTTTAGCGAGAATTATAGAGAATATAAATACGCATCAAATAATGTACAGTTTAAGCTATGCTGGCTATCATAAATATGGCGTTAAGATTCATTTTTATGTCATTTTGGTGTTTAGTTATGTTTTACACTAGTAAGTCAAAGTTTTACATATTAACAAAAATATTATAAAATTCACTTGATTGGATGAACCTTTACGAGCCTTGTTTGAATGGTCCGCTTTACTAGCAATTTTATTCTCATTTTGAGTTTTGAAAGACCTCCATCGTTATGCACAAGTTAAAAAAAAAAAACGAGTTAATCTTTGGAATATTTATTGGCCGACGAAGCTTCGATTGTTTAAAGGGTTGTTAGTGGATGTCGGTAATGGAAATGGCTTCCATCATTATGCATGCTTTTGATATTATAACGCGTCTTTTATATTATAATAGTAAGCTGAAGGGCGATGTTTATAACAACAAAATTTGCATAGAATTTAATTGAGCATCTAAAGGTGCTATGTCATGCTAGGTAAGATATAAAATTTGCGAGTTATATCCAAGTCATGTACAGTTGTTTGTATTTTTGGTCCTAGAAATGAAAGGACTTTCTTTTTCCAAAACAAGTTCTTACATTCTTTTTATTTGGATCCTGCAGACAGATTCCGGTCAGTATTGGCGGGAAGAGAACAGTATCGATTACTGTTATGTCTTTATCATAGCCTCATTAGCAAATTATTTAATGATAGTTATATCTCTTCGATATATATTCTTATCCTGGAACATGTTCTCTAGATTTTAGAGGTAAGCAAGCATACTTTAATCGCGAATATGTTTCGATGTAGCCTAAATAAAACCAATTTATATTTTCCGAGTTATTCAAAACGCTGTATTTTGTTTTGCAAGACAGATTTGTGCCTGAACTCTTTCTTTCTTTCTTTATTTCCACCATGACTAGATTAAACGAGGTATTGTATGTAGTTTATTTCTCTTGTTTCGCAAGGGTATGCATAACAGTGACTCAAGATGGAATTTAGGTTAAACCTAGAACAATCAACACATTTGAAGCAAGATATGAAAAGCTGTATACACTTGGTAAAGGTAATTTTGGTAAAGTTTATTTGGTAGAAGATAGAAAAACCGGAGAGCAGGTAGAGATAAAAACCAACGCACAGATGGTTATATGACTTATATACGTTCATAGTTTGCCGTCAAGGTAGTGGATAAGAAGATGTTCAAATCGGGTGATCAAAGGCAACATGCACAAAGAGAACAAGCCATTTGCGAGACCTTTGCTAATGGATTGAACCATAAAAACATTGTTCAAGTATATGATGTTTTGACAGAGAACGATTATATCTATGTGGTGATGGAATACGTGGAGGGCGGTGAACTATTTGACAAGATCAAACAATCAAAGGGTTTAGCTGAACCTACTGCACGAAGGTGGTTCCGAGAGATCATTGAAGCTGTTGAATATATCCATGAGGTATAAACCATTCTGTTGCTGTGCACGGGTAATTCAATAACCATTCTATAGCATAATATTGTACATAGAGACTTGAAGCCAGAAAATGGTAACGGATATCTAGATAACATATCATCTGGATAGGCTAACTCATCCCGTTTATAGTGCTAATTGACAAGACACAGCGTATAAAGATTTGTGACTTTGGATTTGGCAATGTAGTCAAAGAAAGACATGAGGTATTAAGCACATACTGTGGCAGTCCTTTCTATGCGGCACCAGAGATGGTTACCGCCACACCTTACCGAGGCCCGCCTGTGGATTTATGGAGTTGTGGCGTAATACTTTATGCCATGCTGACAGGATCCTTACCATTTCAGGGCGATGAGATGCCACAGTTATTCCAAAAGATCAGTCGTGGTCAATATACCATTCCTCCATATGTCACAAGAGACGCTTCTGATCTGATCCAAAGACTGCTTTGTAAAGATGCGCGGGATCGTATCTCAGCCAAAGACTGTTTAATGCATCCATGGTTAATGCCACCTACTATTTCGCGCTGTTCTGTCCTCACAACCTCTCAATTATCTTTGAGTAGTCGACTTCCAAACTTTTCTACGCGAAAGAAAGTAGGCGTATTCTCCGAAGAATCCTCGACCACGATGGCAACACTAGTAGACTTGCCACCCCATAAAAACATAGTGATGGTTGAACGAGTGCCTACCGATAAAAAGATTCCAACAAATAACAAAGCCTCCCAGTTCTTTTTGCGGATATTTAGAAAGAAAACACAAGTGGCACCTGCAGGTAAATTGGAGGAGCATGCGGAGGACCGTCATGATGAAAAGAAAGTCAAACCTCGGTTTATCTTTGGGAGTGTTAAGCGACTATTCAGAATATCTTTTCAAAAACGAATCACACAATAAAAACCAACGTTTTCCTGTTATCCCCTCTCTCACTTGTTGCGTAAAATACATGATATATATTTAAAGGTTTCTACACGAGTTTTTTTCTATCTAAATATCCTGTTTCCCCAAATCCTTACTCTTCCTTCAAAATGTTCTTTCTAATAAAACCAGAAACAGTTTCGAAAACAACCAAAAGGATACCACCACTATCATGAAAAAGAAATTAGTTTTGTGTTACAAGCAAACTACTGCAGATAATAATTACCCAGGACCCAATCTCAAAACCTTGGGCAAGAAACCTCTGTATAATGATGCAACACTATATAACAGTATTAGTCAAATGATCTTCCTCCAATGTTATTCATTGCATCTTTACCCTTCTTCCTTGGCAACAGTAGCTAAAGCAGGTAAAGTCCAGTTGTATTTCTTGGGACCAACACCAGCATAACTTTGGACACGTGTCTTTACAACGTCAAAAGGCGTATTAATAGCAGTAGCAGCAATACCACCAACAGTACCAGCAGCAAAGTTGGTTATACGTTGTTGGTTGGGATCCTGTAGGATTTTTTTTTGTCAGTCCACCTTTCATACTACATACACTTGCATTTTTTTTATTTTATTTTTACCTTTGACTTGGGCAACTTATCCTTGACGGTAAAGATCAAACCAAAGTAAGCACCGTTCCAGACGGCGTGACGCCACATGGTAGCTTCCAAACCATTGAACAAGGCCAAAGCACCTTCAGCAGCAATGATCTTTCTGAAAGTATCAGTGGTACCATTGTATTTACCGAGCTATAGAATATATTATGTAAGATACTTTCCTGTACTATAGGCTGCTATTTTTTTATACTTACGTTAGACTTGTCTTGCATTCTGACCTTGATCAACTCAAAAGGTACGATCAAAAAGGCTTCAGTAATACCAGCACTGACACCTGTCAAGACAGACAAAGATTGAGTGACCTTTTCGAAACCAAAGAGCTTCTTGTAAAGAATTGTATATTGTTCGTTGGCAGCAAACTTGGTAGCACGCTTGGGTGCTTCTACCATGATGGGAGGTAAGATACCACGATAGAGAGATGCAGCACTACACGTAGATGAATGAGTCACACAAAAACTATTGAAAAAAAGTGGGGTAATCTTTTTTTTTTTACCCTTCGTGTTTAACCATGTTCTTGACGGTGTCGATAATACCAGTATTAGCACCAGTACTTAATTGAGCTCTGGTCTTGACGACTAGTAGTAGAAACAATTAATATATTTCTAAGTATCGAGTTATTAGCGTGTCTTTTTTACTATACCATCCAAAGGGTACATGACCAAAATTTCAGAAACACCAGCAATGGCACCAGCTAAAAATTGGAAACCGAAGGGAAGAGCTATTCACAGAAAAACAAAAGGCTCAGATTTCTACTTTTTCATCTTCTCTCAAGATAAACTTACGCTTTTGTACAGGTTCAGACATGATATCTTTATGAAAAAAAAAGTTAAGGGAAAAAGAGAGAGAAACAAGATTTCTTGAAAAGATTTTGCTATTTAGATGGAACCTATGATTATCTAGATTCCGCTTATGTTTCCTCTATTCTTCTTAAAATCTATTTTATAAACAGTCCACAGTGCGTAAATATCAGTCATACGCGCCGATCTTATTGGCTTAAAATGGATTTTTCACATTACTCAGTTTGAACAGGATCTCTCTCTACCATTTACTACTGCTGGGAGAATACGGGGAAGGATTGTCGGGATAACACACGTGCTTTCAAAGCTCGCTCTCTTTATAAAGTTTCTCACTAGTGACGAAGAAATGAACTGTATCAGTTCCCGAAAGCAACACTTTTTTTTAATAGTTTTTTTGTACTCGCAATAAAGAAATACCTTTAATAGGTATCATATAAGAGTTGATACCATGGTTAGCCAATCATACAAATTAAGACCTTTGTCAATGAAACACGCCCCAATTATGTAATTTTAGCCCTGAATATCGTCTTTGTAGCGATATAAATAAGGTTGTCTTTTCTTCTTTTATGGGAATAGTAGGAGCTTTCGTTTCATTAAGAGAAAATCTCACGGTTTAAAGTTTTTGCATTACAGGATATCAACCAACCAAAAACAAGGGATAGTTTGCTAGTGGTTATTGAAGGATAAAGTAACAAGCGTAGATAATTAATGCAGCCAACGAACCCAAAGAATAATAATAAAAATAAAAATAAAAGGGTATTAACAGATGCAATAGTTTATTCTGTGCATAGACTATTCATCTGATGCGGCATTAGACCAAAATCGGCCAAGAGATCTATAGATGATCAGGTATATTTTTTCCCTGAAAAGCTCATTGTTGACAGTGGAATGTAAAGTATAGTATACTCATTGTATTACTATAAAATAATCGTTCTAGTATATGTAACACTTTATTTTAAGCATGTGCTAGCTGTTAAATGTGACATTGAACAGGAATGAATTAAGGAATGCAGTGCTGTTGGAAATGGGGCGATTTCCGAAAAAACTCTCAAGGATGTATCCAAAGACTCAATTTCCCACGACTTATTCTTTTTGTGGAGCATGAAGAGGGCTCTTCAAGACATAGCCCCCGGTTAACAAACGTAGAGTCTATACTATAATATGCAATCATTTTTTCATGTATTTTTCTTTTTTAATATAAAAACTCGAGTTATGACCGCATTTCTATAAAATCTAAAATTTCATTTTTTTAAGTATACTTTAATGAGTTCAAATATACTGTAATAAGTTTTTGTATCATCCGATGGTTTTTTTTTTATGTATGCATAACGTTTTGTCGTGAAAAGCGAGATCACGGTTCTGGTCAATACTTTTAAAGATAAAAACTACTAGCCAATCAAAAGGGAGTGTTTTATAATGATGACAGTGAGATCGACGTTTCGATGGTATTCAAAGCAGTTAAGAAACAATGTTTCTCATTCAACTTTGGTTTTTATACGGATTAAAACACACACTCCTACCTTATTTGCAGTAAAGAAGATAGCAGAGGATTGTTTAGCAAACTTAACTGAATCATATTGTTGAGAACTGAAATATATCAAGGCAATAAAAGAGTATTTTTTTGAAACCTTATTTTATTAGATAAAAGAAGAGAGGTATCAAATGTATGTTTTTTATGCCATCTATTCGAAAGAGGATTTAGTATCTAAAATTATAAAGGGAGAGCTAGTAAAACTGTTGATCTATATAATAGTTTTAGCTAAAACATATTATAATAAGAAAAAAGGCCTAACTTAGACAGACATAGTCTAGATCCATTATCAAGTTCTGTAATGATACATACTTATATCATAAGTTCCTTACTGTATAGTTGGATTTACTGATTACTAACACAATTTTCATATTGCTGTTACTATTCTGTAACAGTATTGCGGGCATACTATCTTTTTTTTTTCTATTAAATGTGATAAAGTATCTTACGAAAACACGCTGTGACAAAAAAGAGTTGACCAACCACCACCAATGACAAGAAGCGCCATACAACCGAGAGAGACATAAAAAACTGCTGCTATAGATCGTTAGGTTTCTTATGGATAACGCTTAATTAGACCGCTTAAACCTGATATATTGGTTCCTGTTTGCTTTTCTGTTACAAAGCATTTGTACGTTGAAATATACCAAACAAAACTGCATTAGAACCATGAATTTAGTATCATTAAGAAGGAATTCAAAAAAGTTACCACTATCATCTATCGGTTATTGCATCGGCTTGCTCAAAATCGCGAATCTTTAAAAAAGAATAGACAATAACTCTGGTCTCGTTTTAACAACAAAATATATGTTGAATAATGTAAAAAAGATCTTCTAGTATATTATTTATTTTGTTGTTGGATTATGGTTGATGGAAGACGTGTTTGAGCTTTTATAATAAATATAGGTGCATACTTGCCAATATAGCTGAATTTATATTTATGCCGCTTCTAAGTTCCTTAAACAAGATTTATTTTGGTATAATCTTTGGGAACATTTTGAAATTGAGCCATTTTCACATTTTAACATTCCTCAAAGGATTTTGATTTAATGTTGTACCTGATGACTACACCATGTTCAGTAAAGTACTACATCTATTATAATTATTGTTTAACCATAGTACAGTGGATATGTTAGTCTAATACACTGGTTATTAATTACATACATTTCCAATAAAAAATAAAAAACTAAATGTAATGCTTGATAAATTTCTTCGATTACGGTCAAATGTGGCATCAAATTAGAATTACATGTTTAGAATAAAACTGTTGCATTTATTATAATCTCTATTTACCAGGAATACTATGGTTACATCTTATTTTATTAATCACTGGCAGTAGATTAATTCATTCCATGTGGACGAAGAAGTTTAATGATTTATAGATCTCTCGACCAATGCCCGTCCGAAATCGCATCTGATTTATGCTCAATGCTCACAATAAGTTACTGCGCCTACTATGGCCTTTGTTTTATTTAGTACAATAGATATATCTAACCAAAAAAAAAAAGTAGAATAAACATATAATATAGTTCTTAATGGTTAGTATTAACTCGATATATACTTGAGTCGTTTTAAGCAAAAATGACAACTTATTATGCACAATTAATTACATTAAAGTAGTAAGACTTGATTACCTTGTATCAACTTTCAATCTTTAGTATTAGTGAATATTGCTGCACAATCCCGTGAATCAAAACTCGATAAACGAATCAATATAGATCTGACGATGATATGCATATCTAATGATACTAAAACACTATTACACAACAGTACGCTGTTGGTGTAGCTTTGATTACATGTATATCAGTCAGATCTTATCTATAAGTATTTATTAGGATAAAACATGGCTATTTGTAATTTATCAGTTTAAACTAAATTATATTCTATGTAAAACTTTTTTTTACAGGTTATAAATTAAGCTTATATGCAATGTATATGCATAGGCAAAAAGCATATTATCTCGAGAATTCTCGAGTTACGTGTACTTGCTGTGTAACAGAAAACTTGGTGGTACTTTGTTTCTATGGGTAGGTAGAACTGAATACCATACTGCCCAACGCCATCAGGGCCAAAAGAGAGTAATTAACGAGATATTTACGCGTTAAATATCAAGCCAACTAAGTACAGGCAGTCTACTTTGCCCACTGACAATGGTAAAGCCCGAGAAAAACAACTTTTTTCAAGGTCACAGGATGGGTGCGTGTATTTTTTTGAGGAACCACCTGTCTTTTTTTTTCTTCTTTCTTCGAACCTTTCTCTCTTACCCTCTCTTTTTCAAAAAAAAAAGGCAAGATGACACAACAACAAGATGAGCGCATTGGCTATTTTTCAACTTTATGCCAAGAGCTTTATAACCCTAAAAGTCCTTCTGAGCGAGATCAGGTACAAAAGATACTAGAAGCAAGCTTTCCGACTTTTTCTTCGTCAGATACTGCAAAAATTGCACTGGTCGATATACCTTCGTTTGGTATTACCAACCCTACCGATACGGCCAACGCGTTACGTATACTGTTGGAGAATTCACCAGACCCGTACGTACAAACGTTCTGTTTATCGAGACTGAAACAATTGGTGATGGCACAATTTACTATATTCGATAGAGACACGAAACTTCAACTACGTAAAAAGAAAAAATGCATTATACTCATAGTACGTTTAAGAAACTAACATGCTATAATATAGGTACTTTTTTACTAGAATATGCGTATATCCATCCCGATTTACAACCTTTTGTCATGACTCAGTTGGCAAGTGTATTGGCTTTATTGACGCGTTTTGGATGGCTAGATCATGAAGAGTACCAAAGTGTGTATAATGATATGACTCAGTTTCTTCAGGTAAAAGTTAAAGCCCTATATAGTGTACCATCAGAAGGATTCATTTTGTAATATAGGCTTCGGCTGATCATCGTATTGTTGGTATGCAAATTCTATCTGTCATTGTACAAGACATCAACGCTGCCACCATACCCAAGTACTCTGCAAAGTTTCGAAAAGCAGGCAAGTCAACATTTGTTCATATATCTATCGTTCATATAACTCACATGCCTATAGCTGCTGGCCTTCGAGATACACAATTGCTTGATATATTTGAGAACGCGTTTCAAATCTTGGAAGGCATATTATCCAGATCCATTCCATTTGATAAACGTAAGTATAGAGATAATAAAGATAAGTTATCAGTGACTGACGGATTCTTTTTATTTATTTATTTTTGATTCAGCTGATCAAGAAAACCGAACCAAGGACGTTACGCTTGATTTACTTTTAAAATGTCTATCCTATGATTTTGCAGGTACAAGTTTAGACGAAGCAGGCGAGGATACCGGCATGGTACAGGTAAAAAAAGAAAAAAGAAAACACTGGTAAAACAGAACATTTTATTAAATGCGTATACCCAGATCCCAGCTGCGTGGAGACACATATTCGAACGTAAAGACTTCGTTGGTACATTCTTTAAAGCCTATGTCGAATTTCCCCCACCCTACGCTAGCAAAGTCATGGAATGTTTGGTACAAATCGCTGCTACGCGTAAAGGATTGTTTAGTGGAGAAGATGAACGGAATAAGTTTGTGACATCGATTATGCAAGGCATTCGAGATATCATCTTGACGTCGCAAGGGCTTACAGATTCAGACTGCTACAACGGCTTTTGTAGACTTTTGCAAAGGTTCCGCACCACAGCGCCGTTGAATGAAATGGCTGAAAAGCAAGGTTATATCGAATGGATCGAGTTGGTAGCTGATTTCACTCAAAAGGCATTTCAGACCTGGACACCTACTACAACATGCTTCTATTTGTTGAGCTTTTGGTCGAGAATTGTGCAAAGTATGACCTATTATCAACAGTTGGGGGAAGCGACAGTGCAAAAGCTGGAAGATATTACGGTACAGTTGACGAGAACGTTTATTACGACGTATATAGAATCGGTGCCTGCTAGAATTGAGGAAATGCTGGATGGTAAGTGAGAATTTGATAAAGTGAAGTTGCTTTTGTAACTAATCCGACAAGATTAGATCCTTTGGATGATGAGGATGCTTTGATTGAATCGTTGAATATGCTGGGCCAAATTGCTCGGTGCAAGTATGAAAAGTCGTGTTCAGTGCTTATCGAAGTTTTTGATCCTATCACTGTTCATTATGAGGTATAAAAAGAAAGTGTTGACTGAGAAAAAAAAAACAGGAGTAAAAACCATTTTTTTTAACAATAGGAATTGATCAATCAAGCCAGTATGGGAACGATCAGTGAAGAAAGTTTAAAGGAGGCAATAGAGATCTTTGAGGCCAAATTTGCTTGGTTGGTTTATATCATGGCAGTCTTTGTTGGTAATCGTCCTGTAAGTTTCATTACTAAAGCGATTATCCAAATACTGATGATGGCAAATAGGCTTATTTGAGCTCAGATGAAGCAGACGAAGCAGATGGACAGTTAACCACCAAAGTGATTCAATTGATGGAAGTGAACCAAAATCTTAGTCAAAGTAATCCAGCCTTTTTGAGCCAAAAGTTTGATTCAGCATTGGTTTACTTTTTCGTGCAGTTCAGAAAATCTTATGTGGGTGAATCCAGTGCCAAGTCAGTCTATAACAAACTGAATGAAACATTCGCTATTGAAGGCCAAACTGATATGCTCAACTTGATTATGCGTAAAATGTAAGTATGTTCAAATATGCAAAAAAGCAAGTATACTCATTATTTTATAGTATCACCAATCTTCAAGTGTGGGGTGATAGTGAATCCGTGATTCGTAAAACGTTAGAACTTTTCAATGACCTTGCAAGCGGCTATTCTGCGCTCAAGAACTTGCGAAAAATCGAGTCTACATCATTGATTATGCAAAATCATTTATCAAACGATTTCACCTTTTTCAATCACGATAAGCATCGACAAAGCCGTATGCTATATTATCAAGTGCTCTGCAAGATCTTATTTGCTGAAGATAACTGTGAGAACGAGTTCTATGATTTCATGAAGCCATTTGAAGTAAGGTTGGATAATCTAGCTATGCTCAATACAATGGAAGAGTATCAGCAACCTCAAGTTCAGGTAACAATGATAACGTGTGAATAAGGAACCTTGTATTCTAATCAAATTTATAGCGTGCGCTTCAAGATGTATTCCGTGATCTACGTGGCTTTATTCAACCTATTCAAAGCCGCAAAAACTACCTGCTATTCTTTCATTGGTTCTATCCAGACTATATGCCTGTATTAATGAAGGGTATTCAAGCGTGGTCTCCAGACCCTTCTACCAACATCTTGCTGAAGTTCTTTGGGGAGTTTGTATACAACAAGAGTCAACGATTGAATCTAGATATTTCTTCAGCAAGTGGTGTACTCTTGTTTCGAGATGCCAGCCAAGCACTTTGTACATATGGTAAGTTTGATACCCTTTTTATACGATATTGTACTAATTATAGATGATGATAGGTCAGCAAATTGTATCCAGACACGTAACAGATGAGAATCAGAAATACCCTGCAAAGTACAAAGGCGTGTCAGCTTGTTTCAATATACTTGCTCGATGTCTTGGTGGCAAATATATCAACTTTGGAGTCTTTTGGTTATATCAAGATAAGGCTATTAATGATGCCTTTTCCATAATGCTTCAAATGATGCTCAATATACCCTTGGATGATATGATGGTATACATTTGAAAAATTTAAGTTGCAGTGACTTGTGTACTAAAGGCCCACCTTTTTTTTTAAAAAAAAAACAGAATTTCCCCAAGTTGACGCGGTCGTTCTTTATGATGTTGGATGAATTCTCTTCAGAACAAATGATGATTGACCCCAATATGCCTCCCGAAGCCTTTTTATACATTCTAGAGGCTTGTGAGCAAGGCGTTGAATCAAATGATTCCTGGGTACGCACGCATGCATGTTCTACAGTGAATAATATTTGTACATTTGTGATTGGAGAGACAGAAAAAGCTGAACTACGCCATGTACACAGTAATGAAAAGAAGGAAGAAAAAGAGGTGATTGTCAAGAAGAACAAGAGTTTACGAGGCGTATGGTTCTTGAATTACCTTCAACAGTTTCCTCAAGTGCTTCCAAGATTGCTGACAACACTGTTTGGCATGATTCTATTTGATGATAATAATGATCAATGGCAGCTGTCAAGACCATTATATACCCTTGTACTACTTCAACGCGATGTAAGTTTATTGTGTCACGTTAGTGAAACATTAACTAACTGATTTTTAAAGTTTGCTCAAAAGTACACAAACCAAGTGATCCTCCAGCAGTTACCGGAACGCCGAGAGTTTGTTACAAAGGTGAGTTTTAACATTTTAGTAAAGTCTGTGTTTCTAACATTCAATAATAGGCTCTGAGTAATCTGATGGAAGGCAGTGGCTGGACTTTGAGTACAAAGGATAGAGAAAGATTCTCGCAGCAAGTGGCTACTTTGAAACGAGATTTGAACAATAATCAAATTGTTCTCGTTCCATTGATCAATTAATAAAAAGGAAGCTCTTCTTTATTACAGTATATATATATATGTATATATTTATTTATTTATTACACTATAAAAAAAAGTTAGGAAGATACAGGAATGCTTGCATCTTTGGGTTTTGTATCTTCATATGCAGTCTTTTCTAGTCTTGGTCTTTTATCTTCGCTATCTTCTTCTTCACTATCAGCCATTTCCAAGACGCGTTTTTTTTGATTCACATAACCTTTTTGCGCCATACTCATTAATGTATCAGCTGCACTGCTTTCAATAGGACTTGATTTTTTGGTTGGTTGTCTTATACTTCCACTACTGCTACTACTATGGCGGTGATGATATGGACTTGCACGATTGCTATTGTTATTATTAATGGGTGGCGGTGGTGTTCGATTAGTATCATACAATACTGAAGTTCTTCTTAGTGGCTCATTATCATAGTTTGTGTAAGCAGGGTATTCGGTTGCGTTAGGTTGACGAGGACTATAGTATTGCTGAGGAGGATGCATACGAGGTGATTGCTTAGTTGGAATAGGTGATCGTACAACCGATTTACGATAAACAGGCGATCTATCAACCAACATGGGGTTCATAAGAACACGTTCAGAAGGAGCAGGTGCTCTACCACCACCTCCAATATCTGGGATACGCACATCCCCAGTAGATGAGGGTGTGTGATTCATAAAGGGTACAGGCGAACGGCGATCATTGCTGCTTGGGTTATTACTAGCCGGAGGTAAGGGAAGTTCACGTGGCATAGGCTGTGGTGGTACTTCTTGACCCTGTTCAAAACGTTAGTATGAAAAAAAAAAAGTAAACATAGACTGTCACTATTTACCATTCTTTCATTGTTAAAGTTTCTAGGTGGGTATGTATTCGCATTTCCTTGTTGTGGACCAGACACTAAAGGTGGAGGAGGGTATTGTGGTGTAGTATTAGCAGAGCCATTCTGATATTGATATGGATTATTAACGTCTTGTGGGACTGGCGTTGGAGCAGGTGGATTAGTTGGATTGGACTTTCTTAAAAGTTCTAGTCTTGTGCGTATATGAGGGTTAGAAGGATCTAATTCACTTGCTCTTTGATACGCGTCCAAGGCATCTTGTATCTGATTATTACAAGACTCATATAAGGTACCTAAATCGTACCAAACTTCACTGATATAAGGATTCAAACGAATAGCACGACTGTACGCATCCAGAGCATCACGATACTGATTGATTTGATAGTATAATACACCGATAGAACACCAGAATGTAGGATTACGCGCATCACGATATACAGCTTGTTGATATGCTTCATAGGCTTTGTTATAGTTTTGCTCAACCATATAACATCTACCTAGCAGATACCAAGATTGAGCATCTGCACTATCTGCCTTTAATGATCTAGTCAAATACTGAATTGCAGTAGGTTGATTCGAAAAAGACGTGTTTTGCTGATGAAATAACCAGCCCAATTGCTGCAATACTTTGGCATGGTCGGGGTTCTCGGATAAAACGCGTTCATAGGCTTCTTTTGCGAGCTCATATTCTTTTTGCTGCTCATAGACATGACCTGTTTGAAACCAAATATCAACTTCGGTTAAAGGTCTTGGCGGATTATGCAAGATATATCGAAAGCACTAAAGTTTTTTTTTTTTTTTTTTTAGTTTCATATTTTGCATTGTTTTAGATGGTTTACCTGCAGAGAAAGGTCGTATTTCTGCTGCTGCTTGTAAATAATACCCAATCGAAAGTATATTTCATTGGCTTTCTCGAATTGTGGGTCCATTTTCATAACAGCTGTAAATGCTTCTTCAGCATGCTCAATTGAGCCGTATCGATCATATAGAATACCAATACCGTACCAAAGTTTAGGGTCTTTTGGACTTTGTAGGTGGTATAATGCTTGTTGATACGCGTGATAGGCTTCTTGTAGATTGTCCATCATGAGATAACAATGTCCTAAAGCACTCCAAGTATCTCCATTGGTTTCTTGTAAAGCTAAGATACGCTTAAAGTACTCGACCGCCTATTTACGTGGTCAATATACATCAACGTATTTATAGAGTCACTTTTTTTTTACCTTGGCAAATTGCTCTCTACCTCTACACAACGATGCAATTTGAGTTAATGCACCAATAGAATATGGATTATGTCTCAAGGCAGCCTCATAGGCATTCATGGCTCTATCCCAATCAGCCATCATCTCCGCTAGATTTCCTGTATTATAAAGGGTAAGTTGTGGCGTTCCTTAACCCAGACTAACATCCTTTTGGTAATTTGTTCCCTTGTAACACGTAGATTCATGTGTTACCTACATGCCCGCTCCCCTTTATTTGCGCTCCTCGTTTCTTTTTCACTCCTTTTATGGCTCCGTCATCCTTTTTCTATTATAAACTCCTGCATGCTCCAACATATATATATGTTTTTGTGTGATATATATCTTGTTTTTTTTTTGTTCTTTTCCTTTTCACCCATAACTCACCTAGTGTCAACCATGCTTGTTCATTTGCATTTGCCAATTTCTGAACAATAGGTGACTGTTGTATATTCGTGTTATTGGCCATGTAAAGAGATTTCAAAAAAAACAAAACAAAAAAAAAAGGTAGATGAGGAAGAAAAAGAAGAAAGGAAAAAAGAAAAACTGAAATCAAAAAACCAAATTTTTTTTTTTTTCCTTTGTACACCCATTTACCCCCCAAATAAAAAAACTTTGGTTGCAAATCTGTTTTCTATTGATTTTTATGACGAATGATCAAGATCCGACCCATATCCTCCCCCTAAAACCTTCTTGAAATTAAAAAAAAATAGTTTCAGTTTTTTAGTATCCCATATTTGAAAAGCCGGCGAATGCAGCATACATCACGTGCTAGATAAGGAAAGAAGTGCTTTGAACCTTCAAGAAGGGTAAAATTTTGATTCGAGAAAGAATTTAGTTTCGGTACCTGTTCTTTATTCCCGTCACCCAATCACCGGTCAATGAGTTTGAACCTTAATTTCGGTAACCAAGAATTCAACTCCGACGTCTAAACTTTAAACGATTGTGTTGGATCGCCGCCAAGCCAATCAGCATAAAAGCAAAAATTTGGGGCTATTTTTCCATATACCCCTTATGGCGAAAAATCGCTAAATCTGACCTTTGGTTTCATACTATTAATAAAAAGAAAACTTTAGAGACATATAAGATCAAACAATTATTTAGCCTTTAAAGTATATATTTATATTTTTTATTTATTTTTTGGAATATAAAAAAAGTTGATATAGATGCAAACAAAAAAAAAAAAAAAAAGCGAGATAGACTAAAGATATAATACTATAAAACTTGGACATATTTAGATATATTGTTGAATTCTATATAAACTATATTAAGAGACTTTCACTACTTATACAAAAAGCGCGTAAAAATAATTCAAGAAAAGTTGTCAGGTCTGGAAAAATAAAGCCCAATGATTTAAATCATTGAAGTGCCGCAGTCTCCCTCCTAAAAGACTGTGATATAGTGGAATTCATCAAGAACGCCATATCTTTTTTATCTTATTAAGCCCCATTTCTTCTTTTCCTTATATTGTTCAGCCATCTTTCTAATGACCATAAAAACTATAGTGGCCAATGTGCCCTCCTTAACAAAAGCTTTAGTGTCTACAGTATTATGTTTATCTATCGCTTCTTATGTTTATATTTATCGTTTGCAAACTGAAGCAGATCCCGACACGGTACCTTTATCTATTTGCCCATTCATTGGTCTTTTGCCGGGATTGTAAAGCTATAACAAAAGATTCTTTATATTAGGTATTAATTGATTTTTTTTATGTTGTTAGTGTTCAGTATGCTCCGTGGACTTTTGTAACTGCTGCTTTTTATGAAAGTAACATAATCACTGTAATGTATATATAATTCGACTTTAGACTCAAATGCTGATTTGTAGTTATTTTTTTTTTCTCTTTTAGCTTTCTATCAGTGTGGTTATTTTATTATTTTGCGGAAAATACTTAGAACGCGCTTGGGGTTCAAGAGAATTGTTCAAGTTTGTCATGATCACTGCTGTATTATCCAATATTGTTACTTGGTTTGGTATTCTTTTATCTTACTATATCTCTGGTGATGACAAGTTTTTGTAAGTGAAAAGACAGAGAGCAAAGAGTATGAATCTAAAGGGTAGTTTAGATACCAAGTGCAAATCAATGGTATGTCTGGCATATTTTCTGCATTCTTGGTCGCGTTTAAGCATTTAGTTCCTGAACATCGAATTGCTATCATGGGTGGTAAACTGTCTATCCGCGTCAAGGTAGAGTTCTAAAGCGAATCAAGCGAAAAAGCAATACTGATACATGCATTAGAATCTGTTGGGTGTTTTCACTCTGATCAGTATCGTTTCTCTCATCTTATTTCAGGCCATTGTATTCTACAATCTGGTAAATATTGGCTGGGTCATTGGTTGGGTTTATATTCGATTCTTCAAGTATCAAGACGGTATCCAAGGCGATCAAAGCGAGACATTTGCTATTCAAACCTTTTTCCCAGAGTTCTTACAGTAAGAAAAAAGAGCCATGACTCAGCTTGCAATGCTAATTATTATTATTTAGCCCTGTCATTATCTTTATTTCTAATCGTGTTTGGAGTGTACTTGTCAAGTTAAACTGTTGTAAACCTGGCCCACGCGCTTATCATGATGTAGAGATCGGCAACATCGCTCCTGCACCAGGTTCGGCTCGAGCAGAAGCAGAAAGAAGAAGGTAAATCTTTTATATCTCGATTAAAACAGTAATTTAACACGGTTACTATAGAGCATTGGCTTTAAAGGCATTAGATATGCGTTTATCTAAAGGACCGGCTACACCAGGCACTTCATCAGCTGCTGATAATGCATTGACTTCTCGACCGGATAGTTCTGTTCTTTTTGATGCAGAAGACAATACGCCATCTGCTCCATCAACTAGTGATGGCCATGACAAGTTGAAGGATTAACTATGATTAAGCAGCATATACTTGCTTTGTAAATATTAATTTGCTACATAATGAATAAAAGATTTTTATAACAAAACTATTTTACATAAGCGGTTTACGCGCGCGGTCCTAAAAATGAAGTGCTATAGCCATCTTTCCCCCCGAGTCGTGCTACGATAAAACCCAGTCAAACTAAGGATGTACCGATTTTCCGTTATTAGTTACTATATATAAAGCAAAGAACGACTAAAGTTTGATCGGTTTTACAAACAAGCAATAAAAATAAAGTAACACGTTTCCGTATAACAGAGACATATATGCGTTAACTGCATAAAAAACGCGCTCTTTTTAAGGCAGAGAAGGGGGGGGGGGCTGCATCATGTACGCGTACAGTTTGGTTTAGAACAAAAAGGCACAGACTGATACTCCCAAGCGTGCCTACTATCATTGGTTCGTGACATCATGATGCTTACTTTATAAGGCTAAATCATGACATCAGCCTGGTAAATCTGTGAGACCTTGCAAAAGGTATATAAAGAACCTTGGTTTCTAGATCATGTAATTATATAACAAAATGGAAACTCACTCTACAAATAATACAAATCAAGTACTTCACACAACCAACCACGGTGATGACAGACACTCTACTCTTCATAGTGTCAGAAGTGCGTTACATGATATAAAGGAAAACGTGAAAGAAACTCTACAACGCGACCATCATCACGGACAAGACTGTGCCAAAAGACCGCAAGATGGTAAAACCAACCCTATGGAATAATGTGCCAATTGCACGCGCTTGTAAATACACTCCTTTCTTTACCTATTATATATAACTGTACCTATCCTATACTATTTATAATAAACAAAATGATAGATCCGAAGCATACCGTGTTTCGGATTATTTGAAAGATAAATTAAAAATGGCTTATCAAGCAGACCTTTGTATGAATAAATGATTAAGTATAGCCTTCAAATTGAACTAGGCTTCAGTAGATGTAGAAGCTTGTTGTAAATGTTGGATTCTACACAGATGCAATATTAGTCTGAGATCTATCGAGTTCGATCATCACAATATCAAATACTAACAATTTTTTTTTAATTTTGTGTATCATACACAATGATGAAGTACAATGTATGTCCTAACGAATTTAATAATTTATTCTGGACATGGACTACGGATCAAATACCACTTCTAACGAGGCTCGATAGGGCGATCTCTGGTTGATTATGTGATAAGCAGATACAGATAGTTCTATAACTTATTTAGCAGCTCTGAATACAATACTGTTTGTTTATATCTAGTTTAGATTCAATTAGACGCTGGAATCCATTTTGAATATAGTAGAATACTATTCAGGTGCGACTTCTTTTGTCGGAGATCAACGGTCTTGTGGAATTGGTGAAAGAGATACCGGTTCTCAGATACATTGAAGCATATCAAATTCTGCCATGTCTGGCTGTCAATTTTTAGCAGATCAGTGTGCTTGAAGTGCACTTTGTGAATTAATTTCCATTGAATATTGTATTATTCTGAAAAACATCAAATTTTTATTTACAAAACGTAGATTTTTTGCTAGTTTTGAATTTTGGTTATCAAACTGCTTGTTATGAAGGATAAAAATTACAATTGCTTACTCTCCAAAGTTTGAAAATTGTATATGAATTTTACACCTTCTCGAGGATTTTTTTTTTTCAAAATCGATCTTTCTAAATCTATCGGGCAATCTTTATCAAACACTGGATATAATTAGTGTTTAATGTTCAGCATGAAGTGTTGCATCCACCAAGCATTCGTTTTATAATATATAAGAAATACACTATACCAGTTAACAACGGCTAATAACTGCATTTATTTTATATATGTATCTATTGATTTTTGTCTACAACAATGTCGCATCTGATTAATAATAATCCTTGTTCAGCATGAACTGCTGCATCTATCAGAACCGCTATTTATCTCTCTTAATAGATGATTTTTATCAGTAATTAACAATGCATTTATATCCTATTTAATCTAATTCACTCTTCCATTTATACTAAAGAAAGGTGTATTGTACTATCCTATCTAACAGAGGAACTATACTAACTATAAAAGTAAAGCAGTTAAAGGTATGATACAGCAATCGAATACAGAATTATGCCATGCAAAAGCTGAACTGTATGCATTTTATCTGCGCAATGAAAGACAATGAAGTAATATTACCTTATCCAGAAAAGCAAGTTATATCACTATTTTATTATCTTAGAGAGTGGTGCAAGCTATGTAAGCTAATCAATGATAAAATCTTTTTTCGAAGAGTGGAAATGCTACATATGCATAACTCTTTTGCGTAAATGTTCCTTAACACAACATTAGATTCATAACACAAATGTAAAAAAAAAAAAAAAAAAAAAAAAAAAGTACAGTTCACGCTGAATGTGGATTACTAACAAACGTAACATCCAACTGGGGTAAATTAGAAGATCCACAGTCAGTTTAAATACAATTCATATGATAGCATACTCGTTGTACTCCCCCATTAAATGTTGACTCTAGTACATCATTCTGGGAACGGGGTATTTATCGATGTGGCAGTAAACTGAAATCGGCCCAAATATTTATGGATCTACTGCTTCAGATTTTATGAAATGCAAATAAGTTATAGCGCATTGTTACAGTAAGACATATTTATTGTTTCAACCAAATAATGGTTGCAGTTCATTCTCAACGTGGACAATTAATTAGATGCGGCATGAGATCGGAATCGGTTGACCCTATTTTGGACAAATTCCAAGGGGATTTTTCCTTGGGGGTTACTTCTCAATAACTGGAGATCTTTGTGGAGAACATGCACAGCATGTTTATCCTTTTCATATTTCTATCTTCTATAATATGTGAATTACAATTCTAAAGCAACAACAAAAAAAAAAAAAAAAAAAAAAAAGAAAAGAAAAGAAAATTAAATACCGATATCCAATGAAAATTATACATTTCAAATCGCCATTAGAACTCGGAATTATCAGTACGGTGAAGCTTTTCCGGACCAGACCTTCTCGTAGCCGAGACGGATTAAATATTGATGACATAGACAAGCCCACAAGTCGGGTCTTTTTCTATCAAATCTGCTTCAAAGGCCGCCCGGGAATGAAAAACTTTTGAGTAAATGGCCCTGCAGCCCTAGCGAGAGAGAGAAGCACACTGGGGTAGAATATAAGGTCTTTTACTATAAACACTTTTTTATACCAGCATATTTTTCTTTTGTCAAGCAAAAAGGAAAACATGTCTTTCCAGTCTATCATACTAACTAGAGAAGGCTGGAAGTCACAAGTAATAGCAAAAGTATGTCATAATTGTCTTTCCAGACGAACCCCCGTCATGTCACAAGCGCGACGCCTGACAAGCACTTCGTCAATGCCACTACCTCCAGTTACAAAACCAAGCACACCTTCTACACTTGACTCAATAACCCCTGCCCGAACTACACCGACCAGAAATTTGATTGAAAGTTTTCGCAGCGAGTTATACCACCCATCGACTTCGGCTGACCTTGATCCTAGCTATTCATCACTCGTACGAAAGACTATTATGAGACGTGAATCGAGAAAGCGATTGATCAAATTGTACAAAAATCTCAAGCAACGACCGCAGCTCTCGGCGCAATTGACACAACAAGACGTGGATCATTTTCTAGGCAGGTTCACATCGATCCTGCCCGACGATGCTACTGTGAAAGGTCCCCTGTTAACGGCTTTTGAGATCTTGGACGATTGGAAGAAAGGCAATGTATTTCAGCATTTGCTATTTCGACAGAAAGACCTCGAGACCATGATCTCTTTGGCCTGTGAGCTCAACTTGACTGATCGAGCCCATGGTTTATTGAAAGAAGCAGCTATCCGAAAACGCCAAGATGTGAGCAACGAGTCTTTTGAGGCAGTCATGGGCGCACTATCCAAGCAAAAACAGCAGCAACGCCTTGATTTCTGGTTACAGCATTTGACACAAGCCAACAAGACACTGACACGAAGCATGGTGCGCTCCATCGTTCTTTGTCATGTCGCTACCAATCAATTAGACACAGCAGCTCACTTTCTCAAACGCAATCATCCTGGACAGGATTTAGCGCAATTAGTCACACAGCATGTTATGGATGATCGCGAGTTACTGGATCAAGCTTTGAATGTGTTTGCTATGGATTGTATGGAGAAATTGCGGTTAAATGATATGCGATGGATCTACTTACGGAAGCGGTATTTTGGTATGAGCACTGCAGCAATTATTCGTAATGTGGTTAGCAAGAGTTTACATACTGGACATGCTCAGACGGCTGAGCGTATGTTATCAGATACGATTTATATGCAGGATACAGCTGGAGCGCAGCTGTGTGCCAAACGACTGATCCAGTGGTACTTGTCAAAGAAGGATATCAAGCATGGAATACGTATTTGGGATCAAATGGACGAACGCAACTTGGAACTGCCTGTGGATGTAGTCCAATCTTTGATAATACAAGCAGCCAAGTTGAAATACCATGTAGACGTACTGCGACTGTATAAAAGAAGCAAAGAATTATACCCCATCAAAGGTCGTGGCCTGAATCCTGAATCACAAGTACATGTATTACGATGTATGGTGCGGTCCAAGCAGTTTAAAGAAGCCTTTCAAGTTTTGCCCGATGTAGAAGCGCTGGTACCTAATATGCGGCCCAATCTAGCAAGAACAGCTGTTCGAGCTATGTTCAGTCTATGTGCGCAAACAGGCAAAGTGGATTTATTTGAACGGGTGTTTGATATGAGCGAAAGACTAAACTTATCAGTAACTCATGAAGGACTAACTTCGTTGATTGCCTGTTATCTGGAAAGAGGTGATGTACAGTCTGCTAAATCTGCGTTTCAAACGGTGGCTTCACATACGGATGGGCCCGACGTAGTAGATTTCAACTTGTTGATGCGAACAGTGGTGATGGAAGATGATAACAAGGTCAACTACGACAAGATATTTGATATCCTCAGGCACATGAAGTTGGTGAATGTCACTCCAGACGAAACAACAATGCGTACAATGCTCGGCTTTTATGAATCAGGCAGTGATATGCAAAGCAATCTATTTGAAAAACTACTTCGCCATCCTTCAGCTTCTCGATCAGATCAAGTCTTTCTTAATAATATCGCCATCAGCAACCTGCTTCGAGATACTAATGTAGAGTGCGCAGCTGGTGCATTAATACGCAATGATCGAGGTGTACTATTCCCAGATCAAAAAGGAGAACCGATACAATGCGATGGGCTTACATTCAAAATCCTATTGGATGCAGCTACATCAGATACACGACATGCCAATGTTGCAGAGAAGCTATACAAGGATATGCGGGCACGAGGAATGAAACCCAATAAGGATGTGTATGAAAACCTGATCTTTTGTTTAACAAAGAAGGGTAAAATAGCCAAAGCACGACGCTATATCAGTATAATGGAACAAGAAACCGGCATCAAGCCAGATGTGAAAACTTATACCAAACTTGTGGATGGTTTAATTAGACTGGATAAACCTCACTTGGCCAAAGAGATTATATTTGAAGATATGGCATCCAATGGGATCACTCTAGATAGTGTCATTATCAGTAGATTAAAACTTATAGAAACCAGATTATCACCCATCATTTCATCATCGCATCAAGAATAATAAAGCACATTGTATAGTTTATTACATGGATAGTTCTATAAACTGTTGGATCGTGTTTCCTTCCTCATTGTCTGTATGGTTGACAGTAGAAATAAACTCTTGGATCATTTCAGGTGTAATCCAGTTACGGAGCTTGTTATTATTGTAGTAGCTTGAAGGTAGGGACAACGAGTTAGTCGAGTTTGAAGTGGTTTTAGCGGATTTAATGTTTAGTTCTAAGCGGTGATAGTTTGTGTCCATGGTATGCTGGTTGAAATGAATGAGAATACCCGAGATTTGAGCCCTTGTCTTTTCGAATAGTCTCGGCAAATCCTGTTCGTTGACTTTTAATAATGTAGATTGCAACTCGTGTGTTGTATAAGTATGGATTTCTTTTAGAAAAGATTCTCGATTATCTAAAAGACACTGATGTGAAACAATTCGTCGGTCTTGGTTTGGTTTATCGGGACAGTATTGATATAATAAATGATCTAATTGATTTTGTAAACTGGTTATATTGTATCTATTGGTTAAAATGGCGGGTAGTTTATCTTCTACAAAGGCTGCGCAAACGTTAGAGACTATACATATTGCTACAGCACTATACTCACATCCAACGGCTCCTTTTAGTTGTCTTTTCAAGATCTGCACATCAACAGGCGGTGAAACAATAGCCGTATCGGCTGTAGTCGTTGTAGTAGTAGTGGTAGTGGTAGTGGCAGTTTTTGATTTGATTTTTTTCACTTTGACTTGAATAGCATCTCGGAACTGGAATGATATTTTTCTTGACAGTTGATAATAAGCCTTATCGAAATGGTCGAATAATAAATGATTGGATAGCAACTGAGTGAATCGATGAATATCTACATCCGTCTTTTGCTGGCAGAATGTATTAGACAAGTCCACTGATGAAGAAGAAGCCAAGACAATACAAGTTGTGCTTAGTAATAACGCAACGCCTGAATAAATCTTCATCTTTTGGGGTTAAAAAGAAAGAAAGAGAAAGAAAAGATGAGCAAGCATATCAGTTAATTAACAACTTTAAAGCTCCCCTTATATATAGATTGTGTAACTGGTATAAATATCAACAAAAAAGGCCCTTTTATGTTAATTACATTATCCAATCAATGTTACATGTATAATTTGTAAGACTGTTCCATAGATCACGACTTTGAATCTTACAGTAATCGGCATCCAACTAAGGAAGCAATACTATGTTCATACCAAGTTTCGAAAAAAAAAACAGAGAGAAGATAGCCAAGAAGGGTGGGACCCAATACTGGCACGCTCGTAAGATTACAAAACCTCATCTACATTGTAAAGGAATCGAGATTCTTCTACGTCTTTCGGGGATAGTATATAAATGTATATTGTTTGTTTATTGAGCAAACTTTCATAACCATGCATTAACGTTTGCATGTACCAGAGACATTGAAGTGTACTCGTCTACCGACGGTTCAATCGGAAATATAAACAAGGGCCAATGAAATTTTACAAAATGCCAAATTATCTCTATATTAGCAATTAGTTATTACATTCGTGTTGTTCTAGGGAAACTTATTCCATTCACTATTTTGAATGCATTATATTTTGCATTCGTATACCAAAATCTGCGTGTGCTAAGAGCTGATATGATTTGATCATAGGCTTAAGCGAGCGGTTATTATATTGTTAGCCAATGGTAGCGAACTACAAACACAAATGCTTTTATATCCATAATAAATCCAAAAATACTTGGTATTTTCGGAGGCATTATGCGATATAACTCAGTCTTTCTAATCCACTAGTTTTCATAATCTTACATTAGCATCTAAAGGCGTTAAGGGTTGACATACCGACTGTCGTGGAATGAAATGTTGCACTTTATTCACTAAAAAAAAAACTCTAAATTAACAACAAACCGAGCCTAATGATATTTTTTTTAGTACAAATACAAAAAGTGCAAGATGTTTTTAATAGACTAGCTTTTTTTATTATACAAGATCATTTACAGGTAGTAGAGACAGGTAGAATGCTCATGGTACCAATTTACGCGAGTTCAAATTGTATTGCACATTTGAAAAAAATACAAATCGCATTATTTTACTTGGCCAATTCGCGTGCTTGCTAGAACGAAATTTGGGCCTTCAGTTACTCAATACGTGTTCAATCACTGGAAAAATTATGCCCAAGAATGATCAAGTAGGCATCGTTGACGAAAATGGAAACGAGATAATGGATTAAGAAGAAGAAGTCAACTCTCACAGTGCAGAAAAGTTGGGCAATTCCACTCAATATTCTGGTAAACAATCACCAGCTCTCGATCTGGATGATCCAGGGCTTCCTCACTATACAAGAAGCAGAGGAATCATTGACTGCAAATAACAAAACAGTACAAATATACAGATTATGTTAATAATTAGAAAATCGTGTTCATCTATTACTTGACGCTTAAGCTTTCAGGTGCCATGGACGCAGCAGTTATTGTAACGTGCTGAGTACCATACATAAAAGGTATGGAAGAGGAGTTGAAATGATGGCCAATCATGCCCATTATTCTCATCGAAATAAAAGGCCATATCGATAACTCCAGTACTTGTCAATGATTTTCAGCCAGTCTATAGAACAAACCAATGCCTTTCGAATGAACCGACTTTAGTGGTTATATCTCTATGTTTTCAGGTACTAGGGGCCGATACATACTTAATATTCGGGGTATTCGGGACAAAGAAATGAAATAATGACCAACAGTATTTCACTTGTATGAGCTTCTATAGCAAATCGAGATTTTCAAATAACTTTTTTTTTTTTTGAAATGTTATGAAAAAAAAAATTGCTCTTTTGAATACACTAACTTTCATAACTATATACCTGCCCTGGCAAGTGTGAGATAGGTCAATATAATTTGACAAGCATTGCGGAGAGCGGCATTTCAATTTATGCCAGGGGCTAATCGCACCTGACTTGCTAGATTTCTTTCAATTCAACAACGGACCGAGATCTTTTCAATGACTTCCGGACAAAACATAGTACAAATAATATAGAAAGAACTAAGCGGCATGATGATACATTGCTACTAATGTGCGCTTCATACATTCAAGAGAAGAAAGAAAAACTTTATTAACACTTTCTCTTTTGTATGAATACCTTGTTTTATACCAGGACCTTGTTTGTGGCTTTTCTTAATAACTGAAACTAAATTATAAAGCGTTCTAGACAAACCAGGGCAACACAACAGTAAACAGTATCTATAGAATTTAGGAATCAAAAGTACTTTACCTTGTTTGTGCTTTGAATCCATTTCTATGATAGGCTCTTTATAGTTTTTGTTCATTTTTTGGACCTTTTTTATAATTTTTTTTTTTGGTTATGAAAAAGTATAGTATAGGATAGGATAATGATGTGGGGGGAGGGGTTAAAAAATAATAAGGTAGTTGGTTCTTTGTAAAAAAAAAAAAGAAAAAAAAGAAAAGTAAAAAGTAGTAATAATGTTTTGTGTGAAAAAAAAAAAAGAAGAAAAAAAAAATAAAAAAAAATTAGCGTGTATGGTATAAAGATGATTTGAATGAAAATGGACCTCTTCAAATAGGACCTACACGCATAATAGTTGAACAGATAGGAACATTAGGTGTAATTTCTCCAAGAAATAGGTCTGGCAGTTGTGAATATGTTATTCTGTTGGACATGATTGGCTGAATAGTAAAAAGAGTCCTGGCATCGATTCAAGCTATAAGCCAGTGGATCCCATGAGGATTGAGATAGATTAGTGATAGGATAATCATTCATGTATCCACATGCATTATAGCCATAACCAACAGGTGCTTGCATACCAAACGATAATTGGTTACTCTGCTGCTGTTGCTGTAAAAAGTGCTGATATCTCTTTTGTGAATTCTCGTATTGTAGTCTGGAAGCAGCGGCTGCAGATGTGATTGGATGATCCCAGTCATTACTGAGTAAACTATGGTTATTTGGTTGATATAAGCCAAGTGTTTGTAGGGTCATCAAAACTAACTGCTGTCTTTGCTGAGGACTATAATCATAAAAGGACATCTGAGCTCTATCGCGACATTCTTCCAATAGATGTTTCCAGATATTGTATTCATGTTGACGAACAAATAAATTATAGTCTAAGGCTTCAAGGAATTCAGCTTCCATGATATTCAAGTCGTGCACTTTCATTCCACTAACATCAGACCAAGTTTTGTTTGTGAAAGTGTTGTCGTCTAGAAATTTGTTGGCTAACCGAAAAGGTTAGTAAAGTAGACACACTTTTTTTTAGTAGATGCTTACCCAACATTAAAGCGACAATGAATAAACGGTATTCAGAACCTTCAGCACCTTCAATTGAAGGGTTTGATTGTAGTAGAATTGCAATATATTTAAGAGAAAGATATACAGCGGATTCTTGTAACTGAGTAGCCGTCAAGACCTGTTTAATAGTTAGTATACATATACCTACATAAAACGAGTGAAACTAACCTGATAGCAAAACTTTTTGAATGCAGGACTTGCGGTATATGAAAAGGAGTGTTCACTACCACCAAGAGGAGAATAGTGTTGAGTTTTGTTCGTGGGCTTTCTTCTCGCTTGCCACATGAGATAAGCCAGATCATTTCCAACCAGTGAAGGGGAATACGATCTTTCAGATAATACTTGCGTTGTTTTTCTAGCATGCCACATAAGATACACCATAGAAGATGCAAACTCTGAAAGCTGAGAGACGCTTTGACCTGGTGAACTGGTCAAAGGTGTGGTGGGCGGTGTAAACAACTGAGATGGAAGCATTGTTTTAAAAAAGGGAAAGAAGAGCTTGGTTGAAGAATAACCAACTGTCGGTCTATAGAGGTTATTTTTCTTCCAAGAGTTAAAAAAGAGGGTTCTTTGGTCTTTTTTGTTCTTTTTTCTTTTAGATTCTCTTTAAATGATTAAAAAGTAGAAAAAGATCTCTTGATTCGTGAATGTATGAAATGAAAAAAGGGAAAAAAGGAACCAAGGTGCAAAAGACTGCTGCCTGAAGGTTCTTTTATACCAAGAAAATTTTTTCCTATGTGTGTATCACGTGAGTTCTACTGTAAGTGTAGCTGGTTCCTGAGCTTCTGAGTGGTTTTAAACAAAAAGTTGATCATCATTATAATTAAGACTATATGTTAATCAATAGGTTGTAGTAGTACAGTATTAGTCACCATACAGTTGTACGCCTGAAAAAAAGAACCGGGAACTTGAATTTATTATAGTTTTATAATGGTACAGAAGGAAAAGACTGTAGTTCAGAGAAGGAACTATCTGGAGACGAACGATGATAGGACCAGTCCTTTTGAGAGGTATTAGAATGCATATAACATCAGTTTCTTCTTATTTACCTTTTGCAGATCAGTTACTTCCAGTTCCATCTTTTCAAAGTCACTTTCTAGCTGTTTTACTATATCATCTTTTACTTTTAATTCATATTTTAATGTTTCGTTATCTTCTTCTTTATCTTTTAGTAGCTGATACAGTGCATCTCGGTCATCCATGAGTATGTCCATGCCTTCTCGTAGTTGATGGTTTTCTTGTTCTAATACAGTTGCGATACTTCCTGCTGGTATATTATGTGATTTGATAATTGGTCTACAGATGTGCTTTTCTTCTTTATTTGATATCGGTTTCTCGGTGAAACAGCAAGTAGACTGACAATCTGCCGATTTCCCTGCTAATTGTCTATACAGCAGGTGAATCACTTGCACCAAATATTCGTATTCAGGTCCAACGTGTTTCATTTTTCGAATCTGGTCTAGTTTAATATTATTCAGGATTTCCTACAAGATACATTAGTCTTTTTGTCCAAGCATGGATCATCTTGGCTATTTTACTGTACGGCTTGTGCATTGTATTCGTCTTTTAGCAATCGATTGGCCCGCTGTAATCGTATATTTTGCTCAACCGACAGTTTTAAAGCCTGCTTTAATTCAGTCGTCTTTTCCTCTACTATCTTGTCACTATCCAGCTTTAGAATACGATTAGCCCTCACTAACCGGGCATTTGATAGCGACAATTGTTCTATTTGATGGTACAGTTGTTTTATCCGAGTTTCTTGATCTCCATTGTGAATCTTTCTTTGTTGTGATGACGAGGAAGAGCCAATAAAAGAATCATGTAAAGAGTAGTTACTCGTGAGTTCGTGAAAAGATACCAAGTCGTCTTTAATGCTGGTGGTGGTGGAAGGCATACTACTACTACAAATACTCATATATAATATACACTATAGAAAAACGGAAAAAGAAGAAAAAAACGAGACGGGAAAATACAAGAAGGCTTTATATAGTTCGGGATATCAATCAGTGAAAACGTTTAACCTTTATTGTTCAAGGCACGCTCCTATATTACTGTGAAGTCTCTATTCACTCCTTAACTATAGACTATATATCATTTGTATCGTACATTGTATATATTCTATAGTGGGAGATCACTTGCTCGAATAAGTAATATGCACGTGAGGATGAATTTGATACAAAACATTTGGTCAAGGCCGAAAAAAAAAATGACTGTTCTAATCCATATCGATAGGGGAAAAGCACTGGAAACGCATTCGTTTATTAACGGATTAACTTTATTGTTCTCGTATTCCCTGTTTTAGTCGTTTAGTATAATAATGCCGTATGTATATATAGCTCAGTTTTATAGTTGATCTGCACAATTAGAACAATACAAAACATTATGTCTATATTATAACGGTACTCTGCTTAATGGTATTGCCTATCTAATAAACAATCTCTGTAAAGCCATTTATTGTCTGAAAGATGCATCCATTAATATGATGCATTATACCTAAGGCTTATAATCGGTGTTTATAATTAGGAGGTTTGATTGGTTATCGACAACAATTTTTTTCTTTTCACGCCACTCATTTTATCTGCTTCTGTTACTTTAACTTTCGATGTTTGAATGATACAAAAAGTGCCGAGAAACAGAACTCTTTATTAACACAGTCTATATATAATTTTATTGCATAACGATTGTTACCAATGTTTTGTTACATTTCTTACAAAATACAACAGTTTCCTTTGATTAAATATATTCTTCCAGCTTTAGTCCCTCTCTCATAACTCACATTCAATTGATAATGAAAATACGAAGCAAATATAAATAGATATAGCTCTCATATATGCATTATAAACATATATTTTATTTAAAACTAGGCCTTACTAATACTCCACAAAAAAAAAAAGGATAGTTTGAAAATCTGGTTCAATTCCTCAAGTGACGTTCCTTAACTCTGAAGTATTAAAATTTATAGACTAAAAAATAAAACTCGACAAAGTAGTAGACGACGGAGTAAATACGCTAGCAACTTGGGAGCTTGGCGACCATTCATTGAGTTCTATATATATATATATAGGTTGTTATTTGTGTATTTATCCTCAACATTTTTCTTGCTGTACAAGTATATTGAGTTTCACAGCAACCTTTCTGTTGATTGTTGAAAGAGTAATTGTTGTATAAACCGAAAATTTTGTGAAATTGGTTATTTCCAACATTTGTACATTTCTTGATCGATTCCAGTTTAATGTTACATTTGATGACTACTCCATGATCATAATAAACGGCTGCATTTATTAAAAGCATTGATCAAGAAAATATGAATACTTCACAATTTGGCGATGGGCTGTAAATTACATACAATTCCTACTTCTTCCAAACTACATCTATAGATCTATAGATCTTTCGATCGATCTCGAACAAAATTCGCATCTGATTAGTATACTATATTCAAAATTTACTACTGCACTTATTAAGCAGTAGTTTGGCTCGAATAAATTTGTTTTTCTATAGCTTTGAACAAATAATAGCTAATGAATTATAGATTACACTGGTATAATACCAGTAACAATAATAAGCAATGCATGAGCATTATCACAAACCACGCTAAAGTGGCCTCTATATTTGCAAACAACGACTTCCTGCGACCTGTATCATAAAGTTATAAATTCGAGATATATAAAAAGGGATGATCCGTTAGTATGGACCTTTTTACGCGATTCGGAGCCTCGATTTGGTATTCTGTTTTCGGTTTTTGTCACACTGTCACAGATTTAGTATAAATGAAAACCTTCTTTTTGAACAGTTGATATGCTCATTTTCTTCTTTGTGTATATTTTTTACGAAAACGTCGAATGTCTGAAGATAATGTAAGCATTTCAGCTTTGTTTCTATGTATAAATTGTTAAGTTATCACATAGTTGAGCAATACTTCGTTATCCTCTAGCTTTGCATCCATATTCAGTGATGATGGCGGCTGTCTTTCAATCCTGACAAAGCTGTTTATAAAAGAAGCTCAATATGCCCAAATAACTAAGGATGAAGCCTTGGTACGTAAATCATACAAAAGCCAAACAGAGGTACAATGCTTAGATAATACCATATATATTGAAAAAACAAAATCTTTATTCCATTAGAATGCCTGCAGCTTGGTATTAGCAGATCAGCAGAAAGACAAAGAATTCACAGAGTACCTTTTTGTATCACTAGTGGAAAATGGCGTACTGGTTCCATCTTCTAAAAGTATCTATTTGATCAATGATGTGTCTACTCAAGGTGTCCTGATCAATCTGACTCGGTGCTATTCCCCTCTGTGTAAAACAGCAGTAACTGCTTGCTATTCACCTTGCTGTCCCAAAAAAGCCCTAGTGAATTTTCATATCAATGATCCAGAATCATCTGTAGACAAAACTATAACTGTAAGTTCTTTTTCGTTATTTTTGATATATCCGGCTAAACTTGCTTTTGAAAAGGACAATTGGTCTTCGAGAATCCCCCGTTATATCCTCGAAAACTTGACGTCTCAAGAAAAGAAACGACAGCTAGCCATTGAAGAACTAGTCAACTATGAAGATAACTTTTTAAAACAACTTATTGTAATTCGAGATATATATGCACGACCTTTGCTTTCATCCCAAACAACTATCGAAGAATCACGTCGCTATTCGTTTCATGACACTTTGTTTGGAAATTACCATATCTTAGCAAACCATCACAAGAAAATACTTCGAGCCTTGGAATCTACAAGAGACATCAATCATCATAACCTATTCCCAGACTCTGACATTATCGGCAGACTGCTTCTTAAATATTTTTCCAAGTTAAAAGATCCCTATATTCGATACGTCTCAAACCACGTCTTTGCCAAATACCAATACACACTGGAATACAATAAAAATGCAGCTTTTGCAAGCTTTATAGAGCAGCAAGAAGCTTTAGAACGTGATTTCCGAATACCCTCAAAAGGTCTGCTGATATCACCCATTGTTAGAATGGCCAAATACGATCTATTATTCAACAGGATATTAAAGAATTCGGAACAAGATCAACGTGATGCCCTGACTGAGCTAATTGCTCTATTGGCTGATATTTTACACAAAATAAACGAAGCCACTCGGAATGCTGAGGCCGAACAGCGACTGATGGAAATCAAGTTTGGCCTGCGGGTGCGTCGTCCCAGTGTCCGCTACCAATTTAGTCAGCAGCAAATCTTGCCCGACGATGCCACGTTGCTGTACGAGGGAGCCGTCGATCTCTGCAAACCACCACCACTGCCATCAATACCTTGCCAGTTACTATTGTTTAAAAACGCACTCTTTATTACCCGTAAACGTTGTTTAGCAGATGGCGAGGAAGAGTATCTGTTGGTGGATAGACCCATTTCACTGCACATGTTACGTATAGGAAAAACATCACGTTCATGGCGTGTGCCAACCCATCAGCAGGTCAATATCTTGTCTTCCATTCGACGTCAAATCAGTGGTTCGGGTGCTTACTATTACCACCATCGTCGTTGTCATAGTGATAGCAGCCGTTTGCCAACCACGGCTTCTGCAGCGGCTGCAGTTGTGGCTCAAGAAGCGGCCATGGCTAATAACGATACCATAAGTATACACTCAGATGATGGCTCATCATCTACTTATTCTGCCGCATATACTTTGTCTGGTTTAAAGATACGTCATCGTATTCGTACCATCAAGCAACGCATACGTCGAAAGAATAAGCCAGGCGCTACTTTTCGAAGCAATAGTAGTAGCAGTGGTAGTTTTAGTAGTATCAAAAGGAGCAATACCAATGGCAATATCATCGATTTATCTGGTTCAAACATGGTATCACCCCTGTTGCAGAAATCAGCGTCTTATCCTTCACGTGTGGACTCGCCTCATATCATCAGATCAAGACTACTGCAAATCTCGAATATAGCAGACCCAAGCCTGACTTATTTGTTTGAGTGTCCTACGGTAGATAGTCGGTTGACGTGGAAAAGAAAAATCAAAGCTGTACTGCCTAATCCTGATCTGGGGCCCTTCGGCTTAGAAACTATCTGTACTAGTGCAAATTATACCAATTTGCAAAGTGTAAATGGAAGATTTGTAACCGGCTGTGGTACTATCTGGTGCTCATTACCCTTTAGTAAGTTATTAATGTTTTGTTTCGTATGAATTACTTAATTTTAGCTTAGCTACCTCGGACGGACGCGGAGTCATTGCACTAGGTACACGTCATGGGCTTTGGGTAGCATACAGCGATGGAAGTGAAGTGTTCCAGCGAATACTACCGCACAACTGCCATCAATTAGAACTGTTTGATAATCGTATCTTATTAGTCAGAGCATATAGGCCTAGCCGTGTACTAGGCGCCGTACTAATTGATCACATTTATCCACCATCCAATTCTACTGCACCTGTCTCTAATGCCCCTGAAGCAGCAGCAGAAATGGTATCAGCATCGTATAGCGGATATGTCAACTTAAAAGAGTTTCAGATATTACATAAATCAGGCGTCTTGTATTTTGCAGTAGGTACTTTACGAGGTGAACCTATCCTCTGTTATTTGCGGCGTCGCCGTACGGGCTCTGTCCGTCTTGTGCTCATGTTTTATCGCGCAGATGGTGCCTCTTCTACTCCTTGGTTCAAGAAGTTTAGAGAATATAAACCATTGTTTATTCAGCCTTGCGATCTCAAAATCATTCACGATAATGTTTACATTCGTTCGGTAACTGAGGGTATTGAGAAAGTGGATATCTTAAGCTGGATCTTGGGCGCCTCGTCATTATCTAACAGTGGCAGCAGTAGTTTCCAACAACCCAAGTATTCGTATCGCATTGACTTACCAGTACCATATCATACCATTCACGCCCATCAAACTGATGATCCTGCTTTGAAAACCATCGGCTATGTGCCTTTGAATCAGCCTGGTACTGGTATGATATGCAGTGCTTTATCTGCTTCGCCCGTAGCTGATCCTGATGCGGATTCACTGCAGCAAGAAATCGAATTCGAAACAGAAGCCAAGTCAGTCGTAGTTAGTTATCCGTATCTAATCGCGTTCTCGCCCAATGTCATTGAAATAAGACATTTAGAAACTGTAAGTAATCAAATCAATAACAATGGCAGTATACTGATTTCTTGTGATAGACGGCGCTCGTACAAGCAATAGCAGGTAACAAGATAAGATGTCTTTACGTGTCTTGTTCAGATGCAGATGCTACTACACCTATTATTCATATATCCATGCTTCACGCAGAAGAAGATCAAACCAAGGTGCATCAACTGTATTTAAAAGAACCAATATCATTCGACGAAGAGTGAAATAAAGCGGGAGTTTAAACCAAACCAAAAGAAGCAGCAATTCATGTTCTTTCAGTTAATAGCGAAGCACATTTCCTTTCATCTCGACATTCATTCTTCTTTTTCTTTTTACCTTTTGCTTACTTTCTATCATATCAATTAAAAAAGGAAGCTCTTTTATTATAAGAAATGTTTAATAACTCTGGAGGACAATCAGGACCTTCAAAAGGTAATGGAGCTAGGAAATAACTTTCTCGAGAAGCAATTGATATTTAATCTACTATACATTAGGCATTCGTTTTAGCTTTCTAACACCAACAGACCAAGCTAAGTTTGAGCAGCTCTTTACCCAAAGTGCTGCTGCTTTTGGTGGAAACAAGATTCCCGGTAAATTTTTAACATCTTGACTCTTGATTAGAACTATTTACTCATTCTTGCGTTAGCTAATACGGTTAGTGAGCTTTTAAGACGTTCCAACCTCGACACTGA
The DNA here is from genome assembly GCA_026027325.1 of Actinomucor elegans. NCBI lineage: Eukaryota > Fungi > Mucoromycota > Mucoromycetes > Mucorales > Mucoraceae > Actinomucor > Actinomucor elegans. The sequence goes on from JAMSLZ010000003.1 coordinate 3,096,654, forward strand.
CTCCTTGGCCAAAATTTGGTAATATCAATAAAACATATGTCTAGCTAAAGCTTGCATTACTAAACCCTGTCTGTATTAGGGACCTTGCCTCGGTAGCCAACGCGCCCTATTTGACTTTTCCCGAGTTTGCAGTCGCTATGTTCTTGACCTCGAAAAAGCTGACAGGACAAGCATTGCCAGCCTCACTTCCTCCCAATGTTCGGGAAGAAACTGAGCTTGCCATAGCGACAATTGCTTCGACTGAAACTTCGCAACAGCTTGTTAATACCAATATCCAATCCCACCCCCCACAGCAGTTTATGAACCAGCAAGCACCTATGATGACAGGTATGCCGCCTCAAATGACAGGTATGCCGCCTCAAATGACAGGTATGCAGCCTCAAATGACAGGTATGCAGCCTCAAATGGCCATGATGACTGGAATGCCTTCTCAATTGAGGCCTACACCACCTCCAGTACCTCAATTACCTATGCAAACTGGCTATATGGGTAGCAACTATCAAGCACCAATGCAAACTGGGTTTCATCCATCCATGCCGCCTGCGCCTAAACCTCGTTTGCAGAACCTGGACTTTGCGAAAAAGATGATGCCTAATCAAAACGGCGTTACCAACCTATTGAATCCTCACCTAGGCACTTCTGAAGCGAATAAAATATCATGGAAGATCAGCCCCGAAGATAAACAACGCTACCGGGAGATCTTCCAAGCCTGGGAAGGTTCTGGATCGGGTTTCATGTCTGGCGATACAGCAAAAGATGTATTGACACAGTCTCAATTGCCACCTGCTGATTTGATGAAGATTTGGAATTTGGCAGATAGTGAGAATAAGGGTAGCTTGGATATTGATGAATTTGCTATTGCCATGCACTTGGTATATCGCAAATTGAATGGCTTTGAGATTCCTTCAGTATTGCCTCCAGAACTTGCTCCTCCATCAAGCTTACTCAAAAAGTTTGTATTAGGCCGTCGCCCACCTCCATCTACACCTTCTTTTGGTACCAATAGTCCCAAGCAACGACAGGTACAGGAAGAAGATGATGATGATTATTCACCATATGGTAGCAAACAGTATGACTATGTATCTAGTTCACGTAGAAAGGGTGCTCAATCTACTAGCAGTGCTCGTTCTTACTCTACACGTTACAATAACGACTCGGACGATGAAGCAGATGTTCTTATATTAGAAGACTTGCGTAGACAAATATCTGAAGCCCAACGCACCTTGGACCGCATGCCTAAAGTACACAGCACTTCATCTTACAGTGCTAGTAATAAGTACTCTTTAGAAGAACTCAAAGAGAAAATCAGACGCGCTCAAGATGATATCAACCAAACTTTACGCAATAATCCAGCTGCCAATAAGTACCTGGAAAACGCAGAGACTTTAATGGGCCTCTTGGAAACTCAAAAATCTCTTCAGGACGAAATTCAATATCTTTGTAATCGCGATATTCCGGTACTGGCCCGTCAATTGCGTAGCTCTGCTGCTGAATTAAGAGATACCAAAGTCCGTCATGGTCGCAAAAACGATGGCACTCAAGATTTTATGGCATTCATCCAACCAACAGGCCCTGGCGGATCTATTACTGAAAGTGACCGTGTACGTGCCAAGGCGAAGGCAATGATGGCAGCTCGTAAGGCCGGTAACAGTGGATCCAGCACAGATGCTGGTTTCAGTCTTCGTCGCGCAGAAGAAGAAAAAGAGGAAGCTGATCGTAAAGCTGATAGCATTGAACGCGATATGGAAAAGTCTCGTACTGCCTTGTTAGATATGCGTGGTGATTTGCGCTATCTTGAGGAAATGACTGCTGCTAAAGACTTGGAAGACAAGAAGCGTTTTGAGAACGGACAGGATCTTTCATATGAATTGCGCCGCTTCATTGAACAATTGGAAAGCAAGGCATCTGAGCCTTCGTCGTATGCTCCTCGTTTAACTGACAATTACAAGAACTCTCCTTCTATGAGTAGCACTAGTGGCTATCAAAGTCCTTCTTCTGTTACTAGCCCTGCCATTAATAATTCAAGCCCAAAACCAAAGGCTGCACCTGCTCGACCTCGTACTGCTGAAGAAATTAAGAAAGAGGTATAACTTTTAAAAGAGATGAGATGAAGATGGATATTAATCAGTGCATTTTATAGGCTGAACGTCGTGTTCAAGAGCGTTTGGCCGCTATTCAAGCCAAGAGAAACCCTGGTTCTCCCAGATCTGTTGCTCCTGCAAAATCAACCGTAAGCAAGCCTCATGTAGTCGATGAAGCCGCAAAGCGTAAGTAAATTACAAGCTGCTTTATTGATTAACTTGCTAAATGTATCACTCTGATTAGAACGCCTTCGTGATGCAGAACGTGAAGCGCAGGAATTCCTACGTACTTCAGTTAGTCAACGTGAAGAAGTTGATCGCAAGAACAGAGAGTCTGAACTTGAGCGTATCAGAGAAAGCGAACGAGTTGAACGTCAACGTTTAGAAGATATGAAAAGAGAAGCAGCTGAGAATGCCCGCAGAGAAAGCGAAAATGAAGAGCAAAGACGTCTAGAAGAAGAAAGAGATCTGGAAGAACGTAGACGCCAAGTATTGGCTAAAGAAGAAGCCGATAGACAGGCCCGCTTTGACGCAATTAGACGTGAAGAGGAGGCTGAAGAAGCAAGAAAAGCGCAAAAGGCAGAACATAAGCCTGAGGAAGCACCTGCTTTAGCTACTTCTACAGCATCTTCTCCTCCTCCTCCTCCTCCTTCACCTCCTCCACCTGCACCTGTTGCTCCATCTCCTGCTGCTATTGTAGCTACACCATCACCTATTGAACCTAGCGTCAGCACAAGCAGCAACAATCCATTTGCTAAACTTCAGCAATCTAATACCAATACAACTGTAACCCCTGTGGGCTCTTCTCAGGCAGAAAAGCCCAATGAACCAGCAAACAAACGCGTGAGCTATAATCCTTTTGCTGCATTTTCTGCCTTCTCGGCAACAAAAGCCAGTGACAAAGACGATAGTGACTCAGAAGACGATGGCTGGGACGTTGGACATGATGATTCTGAAGATGAAAGCGAGTTCCCTGCCGCTGGTAGTGCCAAAAATTTGGCTGGTATGCTATTCAGTGCTATGAGTAAACGAGGTGGACCAGGTAAATCACTAATTTGCTTGTTGAAGTGATTCCATATAACTGACAGTATATTATAGAATTAGAAACAGTACGAGAAGCCTCACCTAAACCTGATCAAATTGATACTACTACCACCACTACAGCTGATATCCCACCTCCCCCACCTCCCCCACCTCCCCCAGCTCCCTCTGCCGATACTGGCATTCCTCCTCCACCTCCTGCTCCTGCAGCTCCACCAGCTCCATTTGCTCAGTCATCACCAGCATCTACTGCTCCAGCTGGCGGTGATATGAGAAGTGCTCTGCTCAGTCAAATTCAATCAGGTACCAGGTTGAAAAAGGCAGTGACAAACGATCGCAGTGCTTCTTCTGTTTCAGGCCATGTCGTTGGCGATACTTCGAGTCCTGTTCAGCCTGTAACCGCACCTGCTGAAATTGCAGCACCTGTACCTATTTCTGCCCCTCTCTCCAGTGGTGGATTCCTTGCTGAATTACAAACACGCACAGGTGGATCTAACTCTTCTTTTGAACCCGTTCAAACGCCTGAAACACCCACTGAACCAGTTGCAACCCACAGCTTTGCCCACGATGAGTCTTTGCCTGAGCATGGTAAATAATACAGCAATCTCGTATCAATGTCTCATTTTAACTTTTGCTATTTCCTTTAGAATATATCGCCTTATGGGACTATCCAGGATCTGGAGCTGATGACTTGGTGTTTTCTCAAGACGATGTCATCCTTATTCGCGATAACAATGAAGCTGAGGATTGGTGGTTCGGTACCTTGGAAAAAAACAAAAAGACAGGTTACTTTCCTAAAAACTACGTGCAGTTGAAACCTGAAGGTAAAATAACAAACAAACAAGTAGAATACTATTCACTTACATACTGAGTATAGCCGTTCCTGAACTGAATATCAGAGCCAAGGCTCTGTATGATTTTGAAGGCGTTGAAGGTCAAGATTGTTTGAATTTCAAGATGGGAGACTCTATCACTATTCTTGTGAAAGAAAGTGATGACTGGTGGAAGGCTCGATCAGATGATGGACGTGTGGGTTTAGTGCCTGCCAACTATCTTGAAGTTTAATCTAAATAATAAAGATATTCTTATTACCATACTCATCCCAATGCTTATTGCAGCGCCATGGTTTGTTATTGATTTAGATGTAACTTGGTTTCTGATATCCAAATGTTCATAACAATACCGCGTTTTGACTCTTCGATGGTGCACCTTTCTATCGTATTAAAGCAGCATTAAGCAATATCTTAGAATTATTAAGCTACTACTATTATCAAAGATGAGGCAGGTTTTGACCGTCGAGAGAAAGTTTATTTTTAACTTATTGATAATAATGGTATTGCAATAGTAATTAAATGCCTCGTAAATCATCTCGATACCAAAATGTTGTTCAAATTTTAAATCGACTTTTGCATAAAACAAATGTTCAGGTACGCATGAGACTAATTAACAAATTTTACTCACCACCTGTATTTACATCGGATTGTTTAGGCATTATATATTGTATTCATGAAAATTAGATCTAACGATCAATATGCATTTCGACTGGTTCCGACCAAATGTCGCGCCTGACAAATATTTTATAATTTTTATTTGGTTGTAATACAACGGATATATTATGATCGCTTTGGATTAACAATAGAATACATGCATTCTATAGAACTTACTAGGCAAAATGATCTGTAGATCCTTTCATCGACCTTGATCAAATGTCGTAGCTGATTAGTGTCTATGTACAAAATGAACTATAATATTTATTACAACTCCTACTCGATTACAATATGGCAAATACATATTGTTCATTCATGATTTGCAGTTTTTATACGTATTTTATATCTCATAGTTTGCACATCTCTATATTCTGTAACTACTCTCAGTCAAATATCACTTTCTAATAAGCAGTCTATGTTCAGAGCGAACTGATGCACCTAATAATAAAAGTTTCATTCACGAAAGGTTGGCTTTTGCTCATTTCGAAGAGATATACATGATTGGTTTATTTGTTATAATTTACAAGTTCTACGTTATATTTACTGTTGTTCTGTAAAACTGATTGGCCACGAGCGTTTACCTACTATAAGTTGAAGCTTTTCAATATCCTGGCATTTTATATACAAAGATGGCTCGTCTTGAATATCCAAGGATTTTTCGAATAGAACATCTGACGATTCAGCTGGGGCATTAGCAAAATGATGGCTAATGACATAATAGTAAGATTTTGCTGGCGTTACTACTTTAATGTTGATATTTCCACTAGTAGAAGCTACTTTCCATGTCACATTGTCAAAAGAAGTATTCAGCATTTCAATAATATAATTGTCGTTATTGTTTCCATCGTTTCCTTTGGAATCCGTCTGTCTTATACAGATACTAGATAAAGATGGAAGTAGAATGGAGAGCTCTGGATATACATCTTTTGGAATATCACAACCGAAGACTTGCAAATGCTTTATCGATGTATTGGTTCGTGATGCCAGGCAGTCTTTGGTAAATGTCAAAAAGAATAACTCAAGTTTAACTAGAGAAGTACAATACTGTAATATCTGACCCAAACAATAGGTATGGCCAGGGAAACCGCCTTGGAGGCTCAATGATTTGAGTAAGCGCCCAGTTGAGCGCAATAACTGCAAATATGGTAACTCGTTTCCGTCTTCCACCTGCCGAAAACAAACTTTTACATCAGGATTTAGTTGAATTGATCGGTTTTGACGAGTTGGATAGTCAATATATACGCAAGACTTGTCGAGATGATTGGATCCCCAGTATTCAACCTTAAGTTTGATATTGTTTAGTTCGACAGCGTTAAAGTACTTGGTCAAAGCTCCAGATATGTCCCTTATAACAAGCGGGCGCGGACACAGGGTTTTTTCGACTGTATGCAAATAGACCAAGAATTTGACCCAGGCGCTGTTTGAAGTATCATTTGGTATAGTGGAGCTATCCCATTCTCCTTCCATAGTGAAGCTGCTGAGATTTGGAAAAGCTTGAATGATATATTTCAGCATGTTCTCTGTTACAGGGGCAATAGCGAAATAAAGTGATTTAATATTAGGACAAGGTGCAATCGAGCGTACATCCTCTTGTGTGTCTGTTATATCATATCCTTCCAGACGCAATTCTTCCAAAGTAGGGCAGTTTTCTGTATATCTTTTGATCTGGTAGACATTATCCATACTTCTTACTCTGAGTGTCAAAGAGCGCAGGTTTTGGAATTGATTCAAATCCCGCAACAAAGAATAGGTTGTTATATCCGAGTTTGTTTGCCGATTTTCGTCTAGGATCATGACTTCCAAGTTGCTTCGAAGACTGTATATGGTGTCATAGTACGACTTGCTGGCCGTTTTTGAATCGTCTACGAAATATGGTAAACTTTTGAGACGATTGCAAAACCCTTTTTGCCGAGCTTTTCGTATTTCATCAAGCACTGTTTCTGGGGCGTCTACTACTGAATCCAGCCTTTCAATATTTGGACACTTTAATAAAAGTAACTGGATCAACCCTACATACGGCACTACTCTATTGTCCCAGCTTTTGATCTCTAATTCTTGCACGTATCGTCCAGGATTTGAATTGGAATTACAAAGTGTTGTTAATAGCGTCGTGAATTGGTGAGGTAAATAAATATAAATTTTTTTATATCGACGTCTTTGAGCTTGCCCATGCCAATTTTTACAGACAAGTTGACATTGTAAAATATGATAAGGCAGTAGTTGATCAAATACAAGATTCTGAATCTCGGGAGGGAGAGCTTTCCATGAGGCCATTCGGGATAAGGATTTTGATGATTATAGGTAGTAATTCCAAAGTGTAAGTTTTTGTAGATATAGCAAATGAATAAATTATTAATAGGAGAAAGTACTCATAGTAAAGAAAGATATATTTTTATATCCATCCCTCCCGCATTGAGACTTATCGTGCGTACTTTCAATTCACACCATTAGTAACGCTTCTTACCTCTTGATGGTACCTTTAATATCAAAATAATATACCATTAATTCCCGTTAGGGAAATGATTGGCCTAAAACTTTTACACAATGCGATCATTGGTTATGTATCAAGGATAAAACATATGATTCATAATATATAGATTAAGTCATAGGTAACAATTGGACATGTATCAAGGCTAAAAGAATTTGATGTACAATATGTGCTATATTATGGATCAGCAGTTAAAAGGTGATTACATTCGATAGTATTGGAGGGAATACGGGAGTAGGTCTTTAATCTGGAATTATATTTAACGAGCAAAGCTGACTATCATTTATTTCCAATAGCGCCAGAAAAGGGTGCTATATACATATATATTTATAAAATATTCGATACTTGAATCGTCAGCAAAAGATATTGTTATAAAGTAAAAGGTGAAGAAAAATGGATGCGTAATTTATTTTATATACTATTATGAGGTTTTCTTGGCTTTTATTGGTTTTCGGAGATGTAGAAAATACTCCCTTCTTCAATGGCTCTTCAACTATAGAAAACCTCAAACTCATTTCACATTAAATCTTCGCATGCACTCTCCAATGCGTTTGACAGATTCATTGGCGATTCACCTTCAATAATATTCCTTTTTTTTTTCCTCAAAAGCGCTCAAAACAATAACATGGCTTTTTTTCCGACTTGATTCGGAACTACAGCTTAACTTGGCCCACGGTCATCAATAGGTACTCTCCTTCTATAACTACCAATGTCTTTCTATTCATACCATTTTTCAACTTAATTTCAACCTTATTACACTAGTCTTTTCTTTCTCTCACATCTGACGTTTAAAGAATCTTAAATAAAAACAGAGCTTGCTCCCCTACAAAAAAAACTATAGAAAAGGAATTCGATATGGACTTTTGATTCACATTTTAAAGACATAAAATCGCCAGAACGCTCTGGATATGATGATAGTGTACCTAATTATATAGATGCCACAGATAGGCTCTTCAATTAGAGGAGATGCCTTAAACATAATTTTTTTTTTTGGAAATGCAATCAGAATTTGAGTGTTTTGTATCAAGAAAAACAGTTTACGAACTCAATTGTGTACGCTTAACGCTCAGAGACGTATGTTTATTATAAATCATACCTCTGGAGCTTCAAAATAAATGTTAAAAAAAAAGTAGAGGTATAACTGGTGTGTTTAAAAGGGCATGACTTGGTATTCTTTTCTTATTTGCTCATTTCCAGATATTTTGATTAAGTTTCGTTTTATGTCGTATCTGACGACTAGTATAAGTTCTGAATGAAGTATTAAATTTATCTGAGTCATTGCTGGATGGAAGCAGAATGGGGATATCTTATTTTAAGGATTGGTAGTGAAGCTTTTACATTTCATGTAACCTTGACCTAATAATCGATGGGTTTCTCGCCCGATTCCACTCAAATAACGCATTTAATTGGTACTCGATAGTCAAAATGAACTGTTGAATTTATTGAAAACTTTGATCAACCAAAGTATTTATAACTAATGTATTGTGCTTTGATATAGTCCAACGTCTTAAATAAGCCATAGATATAATGTATAATATTAATGAAACATAATGATAATGAATAGTGAATAATTTATTTGCTTTAAGCGACAAAATAATGTTTAAATAAATGATCAGTGAAAGAATAAACGAAAAAGTAATATAATGTTAAATAAATAAGAATGTACTATTACTAGTAGCAGTGATGGTTTTTAAGTAAAGTTTTTGTTCCAAAGTGATTTAGTTACACTTTCCCTTGACACATGATTCTTGACAATCACGGTTGGAGGTACAGCAGGCATCTCTGGGACCCTTACCGTTCTTCTTTCCGGAGAAACCAACGTTACAGTTAGCGAGGGAAGGGCCGTTACACTTGCCCTTGATACAGCTCTCCCAACAGTCATCGCTGCTCTTGCAACAGGCACCGTTGTAACCATCACCTCTTCCCTTTCCGTTAGAGCCAGTATAACAGGTAGAAGCAATGGGGGCGTTACACTTGCCCTTGATACAGCTTTCTTGACAATCGTCACTGTGAGAACAACAGGCACCTTCGGGTCCTCTACCAGTCTTCTTTCCTCTGAAACCAGTTTGACAAGGGAGATCAGTGGTGGTAGGACAGTCAGTAACAGTGACAGTGACAGTGCCAGTGACAGTGCCAGTGACAGTGGAGGTGACAGTGGCAGTACCAGTGGCAGTGGTGGTTTCGGTGACAGTGGTAGCAGAAACAGTGCTGGAAGCGGAAGCAGAGCCAGAGGCAGAGGAAGATTTGGAAGCAGAAGCAGAGGCAGAGCTGGAGGCAGTAGCAGACTTGGTAGTAGCGGTAGTGGTGGTTACCTTGGTAGTGGTAGTACCGGCATCACACTTGTCGTTCTTGTGAATACCCCACCAGGCACAAGCATCAGCCCATTCCTTGTTGAATAATTCAGGATCGTCACCAGCGCAACCGGCCATACACATACCGGCGGCAGCCATGAAGCTACCATAGTTAGGGCCAGATCTGTTACACATAAGAGTAAGAGAATCAATGAACTTGGGAGAGGTGTGATCCATAGTCCAGCCAGGAACCCACTTTTGACCGTTTTTCTAATAGTAAAAGGGTAAGTAATGATGTCTCAATTGATTTCTAAGTAGTAATACATACGATATTACAATTCTTGTAACATTCAGTTGAAGGAGCAACGTTGTAAGAAGGGTTACAGTCAGCAGCGAAAGCTGTGGAAACAAAGGTAGCAATAGCAGCAGAGATGGCAAGAGTGGAGCGCATATTGATTATTTTATGATCCTGAATTGATGATGATAGAAAAATGGAATCGATCCTGAAAACCTCTTGTATTTATATGAAATTTTACCCCGGCTACTTCTGTGCTCATTTTTGAACATTTGTCATATCAAAACTTAATACCTCAGTTTGAAATAAGCAGAAACAGTAACAAGTGCACTAAAACGGCCATTTGTCAAATTGATTTGATTCTCAGTGTTGTTAGGGAACGGGTTAATACAAGTTACACTTGTGTTGCCTTGCTTTGTCGGGTTTTCTTTTTGTTTCACTCGAAAAATCAGATAATAAGGGATATACCATGCCATTAAAGTTACACTATTTCTTTGTACCTCGCGTTGTTTTTATCAGATTTTTCCATTGTTTCACATAACTAAAATCAGATAAAATGGACGCGTTTTCTACCAATCGCCATAAGCTATAAATCATCTTTATCAATGGATCAAGCAGAAATCATTTTATGACAAAAATCAGACTTTCATAATTTCCCTTAAGCGCGTTATACTTATTGATTTTATACTATGTAATGCTTACAATTGCCTACAATTAGTTTTATCTGTTGAGAAAAGAGCAAATGCATCTCCGCATTTCTACACGAGTTTACTTTCCATTCTTAAATAGAGTACAGTGAAAAGTTTCGGTACACGTTACGCGAGTTTTCTACATCTGATAAGATTGATCGGAATTTACATCAGATAAATCTTTTTATATGGCGGTGGAATATCATGCCGCGCCTTTTCCCTAGAGGCCCGCTATACAAAGATGTTCTATTTAGAGATTTGGATCTCCAACTGTATTCACAGAAGATCCGCGTGAAGCAGGATCTAGACACGGAAAGAAATCAATGTTGGGCAAGATTACCTAGTGGGACCTTGAATGCTACTGCAATTAACATCCAACAATGAATGTCTGTCAATCGCTGTTTTGATGGGATCTTTTCTATTGATTCTTTTCTTTTAATGAGTAACACACACTTTCTTGAGTCTTAAAAAGTGCTCGTTGTTCTGTTGCCTTAAACGTACATATTTGATACTAAAAGTGACCCTATGAGCGGTACACCCTTTGATTTACAGCAAGCACAAAATTCTGATTGACCCAATGAATCTCATACTATAGTTTGGACGATACAGGTTTTTTTATTATTTTTTACACGAAAAATAGAGATCTACTCTCTCTTTGAAGCGTGATTAAACATAAGATAACAGAGTCTTTTTGTTTCCAAAAGAAATCTTATTCCTGTAGGGGATATCAAAGATTTTGTAAGGTACTATCACTATACATTATTTTAACACAATATCACCTGCTTTTATCCATAGTTTCACTGAATGGATGACGTTAGGGGCTATAGAGTAACTAGATGGTTATAGATTTATACCCAAGTATACCTCTAGATTCTATAGAACATCTAGAACAAGTTTTCTAACATACCCTGGTTTCCGCTTGTTCGGAGCGAAATGTGCAACTTGGAAATCTATGTGCTGCAGAAGACACTTGCGTATAGGTGGCATCATATGAGGAATATTCATAGTTCTATAGTCCAATCTACAGCATCGAATCAACTGAATTAGAGTGCTTTTGCTCTTCGGCATTACTATGAAGAAGCACACAACCACTCCATCTATTAATAAGGATTTACTCATAACAGTTTAATCGTAGAATGAACAAGAGATGATTGGTCATAGTTACACTAGATTATAAGGCCATTTTTACTATAGTCTTGTAATGCTACGCTTACTGATTAAATCTGGCTGATTACAATGATCATTTGATACATTTTATTCAATTCATGAGTAAATCTGATAAGCGCTTTGATATATTGATAGAATCTCCTCATGCTCTCATCATAGGTGAATCCGCAGCATTGATATCAATACCGAAAACCCTAATAATCTGGGATGGGTACTGCAGACAGTTTCACAATACATGGAAAAAAAGAGCCGGACGTATTAAATTATTCTTTTCTTTTATATTTTTTTATAATACTATCTTGATGGTCACTAACTTCATATGAAATATATTTTTTTTTAGTATAACGTGAAGCAGAGAGATACCTTCCTTTGAGAAATTGACTCTAGCTGAAAAACCACATCCTGTATATTCAAAGAGAGCCAGCATATGATAATTATTGATTACAGTGTAACGTGCTAGAAAGTACGCTGTGTCAAAATATACCTAAAATGCAAGAACATCCGTTTAACAAGGATCTATTTTTGATAAACTCGAATCACCGCGATTTTTTTTCTTCACATTCGAATGGAATTGAGTTGAAAAATGACAGTTTTTTAGGGCATTACACACTTGGTATTTCCTCTTTCTCTCTATCTTTAATAAGAATGCTATCTGCAATGGAATCATAAACGGCGATAAGTATAACTTCTATACATTTGCACAACTGGGTTATCTGATTCTCAAGTTTGTGTCACTGATCGCTGTACAGAATCGACATAAATATAAAGAATGCTCTGTCCAATTTGTGGAATATTTCCGTAAGTAGATGTCGTATTCTATTTATCTTAGGTATTATAAAAAAAATATTATATATGAAATAATTGATTACCTTGCAGTCTCCATGTTAGTTTGCAATAATTATTTTTACTTGTCACCTATACTAGAATGAGTCAAATTGTTATCTAAATTGAATTATAGCTTCTGAACTGGATATAGTTACTATAATTCCAGATACTGTTTTAGATTATCAAAAGTGTTGGAGTGTGTATTAAATGGTAAAAATGAGAAGACGATTACCATTAGTAAGTTGCCCATCATTACTATCCACTATTTGCAAGTTTATGTCAAGGGAAAACAAGAGCGTGTGCTGTCAAAAACAAAAATATAACATAATTAGGTCCAGATATAATTATCACTATATGACGAGATTTTCCGATTTTTTATTGCTCAAAAAAATTTGGTCTGCATTTTAGTCTTACTTTTCATGGTTAAAGATTCTGATAAGCAAAAAGTGCTTTAATGAAATGCGTGCAAAATAAAACAGTGCATCAACTGCTATACTTATTATGGAATATTTCTTTAATTCATTGAGTCATCTATGGCAAAAGTTGTCTTTTAGGAATTCTATAATTTCAATCCTAACTTGCGAATTTTATATACACAGAAATACTAGCAAAAGTTTTTAGCATACTTTCAGGTGTGTTAAATCTATGTTACTAATAGTTTTTTTTTCTCTAGGAACCTTTCTTCGTGCTTCATTTAGAAAAAAAATGGAAAAATTCAGCTTGAGCGACGTCTTTGGAATACTTATGGAAATTGCTCCATTGCAGCCGCATGTCACATTTAAAGGCTTATGCATATTCAGAATGCGATTGCACATTTTTAAAAAGCATATGTAGCTGAATTGCATTGATTTTTCTATATAATGAAGGTGGGCAGTAGATTACTACGCGCATTTCTATTACACCACTGGCTTTTGTGATTTGTAGATTTCTCAACTGATGAGCCAAATGTCGCATTTGAACAGAGATTCATATGTATAATGAGCTACTATATTTATTTAATTTTTTAACCGATGTGCATCTATTATTTATTTCTCCAGACAATTAAATGTAAACTACTTGCATTTCATAAGACAGCCTTACTTTAATGATCTATTACTAATCTCTCATTTGATCTCAAAATGTCACATCTGATCAATAATGCTTACTTGAGATAAGCTGTCGTATCTATTATAACCCTCAGTCATCTACAGTACAGCTTGCACTTTTCATTCATTAATGAGTAGTTGCAAATATGTATACTCATTTTATGTAGTCTAGTTCTATAGATTTATGAATCTCTCAATTGATCTCGATAGGATGTTACATCTAATCAGTAGTCCACACCCAAAATGAACTGTTATATCTATTAAAGCTTTTTTTTTTTTTTGGTCGAAAATACAGTTATTATTTATTAGTTGTCATAATTAACTGTAAATTATATAGCCTAACAAGTTTAAAATCATTTTAGATCTTTTATCTAATTCTAGTCAAATATCGTATCTAATGAATATTTTACACTTATAGAGCGACTGCATCTATTGAAACCATTATTTAAATGCACTATAATAAGTATATTATATTTTTAATCAATGATTAACGATAAGTCTTTATATTTGTTGATTACAATTTTATCAAAAGTTTAAGGGACGCGTTTGCTCAACAAAGAAATTAAGTTTTGGAAAATTGGTCAAGCGAGGGCAATTTTATGCGGACGATTAGTTATAAAAAACTATAATGAACTCAAAGGCTGCTACAGCTGTTAAAAGTATGGCGAACTACACTCTTAAATTAACCTGCAACCAAATGCACCTTCATACCTGTGTTCAAGAACACAAAACGTAGGCTTACAAATACATATGTCTGGCTTAACCATGATCATTATAAGCTCCTGGTTGGGTAGTTCAATATTAGCTTCTTCTGAACTGACTTTGGCACTAATCTATAATATGTAGTATATATCCTGAGATGTAATGGTATTAATCAAAAGCTTAAACGTATTGAATATCTGACTTATGAGCCTATGAGCGCGAAAAGTGTGAACCACATATTCTTGGGACGCGTGCTTTATAACTTTAGATATAAGTTTTGATTTCTTACATATTAACCTGTTTTAAGAGCGTGTCTTATGCTTCTAAATATTTACTATAATATATCACACTCGAATGCAGTTGATGTAAACATTATCATCCTTCAACATGCTTTTATCGTTTTCTTGACTAATCATCCGTGGGCTGTGAAGCTTAAAGCTTATGACGATATTATTTAAGAGTAAGCATATATACAGGCGTAGTAGTATTTATTAGTTTTGAGTCTAGAATTTAATATCCTGAGAAGAGGTGAAAAACATCTCCAACTGGAATTGCAAGGCGTAAGACTGACTTAATAGACGCTTTAATTGATCATTAACACGCGTAGATTCCTATACAATTGAGGATGAAATGAATATTAAGCTAAAATACTTGAAAAGATCTACGATAGATCAACATACCAATTGTAGTTCTTCTTGTTTTTTTAGATCAGATTTGTAATTATCTGTTTCTAAGTCTAATTCTTCTTGTTTTAATTGATTGGCTTGCAACCATTCGACTTTTGTCTTTAGTAAATTCATAAGCGTTTCGTATTCCTTTCGTGTCTTTTGAAGTTTAACTAAGTCTGGCTCTGCTGTGAGCGATGAGGCTGAGGCTGTTGAAACGGCTTGTATGATTTGTAACATTGTTTGCCATAAATTGGACAGTGTGTCCAAGGCATCGTTGGCATTATTATACACTTTTTCTGTTGAAGTTGATGACATTGTATATTATTAAATTGAAAAGCAGGCTCGAAAAAAAAATCTCGGGAAACTAAATAAATTTAACCGCTAAATATATGCTTTAGTTGCTGGATGTTACCGTAAAATAATCAGAAGAAAAAAAAAATGCGGCAACAATCTAACGATACTACAGCAGTGAACAGAGTAAAGGATTGCTAATATCTAAATGTTGTTTATTGAATTAATGTTTATATAGAACAGAGGAACGGGTAAGGAAATGCAAATTATTTAGAGCTTGTGATGGCCAAGTTGACCTTGGGAGGTACGCTGAAACCAAATGATTTAGCTACCTTTACAAGATCGAGATTATCAACGTTAAAGATTTTCTTCAAGTGATAGGTAGCATATGCTTGCAAGTAGGATCTAAAAGCATCACGAGCAGATTGATTGAGATAAAAGTTCTTTTCGATCAATTTTTCGAGCTAAAAGAAGTACTGATTAGTACCATCGAAAGAATGAATCACTCTATAATCTTACCTGACTCTGTACGTTGGAAATCTTACTGTTGGGGAATTGGTATTCATTCAAAGGAACCTTGGCTTCCTTCAAGTATTTCAAGAAGCCAGTTTCACTTGGCAACAAAAACAATAAACTCTTACCCTTGCCACCAGCACGAGCAGTTCTACCGACACGATGAATATAATCGCGAGGATCATCTGGGGGATCAAATTGAACAATCCAATCAACAGCAGGAATATCCAAACCTCTAGCAGCAACATCTGTACACAACAAGATTCCACGTTCAGCTTCAGAGAACTCAAAGAAAGTAGAAGTACGCTTCTGTTGCTTTTGGCGACCATGCAATTCCATGACTGGTACATCGATATAGTTTAACAACTCAGCATAGTATTTGACAGCGTTACAGTTGGAAAAGAAGACAATAACCTTCTTCTTTTGGTTTTTACGCAGAAAAGTAAAGAGTAACAAGAATCGTTTATCGGCTTCCACAACGACAAAACCTTGTTCTAATCCATCAGCTGTTGAGGTATCTTTCTTTTCATCGACGTTAATGTAAAGAGGTCCAGCCTTAAGTGAAATACGTGCAAGATCAGAGACTTTGGTGGTTTGTGTGGCAGAGAAGAGCATACTTTGACGTTCCTTGGGCAAAATTTTGACGATCTGTTTCATTTCTTCCTCAAAACCAATATCCAAAATACGATCAGCTTCATCAATGACAAGTGTTTGCAAGTTTTTGAAAACGAATCCTTGAGAGTTCTATATCTTAGCGTTAGGTTGCTGAATCTACAATGTGTTTCTACTTTTTGAATTACCTGCAAATGATCCAAAAGTCTACCAGGTGTAGCAACCAACAAATTAACACCTTTGGCTAACTTTTCAGTTTCGGCCTTTCTATTGGCACCTCCAATGACAATACCATGAGTAATTTGGTGATATTTACATAACTCTTCAGCAACACCATAGATTTGGATAGCCAACTCACGAGTAGGAGAGACAATGATCACACCAGTACCGTTTCTAGGCTTAAAGTTCTTGCGAAGCAATAATTCAATAGCAGGGACCATGAAGGCAACTGTCTTTCCAGAACCCGTCTTGGCAGCTCCCAATACATCACGACCTTCCAGGAGTGGAGGGATCGTCTTGGCTTGAACTTCAGTCATTTGAGTGAAGCCCATATCCTTAATGGCCTTCTTGGTGTTATCGCTACAATCTAAACTTTCGAAATCGAGATTCAAAGCTGTTTCCTCGGTAGCAACTGCTTAAAATAAATATTAGATCTACTGTGAGGACCTTTTTGGTTTGAGTTACCTTCAACAGCAGGCTTCTCTTCCTCTGCTACAGGCTCTGCTACAGGCTCTGCTACAGGCTTGCTCTCGCCTTTTGAAGCTTCTTGCCTCTTTTTACTGGCTCTTTTGTCAGCATGAGAACGCTTACGTTTTTTGTTTTCGATCACTGCTTCAGCCATTTCAAAATAAAAAGGTGTTCTGCGTTTATGGATAAGTGGAAAAAAAAATTGGAAAGCAAGATAGTTTAAATTCAAGGTGGCTTCAACAGCTGTGACTGTTTAATCTACCTTATACCCTTGCTTGTTTAAGAGGATTTTAAATTAATCGTGATCATATTGGTTAGTAAAGCATCAAAATGTTGCCTCCTTCTACTGATTGAAAACATTAAAAACCCTTCTTTTATGTGATCTTTGCATAATAAAACAGTATAGACAGGTAGTCGTTTTATTAATAAAGTTGCTGCAAAATAAAATGGAAAATACAGTGATGCTATATATTACTAAACTCCTCTTTTAATTCATAAAGATATTTTGATTTTTTGTACTTTGTAGGAATGTAACTCTAACTTGAGCATTCTGTATTACAAAAAATATCTATAATACAATGGTACACTCTACAACATAACACGTTTACTTTATTAAAAATGCATACATCAGAGAAGCTGTCTTAGAGATCTACAAAAATAAAGACTATTGCTTGAATAAAATAAAATGTACTTTGCATTTTAGCATGTTGTAAACTGCGTTCATGTAGTCTGGATCTAATCAATAGATCTCTCAACCAATTCAGGTCAAAAGTCTCGTCTGATTAGTACATCATGTTCAGAGCGAGTTACTGTATTTAAACAAACTCTTATATAGCTTTAACAAAGTGAGTGCATCATAGTTGTTTATTAATAGCAGTAAATTGTACGTATTTTATATACGTCTTGCGACGTACTCTTACAATAAACATATACTTTTGCACTATCACCGCCTAACTCTCAAAAACTAGGCGCTGGGCCATTAAAAACACGCTTGTAGGAATCAAGAAATGGTCAATGTTTAATATGAGACTAAAATTACAATCTAACAAAGGCGAGTTCCCATTTCCCAGAACATCACTTCTAGGCGAGTCGCTTGTTCAAACGTCTTGCAAACGTCATTGAAACGAGAAGGTGAGGAGGAAATAAACTTATCTGCTAGTAATTCCAATTCAGCTAAAAAGATAACAATTAGTATAGTATATACTTGTAAAAAAAAAAGTGCTTACCAAGTCCAGAAATAACAGCTTCTTGATAATCGTCAGCAGCATACTGGCAGATCCAATCCCAGTAAGGGTTACCCTCTAAATATCAATGAGGTCTCAGTCAATGATATATTATAAATGATGATTTGCTTACCTCTTTTGGTGGCAGGATCATTGAATAGTTTAAGACCAATCTCACCATAACCAAGCAAACAAGGCATCATAGCAGCCTTCAAATCCAAAATATCGCCAGAGGAACCCTTGTCTAGCACATAACGTGTATAAGCAGAATTAAAGACGCTTTCAGGTGTGTTTAACACATCTTCTTTGGTGATACCCCAACGAGCACAATATTCTAAATGAAGTTGAGATTCTTTAGTAATATGGACGACAATAGCAGCGTTTGCACCAATTGTATCCATAGTATCAGCTTAAATAAGAAACATTAGTTTTCATGGAATCATTATAGAATGATCATTTTACTTACATTTGAAAGCGGCTAATGCAGCAGCACGAGCGTAGTGTTGAAGGTAAAGATAATCTTGCTTTAGGTAATAAATGAAGGATTCGACGGGGAGAGTACCGTCAGCAATACCTCGAACAAACGGATGATCGATAAATTCAGACCAAAGACCTTCAGGTAATGAGTCTTTGGCAGCGGTAATGAACTTCTTTCTAATACATATTGAGTTCTATTTTCTGCGAACTATACAGTATGTGCTTACCCTTGATAAGGCGACCATCGCAAAGGGTGAAAGTGATTGATAGGACCATGACCTTTACCAATATCGCCCAATCTTTGAGCAATAGCTATTTTGACATAATGGATTGCATTCTCGCACGCCTGCTCAACTAAAATATGAAACGTCTTTTTTTTTAGATAACGCATGATAAGTGTTGTTTGTAACAGCAGTTTACCTAAGACGCCCTTTGCAAGTTCACCCGCTAAAGCAGCAGAGAGTGTGCATCCAGTACCATGGGTATCCTTGGTTTCAACAAAATCATTGATGATTTCACGCCAGGTACCACTTTCCGATTTGTAAAGCACATCAAAGACTTGCTGCTTACCATTGACCATCAAAGGTAAATGACCACCCTTGAGCAAGATGAACTTGGGTCCAAAGCTAGCTAACTTCTGAGCTGCTTCGCACATATCCTTGACAGATTTGATGGAACCAGGAGTCATATCTAACAAGATCTCTGCTTCGGGAACATTAGGAGTCAGCACATAGGTGATTGGAAGTAATTCCGAAGCAAGGGCCTGAATAGCGTCGGCGGCCAAAAGACGCGAACCGCTAGTCGAGATCATGACAGGATCTAGCACAACATGACGAGATTCCTCGGGAAATCTCTTGAGCGTTGAGGCTACTTGACTAATAATGGCAGCAGAAGAGAGCATACCGATTTTGATAGCGTCTGAACCGATATCGCTCAAGACAGCAGTGAGTTGCTGACTGACAAACTCGGCAGGGACGTCGTGAATACCATCAACACAGAGAGTGTTTTGAGAGGTGATAGAAGTAATAACGGAAGTAGCATAGACATGTAAAGAAGTGAGAGTTTTGATATCAGCCTGAATACCTGCACCACTATAGAAAAATATGATGAACTGCTGCTTTTGGTGTATTTGTTTTTTTTGGTTACCCTCCACTGTCACTACCGGCAATAGTCATTACTTTTGGTAGTATTTTATTATGAGTATTAGACATGGTTTATATATACTATAAAATTGGGTGATATGATGTATGTATAGAAAAGATGGATAGTATATATATCTACAGGTAAAAAGAGAGAAAAAGAATCTCGAGAATGGGTGTTATTCTTTTTATACTATTTTATTTGCCGCCCATCATTGCTTTAAACTCTTCGAAACTGATTTGACCATCACCGTTGATATCTGCTTCCTTAATCATAGCATCCAACTCTTCTTCGCTCAAGTTTTCGTGTAAAGAAGACATAACCTTTTGTAATTCACTACGATCAATTAATCCATTGCCATCTGCATCAAAGACCCTACAATAAGCGGTAAATATATGTATAAGACGAAACAAATATACTCTACTTGAACGCTTCGTGTAGATCATCGGTATCAGTATCTGTCTTCAAGTTTTTTACCAACCCCAAAAATTCATTAAAATCGATATGCCCATTACCGTCAGCATCCACGTCATTCACCTTTGAATAAGAGTTAGTATAAACTAAAACAAAGCCATCTATCTTACCATATCTTGCAATTCAGCATTGCTAGGGTTCATACCAAAAGAACGAAGCACTACACCCAGTTCAGCTGCACTTATACTGCCGTCACCGTTATTATCGAAAAGCTGAAAGGCTTCACGATATTCTGCTATTTGTTCGGGACTAAGTTGATCACTCTAAAGCATGTCATACAGTTTTAAAAGATATTCAAAAGGCTTCCCCCATCTGGACTTACCATGATTGTTTTTTAAAGTTAAAAAGAGAAAAGGAAAAAGCGAAAAAAAAAGGAAAACTTTTCTCGAAATACATTACTGCATTTAGTCATTTTATTTCTTGATTCACCTGTGCTTAGCTTCTGTTTCTAGTGAAACTTACTACTAAGCATGGCTATAGCTTAGCGCTATTTATTACTGTGATATACGCGTATTTTTCAAAAGTTACTTTTCTTAGGATCTATAGGAACGAATAGATGAAATCAGTTGATTTCCTATACCCTGTACACTCTTCTCGAGAAAGATCCAATTAAAGCTATTGTTACACGGTGCTGAAGCGAAGCCCATCTATTGAACATATATTAATGACAACACAAATATAGCTCATTAGCTAAGAAATGTGATAAAGACGTGTTTACATTTTCGGTATCTTGAAAGAATGGCATACTTTAAAATTCCATCATAACGAAAAGTGTATATAAAGAAGACTTGATTGTTTTTATATACATTACACAAAAATAATGAAGTCATTTACCGCAGTCATCCTTCTGTCTGTTACTATTCCTTTTACCCTTGCAGATTATTTGCCTGCTCTAGCCTCAGCTGCACCTACGGCTAAAGATGTCAAAGAACGTATTGCGCCCCCAGCCAATGCTAGCTTGTTTGAAGTCTATTACGCAAAAGGCAACCGTATTTATCAATGTAACCCAGAACTCCAAGGTTTCCAACATTGGTATAACGTACAAACACAGGCTCTCCTTTATCCTACAAAGAACGAACAAGCGCCTTTTGATGTGCCTGGTAAAGAAATAGGTCAAATGGCTGCCGCTCCCTTGAACTCTGACCAACAAATGTACGATAGAATACATGATAAAGATTACATACTAAACAAATTTATGTGCGTAGGGCCAATCCTGTAGTTACTATTCCTGTCATCTACAATTACAGGGACGGTTCTTGGGCTGGAACCGCTCGACCTAGTTCTACAACTTCCAGAGAAGAAGGTAGAGCCGAGCGTGGCGACAGTGTTCATTTAGATGATCATATTGTGCCAGTAACCAAAACGTCAACCAATGGGTATCTCTCACATGCAAAGTACATTGTCCGTCTTGGTTCTTTAGATGGTGCTGTTCCTCCAGCTGACCATTGTACCCAAAAAGGTTTGGTTGTTATGAAGCCTTTTACCGCTTATTTTATGTTTTACACGGATGCTGAGGGTAGTGAGCAAATTGCTCAAGAAGAAGCAGAATGGCAGCGCATGGTCGTGGAGTATACACCAGAGAAACTGGCTATGCAACATGAGGAAGAAAATGCTAGCGTGCATCAATAAGGCATACGTAGATTTATTTGTTTGCTTGGTGCATATTACTAGACATAAATACTATATCATTGATTAAAATTTCTTCCAGAATTAAACTATTCGTTATCATTCTTAATTCCATCAGATTGGAGTTTCTAAATAAACCATATGGTTTGCTCTTAAGAATGGCATTAATCATAGCAAGAGTATGGAGCATGGCCGCATAACACTTGTGCGTTGCTATTGACACAATAATGAACCTGCTCCATCTTAATGATGATGGGAGGCAGACATTGATTCAGTTATTTTATTGGTTGATGCTAGTCGCGTAGTTGGAGCCTATGACACCTTAGATAGAATTCTATAAAGTATACAATTGTATCTAGAGAAGCAATGAATCAGAATTATAGCCTTAATTTTCGTAGAAATATATAGAGTAACATATGTTATTTTATATGAAATGGCTTATATTTGTGTATATTTGCGTAATAAAATAAAAAAGCAATACAACTTTAAAAGTAGATTACTTCTACGGTCTAGAACAAAGAATTTCATTTTTGCTCATTTTTAAAATATATAGTTTAGAAATCATTTCACTTTCCGCAACATATATTAAGCTTTCAAAGCGCTATTTTGTATATGCCGCCTTATTTTACAATATGATTGTGACTTTCCATTTTTGGGTAAAAATAATTGTATCTCAGAAAATTAGCTTTTCGACACATTAACCAATAGATTTCTTAACCGAATTAGGTCTGATGTCCCATCTGTTTAATAGTGCATGCTCTAAATAGACTGCTTCATATATTAAACTCTCGATTTGATTTTAACCTTTCTACCACATTAGTCTTCTTTTACAAGGTTGCTAATGCATAAATGAACTTTTTCATTAATTAAATAATCTATTTCCTTTTGTCTATTTCAAAATCCTTGGGCTATCTTATCTATCGCAATGCCAACGAAAATAAATCTAGAATCGAATGTATTGGGTAACAATAGTTTATTATTCGCTATATCAAGATATGTATATGAGCAGGCTATCGATCATATGTATTTACTGTGAAGTAGCATTCATCATTGCTTCAGGAATGCATAACTCAACAAGATACCCTCGATTAGAAATGACTTTTGACGCTTTCAACTCTCCTAAATGCAGTGCTTTGCTAACATGGCCCCATTCAGTGCCATTATTACAGCGATAAAGCAGGGCAAGTTCTCGAGCTATAGCATCCAAACAATTCTGTTCGTGTTTCCAATCAACCTAAAAAGAGTTCAAGTCAACTACATATCAATGATGATGAGTTGCATTCTTATTTACATGAGTAGCTAAATGAAATAGGAAATCAGGCAGCGTATTCAATGAAGGAACATAGTTCTCTGAGATCATAGGTAAACTTTTGAGATAAAAACCGCTTTCTTCATCTTGTACAATTTCAATCTTAAAGTAAACTTGGAGTAGATCCTTATGAGAGTAAATGAAAGCGCTTGTGCTATTTACATCCTCAGCCAAAGTTAAAGCGAGACATGCTTCAATGGATACAGGCCGATTAAATAGGAGTTTACCAAATTTGCCGAAATGACAAATTACTCTTTGATAAAAGTATTCCTCGCTACCCAGAAACGAATGAGGCTTTGTCAGAATATAGACTGCAAAGCGCATACTCACCTTACAACAGGATAATTTATCAAGTAAAGCTTTTTGCGATACATGATGATTGCAAGAACATCATCAATGACACCGATAAAAGTATGATGGGCGAGCAGTATACTTACACCTTAAGTAATTGTAGTATTAGTCATCTATACTTGCTCTTGGCTACTTGCCTTACTTTTTTCTTCCGTGTCTTTAATAATTTGCTGGATAGAGCGAATACTATCCAAATCTTCAACATAGTCATCATTATGCTGTACTATTGACAAATTCTGAATAGGCTGACTATACTCTACTCGATTCATCTTTCCCAGATGAATCATGATACCTTTTTTTGCTTCTGTTTGATATAAAGTAGCGGAAGAAGTTGAAGGAACCATGGATTCAGACCTATGAGAGAGCTCCACTGAACTGTAAGGGGGGATGACTTGATTCATATGCTCATTATTTATATCTTTCACAGACATTCTAACTTGTGTTGGAACAGACAGGCTTTGGTAATGCTCTTTTATATCACATCTCTAGAATAGATCAGTTGATATTAGTATACAATAATATACAGATAAACTGAATTACCTTGACAGGATCAGCTTTAGGTGATGATGGAGGTATATCAATGCAGCTACTTTTATTACTCTCGCCATTTCTCTGTATTGTCATCTTTTTAAAGTAATAATCAATGGTGGCTTCTTTAGGCAATGGTTCTTTGTTCCTTTGCTTTTTCATTTTAGAAGTTTCTGGTATATCGGATAAAGCTTGATCAAGTACAATAGCCAGCTTACTAATAATTTTATCCTCGTCCAACAGATGAACTTGATTCTTTGTAGGGTGAACATTCACGTCGATATCAGTCGGACTGATCTGTAAGCTAACATAGACAAATAGAGGCTTATAATTGCTTTTGAGATCAGAATACACTTTCTTGATAGCTTTTTTTATCTTGGTATTTTCGACTAATCGATCTGTTTCTTATTAATACATTCAGTCAGTAGTTACAATTACTGGCTAACTTACTATTGGCAAACATAATAAACACAGTCGCTTTATCATTAGTAAATTCTTTGCTCATATCACTGAAATAGAGCGTAAATTTCCATTTACTATCTTGATACTCTGTAAACTTGATACAAGATGATACTAATGAACCATATATTTTTTGTATTCTCTGCATTTGATTATTTGCACTTTGACCCATGAACGTTATATCTTTATTAACGGGAGTATAACCCTACACAATGACGTATTCAATCTGCTTATTGTATATATACAACTTGGATGCATACCTTTAAAAGTGCGAATGTGACATTTATATTATGGATAGCGTACTTTTGGACACAGTCTAGTATGCGATGATACTCTTCATTGGATGATTTAAGAGCTTTTTTCCTTGAAGGCACAGTATCGAATAAGTTTTGTATCTATTCAGTAGAGTCAGCTATGCCATATTTTGTTAATGAGCAAGCTGAGAGCTTACTGTGATAATTGTCCCTTGATTGCCTGCACAAGGCTTTGGTTTTGAAATTATC
The DNA here is from genome assembly GCA_026027325.1 of Actinomucor elegans. Lineage (NCBI taxonomy): Eukaryota > Fungi > Mucoromycota > Mucoromycetes > Mucorales > Mucoraceae > Actinomucor > Actinomucor elegans. The sequence continues at coordinate 3,121,666 of JAMSLZ010000003.1, forward strand.
TTTCCATCTTCATATAAAGCTCTATATTTTTTAATGTTATAAACAAATATTACTAAGATCATTGTCAAATGAATATTACTGATATGCACATGAACTATTAGAAGTTTTTGATACGATAGTGACTTTGGCTATATGAGACAAACTGGCGAGAGCTTCTCCTCTGAACCCAAACGTACGAAGGTTATGTAAATCCTGATATTGACTTAATTTACTGGTAGAGTATCGCTCGCATACTAAAGGCATATCCTCAACCTGTCATCATCATCATCATCATCATCATCATGAATCAGGCAAACATCACCATTGTAGTTGGAGTGTTATTACGTACCTGAATACCGCTCCCATTGTCTTTAATTTTGATTAATTCGAGCCCTCCATTCATTAATGTAATATGGATATGCTTAGCACCAGCATCCAAACTGTTTTCCATCAGTTCTTTGACAGCGTTATATGGATGATGTATAATCTAAAAAAAATCGATAAGCTTCTGGATGAGTACTGATATCAGGCTCTATACTTCTCCAGCAGCTATTCTATTAATAACAGATTGATCTAATTTGACTATATTTTTCATATAGTATCAATGTTTAAAAGGAAAAGAACTTTGTCAACAAAACTTCATATCAAGTGTTACTGAAACATTTAAATCTCAGGTGTCCAATGAAATTTGGAGAAGCTTGTGTGTATCGCATTAAGCTTGAACCTTTATATCTTCATTCTGTATTTTAATAAATAGATTTCAGTTACCTTAACAGAAACTATAAGATACGTGATTAAATATAAAGTAGTACAAGTATTACGTTTCATTTTGTTTATAACAATAGAGCATTCTTTGAAAAGACGCTGATACACTCGAACTATTGATTTTAAAGTAATAACTAAGTTTCTTTTATATATGTATATATATCAACTAAAATACATATACATACCTTATATTATGTTGAGCAAAGCTAAAATATGGATTTTGTTTCTACTGTTTTATTTATACTATATTACCACTATGGAATTATCTCTTTTTTTATTGGCTGCCGATAGTAGCGCACAAATTAACTGAACTATGTAATGCAATTTTTTGAAATTCTCAGGAACACATTCTTAATTTAGATAGTTAGCGTTCAAATAAATTAAAAAAAATGTGAAGGTGTACTTTTTAATGTATTTAACCTATTGGTTAAGCTCTTTGTTTCGTAAATACAGCATGCAGGTCCCACAAAAAAAAAGAAGGTGTGGGAAAATTGGGCCTAAGTGGACATCTTTGAAACCTGGGTTATTTTCGTTTTTAAATAAAAACGGAATCGTATAATTTTTCACATTTTTCAGCTGATTTCCATTTAATATCGAATCTAATAACTATTATATGCTACTAATGAACTACTGCATCCACTAGGATTGTTATATGGCTCAAATGTAATGAATCTATCTTACATGAATGACTGACAATGATTTATATGAGATTTACATAGATTAGATTTAATGATTAGTAGATCTTGCGACAGATCTGGACTTAATGTCACATATAATTAGCAATAAGTGTGCAGGTCAAGGCGTTGTGTCTATCCCAAAATTTTTGTTTAAGGAAACTACAATAACTATATGACATTATTTATGATGGATCAGTAAATTACATACATTTCATATATCCAATGCTTAATCATCCCTAAAACTCACGAACGACTTCGATCGAATACCATATATGACAAGCGTCTCTTGCTCAAAATGAGACGTTACATTTATTAGACTCTGTACTTAACTGCAGTTCAATGAAAATATTGTGTTGTCATTAGTTGATCATAAATTATATATATATACAGCATCTAGTCTTTCACCTCTTGATCAAATATGTATTACAATAAGAGCAATCGCATCTGCCGTATACTCTCAATGGGCTCTTATCATGCCGAGCCTTTCACTACATATGTTATTATCACACTGTGCAGTTACAGAGCTAAATGAGAAGCGCGTCTTTTTTTTTATTATTATTATCGCGACGCGCGCGGAGGTTCAAACGCTAAGTCTTTCAGTAAACGTGAAAAAAATTAACGCGTTTTATTTTCCTCTTTTTTCATACCCAAACAATTCCTAATGGCTGATCGTCCCAAGAGAAAGAGAAGACAAGCTACACCCAAGACCAGAGTCAGGTACTGACACTATAAGCAAGCATGTTTCCTGTTTTTGTTTAATCGCCTTTATTCTATAGCAATGCCCACTATGTCGGCTACGTTGAGGACGAAGAGTCTGTCGAGGCTATCATGAAAAAGTTCGAAGAGTTGGAACGTATACAGCGAGAGTTCTCTGGACTTCAAGTCAACACACCGACAGGCGAGAGTAGTAAATCAGAGAGTGTTCGAGAAGACAGTATGGAACCCACTGAAGATACCAAAGAACAGGTTGTGGATGAAGCTGAGGACGAGACCATGTCTGAGGCTCACTTGGACAATTCCAACAAATCATCAGGATTAACACAAGAACAATTGGAAGAAGTGTTTAAACGTACATCTGCATTTACAGTTCAAAGTGCTACAATTGATACCAGTCAAGTGGAGAATATGGATGCTCTAGAGCTTTGGCAAGTTGAATATAAAGAAAATAGTACAACTGAATTCTATGAAGAAGAGTGAGTGGCATTCACCCAATAGATAACCATATACTAATAGTATTATTCATTGCAGTGAATATCAGTATGTGGATGATTTATTCTGGGAAGAGGAATTTGGAGACAAGCCCAAGCGAGGCGGCAAGTATACTCGTTTACCTAGAGAACCCAGACAGCCTGGTGCTAGACGTGGTGTTGATCGCGAAAGTATTATTGCCAAATACAAAATCATGCAAGTACAAGTGCAAGATCGAAACGGCAATATGTATACTATCAAGAAGCGCGTCAGTAACATTGATCCTGCGCTACCTACCTATGTGCGTATTCCACCTAGACCTATTTCAATGGCTTGGGCTCACAAGATTAGACCTCTTTCATCCATTCCTTTGCCGGCTGTTCCTCTTGGATCCAATTATCATGAAGTGAATAGCATTCTTTCAACAGATTTAACACAATATGGTACAGACTTTAGCGCAGTCTATATGGATCCACCATTTTTACTGCCTGGAGAAGCACCTTGCTCAGGAAAAATATCTATAGAAGACTTTGTAAGCTAGCACATACATTGTATTAATGAATTGATACTGATATGGATGTAGGCTAAACTCAATGTGTCCAAGATCATCAAGGCAGGCTTTTTGTTCATTTGGTTAGAGAAAGAATGGCTACAAAAACTCGTTAGTATTACAGCAAAGTGGGGATTCAAATACGTTGAAAACTTTTGTTGGGTCAAGAAGAATTTGAATAATGAAATAAGCACAAGTGACTCTACGTACTTTAAAAAGAGTAAATTGAGTTTATTAATATTCAGAAAAGAAGGTGAAATCGAGCTTCGTCACCAACGTAACCCAGATTGTGTATTTGATTATATTAGACCGAGATTACCAGGTAAGAAAAAAAAGGGACTTGCATAAGGTTTGTTTGGTTCTAATAAGCTGTGTTTAGACGAGGTGACTGAACAAAAGCCGCCATTTATGTATAAAGTCATTGAAACACTGTTACCAAACGCTGTTTATTCCGAAACCAATGCAGATGGACAAAAATTACTCGAGCTGTAAGTATCATTGGCATTCAAGGGAGGCAATAGACTGATTTATTTTGTATAGATGGGCCAAAAAGAACACTAGAAGACAAGGCTGGACTTCAGTAGTAGAAACTAAAGAATAAAGCTCAGCACCTTATAGGTGCATTTTATATGATTTCGATTGGTGAAACCATCCACTTACGTTTATTGCGTTTATAAAATAATCCCATTCCTGTTTTTTTTTTTTTTTTTCTTTCTTCTTTGCATTAAAATAATGAGAACTTGGAGAACTTGGACGATTGTCCTCATTATATTGTTTATTGCAATTAATTTATTCTATTGGAAGGTATACCCATGTACCGATCCCAGATTATGTAATACTGATAATGTAAGTACAGTGTGTCTTTTAAGGATGTCTCTAATGTGTTGTGTTGTCATAATAGAACTCGGCTCAACAAAAATCTGTAAGTGTTAATGGCTTTCTTTTTTTTAAAAAAAATTAAAATGCTTATCTTTTTGAACTGAAGCAATCAAATCCTCCCGGCCCTCTCGGTCCTCCTGCTCCTCCTGCTCCTCCTGCTCCTCCTTCTACTCCACCCAAAAGCAACGGCTTTTTTGGGTTTGGTAAGGCTCCATCTGAAGCTCATTTAGATGAATATATCCCTTTGAACCCTCAGCCACTGGATGAACCAAAGACACACTACCCAGGTAACATCGAATTAGAATGAGATTATCCGTAAACTAAACCATTTGTTCTAGATACCCACTCCAAACAGAGTCAAGACCTTGACACAATCGCGCCTACTGCAGACGATACTACTTATCGTTTGACTGGAGATGGTTTAAAGTATGCTACTCCCGGGGATTTGTGGCAGATTGGTGTTGTAAGTAGTAACTTTGAGTTTTTGTTTGGAAAAAGACTGATATTTTTTTGTGTAGATTAATACAAAGCCTGATGTGCTCGTTGTCTCCAATACAAACTATCAAGATGTAGGTAATCATTATCACCGTGAATTCAGGATTTATACTTTGATGAAATGGATCCTTCGTGTCCATCGTCGTGATGTTGCAAGAAAGACACCTTTAGTCATGGTGGATGCTGGTAATTTGTTATTAGTATTTTTATGCTACAAAGCACACTAACTTATTTGTAGGCTCTAACCATGGTCTCTTTTCGCTTGTTGCTGGCGCGAGCGGTGCTCATACTATTGCCTTTGAACCTCAAACTCATTTAAGAAGTAAAGTACTATATTATTATGTTCCAATGAGCTGCAAGTCTAACCATTTTAAAATCTAAATATAGGTGTCATTAATATGGCAGGTAGACTAAACCAACTTTCCGAACGTCTTCGCGTGCTCCCATTTGCCGTGTTGGACCAGTACAAGAAATTAGCTATGGAAAAAGTCGAAATCAATGATGGTGGTATTGGTGGTCTTTCATTTGATAAAGCTAATCCTATGATTACTACTCAAACTATCCGTCTTGACGCGTTGCCTTCTTATAATAGACTCTTCCCTCAATCTGCAAGCATGGAAAAAACCCTCAAAATCAAGAGCGGCCGTAAAAGCGACAAGTCCATTATTGAATCTGAGGATTTGGGACAAGACTACGCTGATGAGATCAATAGTGCTATCGATAACGAAGCTGCTCAAATTCCAGAATCTCTTGTTTTCCGTCAACCTATTCACTTTTTAAAGATCGACGTAGAGGGTTTTGAGCTTCCTGCTCTAAGATCTGCTGCTAAATTATTTGAGAACCAGCTTGTTGAAAACACAGTACTTGAATTTGGCCCTCCTAGCCGTTGGGATGTTACTGTTCCCGGTGCTTCACGTATGAGTCAAAAAGACATCCGCGCGAAGACCATGAAGGAAGCAAAGGAAGTTTTGCACCTTGCTGTGAATGAATGGAATTTAGATATTAATCTTTTGCCTGCTGAAGGCTGGGAAAAGACTGTTCGTTTCATGATTGATCATGGTGTAGATGAAAGTGAAGGTGATCCTTCCAAGAACAAGGTGGTACGCAAAGTCAACGCTTGGAAGTTTGATGATTTACCTCAAGATAATGATGAATTTGAAAAAGAGCTCGAAACCAAGAATAACCTTGTCACTGAATTCATTCGACTTCCACCTCACCTGATTGATGATTACTTGGAAAATTCCCAATCTATTGGTGAAATGTATCTTTGGTTCACGAAGAAGAATACCAAGAGTCCTGTGTTACAAAGGATTACATAGAATAAATTGTTTATTATTCAATTCCGTATTTTCTCCATAATTTCTTCTAGCTGCTTGTGACACTCTGCACTAGTCTTGTCGATCCTTAGGCTATTCAACTGGGTTCAAATAAATGAGTTATAATAAGCAGTTTATTTATATGTCGTGTTACCTCGCTGCCAATTAGCTGAATATCTAATAAGACCTTGTTTTTATCTGAAACGTCTTCTATCATACTACAGTACTGAGTAATAACTATCTTGGCTATTTGTTCTGCCCATATCTTCCTTGATTGATCATCTATCCATTGTTCATTATGACTGATGAAATTGTGATATGGCCGAAATATGTTGGGTATAGACGATGGTTCAGTAGCCTGCTTATTTGTCTGATATTGATGCGTTACTAACTTCGAGACCTCCTCTAGACAGCTGGAAATGATATCATTGGTAACACTGGAGTTGATTTTGGGCTCAGTGGATGTTACTAGTTGGTTCAAAATGTCCTTCATACTTTCTATTTGTAATGTTTAGTGTATGTGTAGCAATAGTAAATTCACCTACCTTTTAATAATGGCAAATCTTGTACGTTGGCAGGCAATTTAGGTAAGATTATGTCACTTGTTTGAGTCTTGATCTTCAAGACAAAGTTGCTGATATCATGAGCTAAAATAGCAAGATAGTTCAATGACGCACTATCATTAACCTTAAATAACAGTTAGTGTATGCTTTATGATTTTTTTAAAAAAAAAACAACTTACCTTTGCATTCTCAATGGTATCTAGAGCCCATACATTGTATCTCTTGATCAATTGCAAAGTTAATTTCCAAAATCGATGTGATAAGCCATACAAGAATATTTGATCAGACCAGCACTGATCTATAGCCGCTAAGATAACTCTAGTTCCCGGTAAAACAATATCTAATAGATATTAGATCAACGCACTATTCCATCAGTTTAACCTACCTTTCGAATGATTTGCTTGTATCATACTGACACTTCCATGAGGGTCGTTCAGAACTTGTTCTACATCCTTGATAATCTCACGGAAACGAAGTTGAAAGTAAACCAACAACTGCCATCGTTTCATGAATTCTGCATAAGTAGGATGGTTACGAAGGTATAGCAAAGATCGCTTAGTATAGCACAACCCTTCAAGCCCTGAAATAAACGATACCGTAGCAGAATAGTTCTATTCAATTATTTAAACACTATACACCCCTTATATCTATCTCTGTATTTACCTTGTGGAAAACGTCTGTTTGACCAGCTGCAAAGATACTTTTGCATTCCTTGTTGATTTTCTCGGTTACTTCCAGCCAAAGTGAATTTACTAATATCTCAAAATTGGAACCTTTCAATGTTTTTTGCGTAATATCCAGTATAGGCTGAAGATCAGTGGATGCGAATGTAAGAATCTTGGTATACATGACAGTTAAAGGATGTGTACTGTCATCTGATTTGGTTGGTCCATAACTACGAGCACCTTCTACAGCCTTTGAAGTGATAATATTGGCTAGGCATGGTTTTATGTATTCATTTCGGATAATCTTTTCAGCAATAGGTGTCTGATCAATGAGTGCATATGTTCTTAGACATTGAGTAAGTGATTGTTTCGTTGCTTTGGTAACTTCACCAAGTCTGATTTGAGAAAGAGCTGCAGACAATGCTTTAGAAAGTTTCTGTTCTAAAGTATCCTTGATTCGAGTGATTCTCCATTCGTTTTCTGTTACAAATGCCAAGCTTTTACCCCTGTGTACCAAATGCTGCATCTGGTTATACTCTATAGCTACTCTTTCGATTTGCTTTCCAAGTCTAGAGAAGATATTAATGAGATCAATGTTGGTATACGGTCTTATGGACCTACTTGTCATCCACTACAACCATCTCATCATTCTCTGCGTTGTTGAAGCTGGATTTCGTGATATCTGAATTGATGCCTAATAGATCTTCGACTTTTGTCACTGAATTATGGATATTAAGCAATAGTTTAAGTATAGACTGTAATAAAATTATGATCAGTACAACGTTTAGGACGCGTTTTCCTACACATTCTACCTTTTTATCTCGAAGCTGAGCGCGATTTTCTAGCTGGGATTCGAGAGAATCGATAACATCTTGGAAATGGTCGCGAACTTCCTGTATCAAATTATTATTACATGTTTGCCTTACTCCTATTTTGTATTTACTTTGACTTGAATTTGCATGTCTGCCAAAGGTGACTTGAGGTTTTCGATATCTCGATCAACGCCTTTCAAATTGGTCGACAAGTTGATGAAATCTTGATAATCTCGATTAATAAGTTCAACAAGTTCAGTTTTGAGCAGTTTCAAGTGTGTGTTGAGTTCTGTCTTCATGCGTTCAAGGCCCAAGTGTCTTCTGCTCGAGAGAAAAATATCTGGATCGAATTCAGGCGCTGTAAATGCTGATCGCTCAACAGCGTTACTGGGTAATGGTTGAACTGAATTGATAAGCTTGTCATCATCGTCTTCATCATCGCTAAAACTGAATATGTTTCGCTTTGCCTGAAGGCTGGTCATAGTTATTGTATTCTAAAGAGCCTATTATGTACGAAAAAGTACGCGCCTGGTTCCCACTATCTACTGTTACTTTGGTTTCATTGGCTAACTGGGTTATAAAACGAAGCCCTCCTCCTCCATCACTCATGATATCGTTGACAAAAGCTTTTCAAAAAAATAAATCATTTGTGTATCAGTACTCAAAAAAAAAAAAAAAAAAAAAAAAAAAAAAAAAAAATAAGACTTTGAAACTCGACATATACGTAGAACTTTGAATTTTCTTCTTTTAATGAATTCTTTAGCACATTTACATAATTTAAAACCATTCTAAAAGCTCTGACCAAATATCCTATTTTGTCTACTATAGCAATACTTTTCTTTTTTTTTTTTTTTTTACAACTTACATCACAAAAAGTTATTATTTTGTATGTATCTCCTTCAGTAAATATAACTTCAATTCTGGATGAGAAGTTTGTCCAAAAATTTACATAAAACCGCGCCTTAGAAATTGCGAACTGGAAAGATCTCGGTCTGATGTTACATTTGACTAATAATTTATATTTATAATGAATTACTATGAATACTAAAAACTTATTTCTCTAAAGCACAATAGAAGCACGTTGATAATAGAGTTTTGCATTAATTTACATGTACTTTTTTATTGACAATAATGGACGTGTTGTATAGATCTCCCTATGGATCTCAGTCCAAAATGCCATTTGATTAATGGCTTATGCTCTGAATGGGCTGCTGTATTTACTAGAGTGCGTATTCCGCTAGAGTGTGTTAGGAGTATGCTGGAGGTAGAGTTGTATTGAGTTACACATATTATAACAATGACTAATTTCTCGACAGATTTCAATACAAATCAATACCTAATTTGTTTTCCATGTGCGATAAAAATTGAATGAAAAGCGAATGAATCAGTTAGGACCGTTTGTGGGGTTTTTATTGATTCAAAGTGAGTTGAGTTATTCTATCTAGCTTGTATCTCTTGTATTTATACTTCAAAGGGAATGATCTCTTAGTAATAATCAAAAGTCTTTTTAATATATATACTCACTCTGCATTAATTGTCTTTTCAGCAGTGATCCAAAACCCCCTCTTTTGATGGATGGTTAAATGAATCCCGTCTTTTAATATATATATATATATATAATCAAAGTGCTATATGTGGATTTCACCACACCACGCTCAAAACAAGCAAATGCATTTAGTACAAATCTCGATTTAACTCGAAAGTTTTCAAGTATTAAATGCCATGCTAATTTAATCATCTTCTTTAGCCAAACTGCCACTGCTTTCTCGATTCTCCAGCCCAAATATTTTTTTGCGATTCTGCCAATAAAGTAATTACTTTGTGTAATGCAAGCAGAATATTAAGGTCAGACCTTGGAGACTTAATATAGTAGGTAGGATACACCTAGGGGATTTTTAGTTTAGAGTGAATGTTATATACTATGCAACATACCAAATGTCAGAGAAAGTTCGAGAGTTATCCCCCTGGTGCGAAAAATACCTCTAACTAAGTGTCGTTTAGTCCTCTAGCGTCTTCAAGGAGGACAAAACAACACAGAACTATAGTATATACACTTAGCAACCAATAGTTTCTAGCACCTTCTTCCAGATATAATTAACAATAATATATATATATGCATATATGTATGTATGTATGTATGTATATCATTTATTAATATTATAAAGAATAATATAATAAAAACATCATTCACATTAAAAACTACGCAATTATGAACTCTTCTCTTATTGGATAATGTCAAACTCAGCTCGTCACGTGATTTATATTTTGTTCAATTTATTTAATTTACAAGAGGGCAATATCATGAAATCCTCAATGGTCCAACGGCTAGGATTTATCGCTTTCACCGATACGGCCGGGGTTCGACTCCCCGTTGGGGAACATTTTTGATTATTCTCTATTTTAGTGATATCTTTCTGTTGTTATTTTTTTTTTTTTTTTTTGCCTGTCCACCATTTCTCTGCTTGAATTTAGGCAATCAGTCTTGTTTTATAGTAGGATGTAAAACTCGATTACAGATATTGACTCGTAAATGTAGAGTAAAAATAAAAATAAAAATCATCTATCTAATAGAAACGAAGTAAACTAGAGGCATGATGATTGATGGAAAGAGAATAAAATGAATGATATTGAGTTACTCAATAATACTGATGTGAGTGTTATGTTTACTGCTAAACAAGCTGTTTTTGCTGTATGCTTCTTTGTTTATATTGGTGGGCTGACAGTAGTTGATTTAATGGAGTATCCTAGCTCGATTTCATGGATTTGATTGTGGGAAGAGTATGTAATACAAATCGTGTCTATTAAGATTTATATTCAGTAGTTATATAATTGATCGAATATAATGCTCGATGCATTGGCTGATATAGTGAAAGTGTATGTCTTCATAAGGCTGTTACGATGCACGGTTTAATACAAAGACTACATATACGTGATTAGTCCGAGTTTGATCGATATGTAAACTTTATAACTCGAAATTTGAATTATAACGTAGATAATAGTGAGTGTCAATCTACATTGTTTTGAATATTTAGCAAATATTTACAGAGCAATAAGAAGCTTTTTATCTTAAAAAATCATCTAGTTCTTGAATTAAAGCAAGTATGTCCTAGCTTATAACTTTCTGAGAAACCAAGCGTTCATCCTTTTGGATATTAATCTGTATATGATGTCCTAATTCTAATATTGTTCTGATAAAAATATCAACAGACAAGAAAGTTCAGTGGCAGCCATCTACTAATCTATAATAAAGTATATCTCAATTAATTTTTTAAGCTTAATACTAGCAATAATTACGTATAAAACAAGCGCTACATTGTCGCAGTTTACATTACTGATATAGCTTACGAAAAATAAATTTAGTTTTCGGTTAATGATAGTTATATTAAATTACTGTAAATGGTGAAACGTCGTATCTTTGGATCCAATTATTTATTGTTGAAGCTACACTACAGCTACAAAGCAAGTTAATTAAAATTTAAGATATTATTCTATCAATTAATCAAAAAGTAAGTTTATATCTCGGTCCGTCGTTAGTTCAGACATAGTCCATGGTTTAAATGATTTTTGTCAAGACAACTATGGAGGGGCCATCAATTACAATCCCAGTACCCAATGATACATGTTGCATGAACATCGAAAAATAATCACCGACGAACCTGTGGCATCGATTGGGCTGATATTCACCAATGAATTTCGGTATTCTGGACCTGAGTATCTCCAGGCACGTTAGCTCCAACACTTTATTGACAGTTACTCTTATCTCCAAGAAATCGACTGATATAAATATATAAAAACCTACCAGCAGATGGTATTTTTAGTTTATTCTATTATCGATCTGTAGATTATTTGCTGGCTTTCGGATATCTCGACCCGTCGTTCGATCATCATTTTAACAATCAATTACTAGGAGTTTCTTTTTGTGTATGACGAACGCAAACATTAAGTTTGATCGGGTGATTCAGGGCATTATGAACAAAACTTGAATCCAACTCCCTTCAAAGAGCACCTCCTATATCTTCAGTGATAATAGTATGCGCACCATCAGTAGTTATTTACAAGCGTAGATCTAGTAGAAGCCACTGTAGTTTCGCGTCAGATGCAAAAACAAAGCACGTTTTTTGTTGATGAGCATGCTTCATTAAGGAAATAATTTGCTTACACAAGAATCAGGGCTTATTGGCAAGACGAAGGACCGCCAAAAGACGTCATGTCGAAAAGAGGTTTAGGTTCCATCCCAGCTTACCATTATCATATTTGCTGGGTAAGCTATATTTTAGATGCACACGATCAGTATTATTCGATTTGGTAAAGCATAAACAATTCATTGTTGTTTTCAAACGGACAGTAAGCTCGATCATCATCATCATCTGATTTTACAGGGAGAATCAACACGATTAGGAAGTGCGAGTTTTCCGGATTGCAGCTTAAAACGTGTGAGGTTAGAAGCAAGTGATATTGAAAATATAGATTTGGCAGGAGTTTATAGGGAAAGGGTTTCATATAAAAGCATTTGTTATTGGTGTGTAAAGATCTTGGCTTGTTTCTATTATTACAATATCAAACACTATGCACAGTCTATTCCAAAACAAACCTCCCCGCTGATAATTGGTTTACTATAAAAGCCTATAACCAATTACTTTATTCTTCTTTATCTTTTTTTTCCTTCGTGCTGGTTCACGCAATAAAATAGTTTTCAACAACTCCCATTCCAATATCTCTTTCAAACATGATGAATATTAACTTGAATAAGCCATACCCAACAAGCCTTACAAGAAGAAGAACACACCTTAAACCAAGCCAAGTAGCCGTACTTCAAGAAACATTTGTTACTAATACGTTACCTGACGCTGCGCTTCGATCTCAACTAGCTCATGAACTAGGTGTAACTGAACGAACAGTTCAAATTTGGTTTCAAAACCGTAGAGCCAAGGCTCGAAAGCTAGAAGCAGCTGATGGTACTTTACCTTCTCTTGTCCCCAATGTAAGGACTGGTTGGATCGAGCTACCTCAACCTATTCAACAACAACAACAGCGAAAACGTCAAGAATTACAACATCAAACATCACAGCCTACAACTGAAGCCTATCAAACCACTTTTCATTCGTTCATGACACCTGAATGCTATGAAAATGAACCAATGATTAGACGTAGGCCTAGATCAAGTTCCAAGCCTGAAAAGACTAGCGCATCATTGTTATTATCAACGCCACCTCCCAGAGCCATGTCGGAAGGTATGGGCCGAACCAGCTCCACTTATCGAGGTAAATATTTCCTTTTTTTAAAACTAAAAGCGAACCCCTGCTAATTATCTTATAGAAGCGAAGCCAATCATTGCTTTTCCTGTGCAGGGCATTCATATTGGTACCTGGGCTAGATTTGCTAGACAAATTAGCGCCAATGAATGGGACCTCTTTTGCTTTAGTAACCCTACTTCACGTCAGTTGATCTGGCAAGTACAAGACGCAGGGCATCAATTCAGAATTGAAGTAGATTACGATAACATTCAACAAATACGCTTAGGCCAAATCCAAAGCGATCTTGGTCAACTTGACATTGAAATTAAACCTAAATCTATTGTCTCTTTCTCTATGCGTCGCAATGGTATAGACCAAGACTGGGTTCGTTGTAACGATTTTACAGAAAATCAGCAAGCTAGTCTCAACCAAAGTTCTCATGCGCTGCAAGGTTCTCATGATAGTCTTCGTCAATCACTATTGGAACTGATGTCTCATGCACCTGATCTGGCTTCCAAGCTTGTTATATTACCTGATAATGACTTTCTTTGTCGCGATTTGACCGTTTCACCTTCAGCCACACCTGAACCATCCAATTACAATACACCTTGGATGGTTGATCCTACCAAGAACCCCTTTTCCTCCTATTTCCAACAGTCGTATGATTCTTCTTCTTCATGGACTTATTTAAACATGCTACAGCCTCAACAGAATCAAACCTTGTTAAATAACCAAAATGATGCTGGTTTGAGTCCTTTTATTTAATTTATTTCATATGAACAATAAAAAAAAAGAAAAAGTCTTGCTTACCTCATTACTATGCACGCGGTAATTTTTTTTTTTATTTTTTTTTATTTGTTATTATCCCTGTAACGGGTCCGTTGTTTTTCATTAAGTTATTGACGCCTGATATGGTAATTGGAAGGAGGGCCCTAATTAAGGTCATTAAGCATCTTTGATAGCATCAGGAAGTTTGATTCATGCATGTTTTTACTGCAATGTATAATTAGTAATATTGATTATATAGTCAAGCTCAACCAACGTATTCCAACTTTCTATATCAATAATATTAGTTTCTGTTTACACTTTGAATAAAAAGTGTATCAACAAGTTTTAATTGTATATTGCACAGTATAAAGGCCTGACACATTTGTATACAGAAATAAAAGCTTCATTATAGAATTGTAAATAATTTTTCAGCTGCTTGGTTTTACATTATTGAGTCATATTCTTACATAAAAATATGTAGTTATACAATAGCAAGTATTTTCGTCCGATAAATCTTGTACTAGAGCTATGTTTGACATCCTTTGAGGTTATGAAAAACTAAGAATTTAGCGAGTTTTTAATTGGCAGATGACATGATATTAACTGAGAAAACAATTGGTAGCAGAGAATACATTTCTCCAAGCTCGAGATAATAATAATAATGATGAACCTAAAATTCTAATCATTGTTTTTTTTTTAAAGATATGTTTTTAATATAAAAAAAACACGCATTTTAATTGCGCATCGAATGATGTAGAAAAAAGGGCAAGATTATTGATTTACATACTATATTTCGGATTGCGATTTCGCATCAATCAACTGAGCTTTTCTTACGAGTAAAAGCGCAAAAAAAATTATACATAGCTTCAAGTGTTGTATATATATATATTTAGATTAAAAAAAAAGCACCTCTAAATGAAACTTATACAGCAAAAAGATGTGAACAAGCACTTTTTTAAAGAAAAAAAGGGGGGGGGGCTATATATACATTTTAAAATTTTAAATTCCACTCATACAAAACTGTTTCAAAAAAAATAATCCATAAACCAACTCTCCATTTTCTTCATACTAATATTACAAATGTCTTCTAATTACAATGATTCGCACAGGCTCTTCTTACAAGCTATGCTATCTAAGCGAATAATAACAGAAAGAGAGGCTAAAAGACTCTATTCAAAAGTTTGTCAAGTTGTTGGAAGTAAATGATAGATTTTTTGATCGATCTTGTTTATTTTATTAATGCGATCTCTTTGGATAGTGGAACAAGAAGTAGAATATCCCATGTTTATTGCTAATTTGAACAAAGAACTAGATAATTTAGATTATGCTCTGAGGATTTCTCATAATGAGCGTTCTGGTGAAGCTTATTTGACCTTGGTCAATGTCAAACAAGACTCAATGACTGCCATCGCTACTACGTTTACAGCAACTGAAATAAGTTACATTCGAGAGCTAGTAGGTTTATTTTGTTGAATAAGACCAAGAAGCGCTAATGTTGTTGTGTTTCATAGCTGGATATGATTGTAAACGCTGATAACGAAGACTACGCCATTTCAGCAACCACAGCTCTTCATTTAGGCCAAAAAGTGAAGCCTGTCAAGCTAAGTCAAAAAGAAACCCAGGACGTGTTGGATCGTTTAGTACAGGATGAATGGATTGCACTAGGCGAAAATGGTGTATACTACTTGGATACGCGTGCTATTTCTGAGTTACAGAGTTATCTTCGTGAACAATACGGCGATACAATCAAAGAGTGCGTTATTTGCTTGGACGTCATTACAATGGGTGAAAGCTGTTCTATCAGCAATTGCCCAGTGCGACTTCACAAATACTGTGCAGACAGTCAATTCAGAAATGCCAACAATCCTTCTTGTCCTCAATGTTCAACACGGTGGTCAAGAACAAATACATTTGGTTTAGGCTTAGCTGATGATTAAAATAAAAAAAAAGGCTTAATGATCTTTATTATTACTAGGCACTTCGTTATTACTATTACTGGTGCCTGTATTATTATAATTATGAGCAAATTTACGGACGTAATTTTCTACACACTGTCTAACGTCAACATTAGGGATAAGTCCATCAAGTCCATTTTGAATGGTTTGCTGACAGTCTTGACAACTAAAATCATGATCCATTAAATGGGCACGAATACATTCATCACAGAAACTGGCACCGCAACAAGGTGTAATGGTAGCTTCTCTTAATAAGCCTTGGCAAATAGGACAGGATAAATGTTTGGGAACAGGAATCGAGTCATACCAGTCCAACAAGTCACCCGCAGAAGAGACACCGAGGCCGATAGTAGTAGCAGCCTTTGCAACATGTTTATCCCAAGAAGATGAATCGGCTTGTGCAACTACAATGTCACCTTTGGGTGTTACCATGAGACCACCTGTACCTGCTTTCACTGCATTCTTGGGTTCTTCAATAACTTTGAGAAAACTACGGGGAATACCAGTTGTACGCTTGATTCTTGGATGTTTATCGTAGTCTTTATCGCCGTTTGTAGGACATTGGTTGATATAATGGCCTAATTGCAATATATTTAACGTTTGCATACAATGATTTGCTCTACGCTTACCTTTCTGACCGCATCTGTAACATACATAGGTGGGGGGAGGTACTCTTTGAGGCATTTGTCCATCTTTATTCTCCCCACCTGCGTCTCTGTGAGTCATTCCACCGGGCGAGCCTTGAAATCCACCTCTACCGCGTCTAGCATCACCAGCTCCAGCGCCACGAGCGTTATAAGGGATATATTGTTGTCTATGATTAGATGAACAAAGATCAATAAAACACGCACACACGAAGAAACAAGAAGCAATTGAGAGCGTAATATTCTTTAATGATATATATACAAAACATGCTACGGGCTATTCTGTTTTCACACTCTCAGCACCCCCCCCCCTCTATTGAACTTACTCTGCTAATCTTTCTTGCATGACACCCCATTGATCTGTTGTTTGTTGAAACATGGCTTGGATACGTGCTTCTTCTGAATCGTCTGTAGGCTCATTCTCTTGACTGGATTCCGCTTGAACTGCTTTCGTTGGTGCAGGTCTTTGTGCATTCAAGACCATATTTCTACCACCACTCATAAACTGATTACCACCCGGTGGACCTGCACTTCCAGGCGCACCTTTCATTACACCAAACCCACCTGCCCCTTTACCGTCTGTCGGCAAAACACCTGCTACGTAGCGTTGTGCTGTGCCTTTACCTGGTCTTACTGCTGGTAAACGTCTAACAATGACTGAAGTATTTCGAGGCACGACAAAGACATCGTCCTTATATTCTGTCCCAATTTACATTAGTATCCAAACTGTATCTTTTGTTAGCAGTTTTTACCTTCATCAGTTTGAGCATTGTAGA
The DNA here is from genome assembly GCA_026027325.1 of Actinomucor elegans. Taxonomy (NCBI): domain Eukaryota; kingdom Fungi; phylum Mucoromycota; class Mucoromycetes; order Mucorales; family Mucoraceae; genus Actinomucor; species Actinomucor elegans. Next base: position 3,138,932 of record JAMSLZ010000003.1, read on the forward strand.
CTGCAATATCAAATTCAGTGCCTCTGCCAAACTTTTTTGCTCGAATAATCTCGCGTTTTAAATCAAACACGGTTGCTCCTGGACCATCGAATGTAAATACATCGTAATCTGAATCCTTTGCCGATCGAAGCTTATAATAAATAACAGACATTATGTAAATTTATTTTTTAAAAAAAGGAGCAATTTATTTAATCAATTGGAAAAGAAAAACTTGCAGAGTCTGAAGAGTGAGTATAAACTTTTTGAGTCCTATATCCTAGACGTTTAAGAAGGATTTTAAATTATAAGTATATGATTGGACAAATGGATATTGAAATACTGAAAAAAAAAAGAGCAAAAATTTTACTTTGAAGGGACTTTTATATAATTAAAAATTCTAGTAGATAAGTGCTCAACACATCAACACATTTGTAGAGAATCAAGGCACTCATTGAATGACATAAGTATTCTATTGTAAAATTATTCGCGATTTAAATGCTATTTTTTTTTTTTTTTTTTTTTAAGAAAAAAAAAGATTTCAATAGGGTCAACCCCGATAGTAGTTAAATTTCCTCCGTGCCGAAACCGAAAAAAATAGATTTCCTCCAGGCGCGTTCCATGTCTTACAGCCGCCTTTTTGTTTCCATTTGTTAGCATGTCTAATTACGATACAGTCATTGTCGACATTGAGGGAACCATTACCCCCATTACTTTTGTTAAAGATACTTTGGTACTCTTAAAAAATGGAGAGAAATGCGCGCGTTTTTTGGACTAAGCTCACTTTTTTTTTTAGTTCCCCTATGTCACTTCTGGTTTAACTGCCTTTTTGGATAAAGCTTGGGATTCTACTGAATTAAAGGAACAAGTGGAATTACTTCGCGAACAGGTATTAACTGAGAAGATGCAAAGATGTATTGTGACATTATTGCTCAAATCACTCTATCATAGGCCAAGAAAGATGTCCAAGATAAGCTTCCTCAAGCCATTTTGGTCCCTAACGAATCTGACGCGTACGTACACAACACGTTTTCGAGAATAAACAATTGATCAATCTTTGCTATATACAGCTCTGTTTCAGAAGTAAAGGCTGCAGTTATCGAAACTATCCGTTGGCAGATGCAAGCAGATCGCAAGATTGGCGCCCTGAAATCCTTCCAAGGATATATGTGGAAGGAAGGGTTTGAGTCTGGCGTTCTTCGCGGCGAGTAAGCTATGCGTATTCACAACATATTGGCAGAGGCAACTCACCTTTTTGATAGCATCTATGATGATGTAGTACCCAAGTTCGATCAATGGAAAGCTGAAGGAAAGACTATCTACATCTACTCTAGCGGTAGTGTGCCTGCTCAAAAGCTATTGGTGAAGTATTCCACAAAGGGTGATTTGTCCAGTGTAAGTCTGAAGAAAACCTCAAGTTCACATATAGTTAACAGTCTTTGATTGTAGTATTTCTCGGGCTATTTCGATACAGCAGTTGGATTAAAGACAGAATCACAGTCTTACAAGAACATTGCCAAGGACATTGGAAAAGAGAACAATATGAGCAACATTTTGTTTGTGACAGATAATATCAATGGTAAAGATATTTTGAATTTATGGCATGACTATATATTAACCTGCTTTATAGAAATCTTTGCTGCTACCGAGGCTGGGTACCAAGTCGTTATCTCTGATCGTCCCGGCAATGCACCTTTAGGACCTGAAAGCAAAAACTTCAAGATCGTCACCTCTTTTGCTCAAATCTAATAAATCTAATAAATTCAAATGTGGATATGGTTGTCTTATAGAGGGCTTTGATACTACGTGGATACGACAAAAAAAAAAACTTTTAGGTAGGGCAGGCATAGTTTGGGGGATGATATCACACTGTATTGGATGATTCATATATTGTAATGATGAAAACCAAAAGATTCTTACGATAAAATTATAAGGTAGAGTGTGCTCGATATGATAAATTTCAGCGTCTTATGGTTACAGAGCATTATAAGAGTAATACAATTTAGTTCGTGCACATTGGCGCCTTTTCAAACATTAGACAGAACACAATGCTTTCAGTACTGTATGAATGGCCATATGTAATTTATACTAAATGGTTCGTTACTGACCATCATATTTGATGTTTCTCTGTTAGTTTTCAAATATAGACAATTTCTTTATTCAAGATATTTATTGTTATCGACCTTTACCATCCAGATCTAATACTAGTGTACGTCATTTTTTGCCACATCTGACAATAAGTGCATGTTAATAATGAGCAATTATACCTAACAAAACTATTATTTGACCAAAGTGATATAGCCATGTTTTATTTGAGTGATTGACTGTAAAGTATATGCATTTTATTTAACCTCCTAAGTTCCAATTAAGGCTGCATCGTATATACATTCGATTTAAGCCGTTAAAGTACACATTTTCTGTAATATTACCGTTCAATGCCATACAATTTTACTTGCGATCATCGAATATGTATCAAAGACAACAATAGTATATGATTCATAGTATGTAGTTTAGAAGTGATAATCACTGGATATGCATCAGTATTAAAAAGACATATGCTTTTATGGCATGTATATGAAGAGGCCTAAAGGTGAATATATTTAATAGTTAGTGGCTTACATATATTTTCTTTCATTCTATCTAACAATGTACAGACCTCTAGATTGACTCGTCAAATGTCATATCTAATTAGTTCATAGCAAATTTTGCTTAAATGTAGTATAACAAACTTATCCTACTTACTAATGACTAACAATAAGTTACATACGTTTCATTAGGCCTAGGCCTATAGATCTATAGATACCTTGACAACTTTCAGTTTAATGCCGCATCTGATACACAATATATACTTAGAACGAGTTTTTAAATCTATTATTGCCTCCAAAATTTTGGATAAGCCATTCCTCTTGCTATGCCTGTAATGTCCACATTAAACCAGTTTATTAAAGAATAGATGATGCGTTTATATAATATTTATTAGAATGAAGTAGAAAACAAAAACTATTGACACTTGGTTTCAATGATAGAAGAGCCCACCTCTTCATATTCCTTCTTTGAAATCCATAATTGATTAAATGTACCTAACGAAGCCAAAATAGAACCACCCAACCAACTACTACTCTTGCGCTCAATCTGTCCATTGATACCATGCACTTTGACTTTGCTCTATTGTCATGGTTAGTTAGATCAAAGCTACCTTTTCCATACATTGCAACTTACTCCAGGTACCATCATTGGTAAATCATTGCCTAATCTTTCTGTAAATCCAGGGAAAAGAGTATTGCCACCAGTGACAATGACATTATTAAATAGCAAAGGGCGTAAATCGATATCACAGGCGCTGATACTGTTGAAAACGAGTTGTGATACACCAACAGAATGCTGAAGTTGATTTCGAGTGATGCCTAATGAAGGGATTGTTTGTGTTTCTTTAGTCAATTCATGAGGTGGCTATTCAATCACAAGTTAGTCTATAATTTAATAGCAGCGAATGTTTCATTTACCAAGCGAATATAGTTGGGATTGAACATAATCTCAGGCACTCGATAACGTTCAGCACCAAATGCGTTGTTGTAGCCATCAGGAAACTCAAATGGCTTTTGTGGTCTTTGAGACATCAAATGTTCATCGTATGGGATTTCTGATACTTGAGATACAGATTCTTTGAATTCATGGATCACTCGCTATATGTAGTATTAATACAATGGATCTATACGCCTCATCAATGCTTACCGAAATCTGATAATCATCAAAACTCTTTGTTGTATCAGGTCTTTTGCGCAATTGCAGTTGAGGTGGTTGGCCTCCAGACACTGGCTTTTTACTAGCAATCTTGTATAAAGGTGTTACATCCAAATGTAGGTTGTTTTTAATATGATCTCTAATCTGTTGACTCAAGATACTGCCACCAATGGACTGATGAAGCACTCCCTTTTTTAAAACATAGCCATCGTATACAGGAACAGCGCTTGTGACGCTTCCACCAGAATCTAAAACGAGAGCCGTAGCTCTACCAACTGAAAATCTATAAACAAGTCAGTTTCCTTATCATTATATAACGCGTCCAAACTTACGCTGTCATAACTGCATCTTTAGCTACGTAAAAAGCAGGCGCATCGAACTTTTCAAAGGCCAATTCCATCAGCTTCTCTCGGTGTTCAAGTGTATTCCAAGCAGGTTCTGTACACAACAATGGGTGTTCAGCTGAATTGACGTTCAACATGGTGGTGTAGGCTGCTTGCCAGAGCTGTTCTACTGCATCCCAGTCGTTGATAAGCCCGTCTTTCATTGGGTTTTTGATTTCCATGTTAGGTCTCCATGTATTAAGTTTACTATCACCAATATAGTAGTTGTTTTCTTTGTCTACACCATATGAGGTTGGAAATATGGATTTAGGCACGTCTTCACCTGCAAATCCAACACGCGTCGATGTGGATCCCATATCGAACACAAGTGCGTTTACTTCATCTAATGCCAATGTTTAGATATGACAACAGTTGGGTTAATTTATTATTACCTCCACCGTAAGTCACCATTAAACTCTAGCTTCGTTTATTATAATAAAATGTATGGTTTAAAAAGAATAGGTTGAGAAAGAAAAAAAAAAAAAGAGAGGGCCTCAGCAGGACCAGGGCAGCAGTCACTGCGGGACTCAGGTAAAGAATTCACTGGTGGTAAATAGGATTTTAGCGACGCATATCCCATATCTTCGAATCATATGTACTGCAAACATTTAGTAGTAATGGTATATCATTTGAGTTCACTCTATGGTATTATCAATATATAAGTTTAAATATATCAATGGCTTTCAAATTGGTTACTTACCCTAGATTTGCAGCCAAAGTAATGATATCATCTAGTGGATTCTCATCTTGTAATAAAGCTTCTTGTACTATATCTTGTAGCATTGTACTATGTAGGTAGATCAGCTGAAGGCTATCTTCCATCAAGTTGATAATCTATCATGGAATGATCAGAAAAGAGCATATCTATTTAAAATATCTTACCTCTTCAGAGGAGGATAGATCATTATTGCTCTCATCAAACTTGAGCTTCATATCAGTTAACATAGTCTGAACAAGACTAGACATGCCGATCGCCTGCCAGTTTCCATTATTATTTGTTGATTTTTTTTGGGTCGATAAGGGGTCTGATACAGCATCAATCCTGTGGTTTAGTACGCGACATTTACTATATCCAAATGTCGCATTAGCTTTTGGTATAGATTCCGCTATAAATACTTACAAATTGTTGGTATCAATGACTAGACAAGAGGCTTCAGATACTGCATCAGATAGTGTAAACTGTTCCAGAGTACTACTTAGATCGGCATCAAGATAGGAAGTAGGTGGTAGAGTGGGGATGCCCATCAACACAAAATCAGATTTGTATGAATCACAGTAAGAAGCCATCAAAGAGCGACCGTATGATTTGGCGAATAATCGATCAACTCTGGGTATATCGCCTTTTTCTTGGCCTTGCTGTCCTTGAGAAAGAGTAATATCAGGTTCCATACGGATAATGGTGGATCTATAAGAGAATTAGCATATATACAATAATATAATAAATTGATTTACTTTGGCATAGGAACATGATAGCATTCAGATGGAGATACGATGGTTGAAGGTGATTCAAGTGACAAAGAGGAAGGCGATGACGATACAGGCTCTGGAGACCAAGGTCTTTCTTCTGTATCACTGAACCATTTGGTGCTCTTTAAAGAGTTGGTTGATTCAATGGAAGAAGAGGCATAGTTGGTGTTTCTACTTGTAGTAGGAATAGCAATGGATTCTACATCACCCGTTAAATGCCTTACGATTTTGTCTTCAAACTTGTGCTCAGTATTAGTATCGTCTAATTCTCGGCTAAAGATGGAATCGGACGAAACAGGTGTCCGTGTTTCGGTATTTTCATAGACTTCGTTACACCTTATAAAGTAGGATAAAATGAACAAGATTCTTCGTACAACACTAGGCCTTAAACCAACTACAATTGTCCTTGTAATTCGAGATGGAGTACCAATAAAGCCATAGAGATCACTATTATGTATAAGTTAATTTGTTATGGCATATTATGAAGCATCTACCTTAGCTGGGCCCATAATGGATCGTAGTTTCCGTGGTGACACCCGATATGCTATATAAAAAAAAAAAAGTTCAGAAGATGAGCAAATGACCTATAGTAAAAACTTACAGTATCTGCCTCAGGTGGAGCTACTGTTTGAACCCAAGACAAATGATGCATGAGCACACCGGTCAGCATGGTAGATATCAAGTAGTTGTACGTCTTATTATCATATTGCTGTATCAATTGCATCAATTCGTTGACGAGACTAGAATCATACTCTAGTTTTCTTTGAGGAAAAGTCGACATATTTAACCATAAAGGCTCCTAGCAAAAGATATTAGAAAAATCTCATAAAACGAAATAAATAGACTCTACCTGAATTCTAGGGGTTTGGTACAGGTCAAAAAAGGACTTTTTAAAGTGATTGGCCGCATCAATCAGTAAGGAATCATTTTGAAAAGCATTTGAATTCAAAAAGATAGTACTGGAGCGCTTCCTAGGCTGCAATTGAGGCGATGGATGGTGCTTGAAGAACTGATATAGTTGTTTGAACGCAACTGCCTGTAACTGATGGAGTCTATTTTCAATTAAAGCGAAATGAGAGAATATAAAGTCGTACAGCGTATCGTTCTTGTCTTCTAGAGTAATGATGATAGCTACAGCAAACTTGACAGATCTCGATGTTTGTCTTATTGGCTATATAAAAGCGATTTAATTATAATGTATATAACATAGATGTATACGTACACTTTCTAAAGCTGATATACGCGTCGTAGGTAAAGGCGTTGGACTGAATGAGCCATTTTCCATGTTGGTTTGACTAAATCGACGGGTGCGCTTAGTTGATTGATATAAACCCAAAATAGGTGGGTACATGATGGACGAGGTAGAGTAATGATCATCATCACTTGACTGTTCAGATGTATTATCTTCACAAATAGAAGAACTAGCAATATACGAAGCGGCAGATCGATCACTATTGATGGAGGAAAAGGAGGTTCTTCTAGTCATATCAGAAGAAGCTTGTTGATGTTGCTGTTGATAGTTGCTTAGTGTAAATAGTTTAGATATGATGATTTGAGGGTTCTTTTCGCGTTTGTAATAGTGGATCTTAGTGTTCATCCCTTTGTAAGCCAACGGTGCAGTACCAAAAATCATTTCTCCAGTTAAATCCAGCTTACGATGCTATATAGAATAGTTAGTACAAAGAAATGTTTTTAATTGATGATACGTTACAGGTCTTGCATTTTTTTGTTGGTCTGATATGGATAAAGAAGGCATGGTCCGCATATAAGAAGGTCTCCAATCATGCCTTTGATCTTTAAATGAACCTAGTTCCAAACTATTTCTTCCGCTACCTTGAAACTGATTCGAACCATTCCAAGAACGCGCCATGTTACCACTGGTAGGAGGTGACCGACTATCATTGGAGTAATAATCTGAGTCATACAGAATAGTTTTATTGGAGTCGCCAACGTCTTGACAGAATAAGATACGCAAATGATCTTGTTGTAGTGCTTTTGGCTGCCATCTATGATTTTCGTTGCGGGAATAAAAACAAGGCATAAAATATACATATATATAATATAAAAAAAGTATATTAATGTACATGTTGGATACATTTTCGACAATTTCCTGCCCATTAACCCATTAAACCCCATATTTTATATAATTATATGAATTAGTTGTTTTATTTACGATTGGGATTCTAATAGTAATTGACTGTATTCTTCATCAGCGTCTCTTGAAACAGTTTTGCTACGAAAGAGTCGTTGTAGCATGTTTCTCTCTCTCGCTCTTCTTCAATCTAAAGAGAGAGAGATGAAATAAAGGAAAAAAAAAAATACCCAGCCAAACTGTCAACCCTTCACCACTGGTGATGTACCAATCAGTGGGTCACATGCTGTATGAATGACTTGGCGGACTTGGCCGTTTACGCTTGGATTCAGACGATTTACGTGTCTTTTTAGGCCATAAGCTATAAAGATTTAAACTAATAGCTCCTCTTATCGAGACGGTGTCCAAGTTGGCCATAATCATTTTTTGTATACAGAAAGTAGAACAATATAAACCATAAAAATAAGCTTCTAATAAAAAAATTGATTAGATTTTTATCTGAAACTGGCTGAATAGATCTCAGGGCTGGACCCAGCGATTTAAACGAGCACAAGGTAGATGGAATTTGCATATATCTCAAAATTAAAAAAAAAAGAAATGAGCAGCATAGTTGCCATGTCAAAACAAACTTTAATATAGGCTCACTAGACCCTATTGCTATAGACAAATACATTTGGATCTAATTTCTAGGAGGTCTTCTTATTGTCATCGCCATGACGCGGTGTTTGAATTCATCAGAAATGTTAGATGGATTCTTCTGGTGACACACCAGATCGAATAAAGAAATTAGTTAGTGCTTCAATCACTATAGATTCAAAACGAATTTACCCAGTAAGAAGCAATATGAGAATGCTTGAGATACGTTTGAAGCCTAAAAAAAAATGTGTAGCGTAAGGCTGGGTAAACGGATAGCCAGCTACTGAACCCATGCTCTCGCCAACTTGTTATAAAAGAAAGCCCTCGTATAGAGAGAGCTAAGTTTGAATATGCAGATAACATTGATGCGAGCTGTTTCAGTTCATATATATACTGTAATAATAACAATACAATGGTTTTGATCAAGGATAATTAACTATCCGAGAAAGGGTCCGAATTATAGCGTAATATTACGAATATGACCAAAATGAAAAGTGTAACAACGGGGCGATACTACTTATGCATGCCATGGTAGAGGATAAATTCCAACCGAAAGGTTTGTTGTGCTGCTTTCCTCTAGTTCATTTTGTATAATACTTGTAAAGAAGCAGCTATTTGACCAGTACAATTATAGTTTTATTCATGACCTTCAGTCCTATAGAAATGAGCCACTTGTATCAAATTGTACTTTTTTCACTAAACTCGGTCGTACCTCTTCTTGGGAAAAGGGCGCTAGCAGGAAGTGGGAATATAATGGCTTAGAATTTAAGCGGTTGCCGATACTACTATCTTATAAATAGGTGCGTAATTTTATCTGATTCTTTTTTTTTCTGCATTAATACAAAACCCTTTTAATATGGCACCTTTGGAAGTTATCGGAGCAGGCTTTGGCAGAACTGGAACTGACAGCCTTCGCCTTGCTTTAAACATGCTCGGGTAAGCATATAAATAAACAATTGATATACAATATGCTTATTAGGTGAATAGTTACAACACGCACCACATGAGATCCTTCATGCTAGATCCAGAGCAAAACCCCGATGATTTTTATGAAGCTTACATGAACAAAGATCAAGCTGATTGGGACAAGATCTACAAGAACTACACTGCCGCTGTTGACTGGCCTACCGTTTCATTCTACAAAGAGCTCTTTGCCAAATACCCCAATGCTAAGGTCTTGTTAACTGTTCGTTCCGCCGATAGCTGGTACAAATCTGCTAAAAACACCATTCATCAGAGCAATCTGCAGGTAAAGAACGTGAAACCTGGAGACCCCATGTACAAATTTTTTCGTATGGCTTCCACAGTTGTCCTCGATGGAAGTTTAGCCAACGAAGAGGCTTTTGCAGATGAAGAAGCTATAAAGAAGTTGTTCTTGGATCATATCGAAGAAGTAAAGAGAGTTATCCCTAAAGACCAATTGCTTGTTATGGAGCTTGGGGAAGGATGGGAGAGATTATGTAAATTTCTCGGCAAGGAAGTGCCTAATGAGCCTTATCCTAAAGTCAACAATACTGAACAATTTAACAAAGAAATTGGTAATGGAAGCAAGTTCGGGGTTGTTTAAAACTTTTCCTATTACTGCTACAAGCATTTGAGCTAATATATATTCTGTGAACTACACAAAAAAGATCAATAAACTGTTTTTATATCTCCTAAAAAAGCATGCGTTTTAAATTAACTTTACATATTGATAGACTTATCTAATGTGTATTGTTCACCTGCCTGCTTACGCGTAGTAATCATTCTACTCTTTGTTTTTGTATCAACTTAAATCGATCAACAGTTTCGGATGTTACTGGAGACTCATGTAGTGTTACATAATGATTGGTTTAGATATAATGATCGCTTACACACTGCCATGAAACCGTCCACTTATATCGTGTTGCTTTACAGCTTCTGTAATATTTTCTATATTGATTCACATATTTTCCGTTATTGCGTGTTGTAGATATTAAGAGGTTTTGATAAAATGCAGAATGCATTGGTAATCAGAAATATAATCAAAGGCTCTTGTGTATTTTAGTCGATAAAACTTGTATAATTATTTGAATGCTTCTATTTCAATAATAAACAGGAAGCGTATGGAATAAGTGATGTCAATTTTAATATTGTAAATTCAGGATGATAAAACAGAATAGACATTAACTAAATAACAAACATATATAATTTTTGCTTCTTAGAGCACACTTATCCTTTAGAAAGTATATCCTTCAAATTCTCTATAACTTTAAATTAGCAGTAAAAGCTAACAGTTTGTTTTTATTGCTATCTACGATTGTGTATCCATATTTGCGGTAGTAGTAATGTTTTGACATTCCGATCGATTGACGGAGATATCACTATTCATGGTGTTCTCAACGAAAATCATTGGAAATCACTGGTATCCTATCTTATGGATATCGGTGACAAATACGGAGTGGAACATACTTATAGATTGATATCTTGGACTGCTGCTTCCTAATGGATCCTCTCGATTATGATCTTGAGAAAGGCACAAGATGATCAAAAACCATTTTCTTAAATGTTCACGTATGCATCTTCGGTTACATGCCTCTTAGACAGGAAAGTATCTTATGACCATGCTACAAAATAAGTTTCTCATTAAACCGCCTCGTGCCTCTCAGACATTATTTTACTGAGCTATCCGATGAAAAACTATACACCAAGGGTTACAAAAGATAGATGCACTCCAACGCAGTAATCATGGGATCGCTGCACAAATCTCTCTTGAAGGATATCCCTCTTTTTTTTTTTTTTTTTGAATGAATTAAATCCAAAGTAAACTAGTTTCTTATACACCTAGTTTTTTGTTTCCTTTGTCTTTTTACTCTTGGAATCGAAGAGGTTTTAGTTCATTTCTATTATAACATACTTGCAACCAATAACGGAACTGCTCCGGCCAATATAATATGTTACAGCGTCTAGTGTGCAGAAGAGTCTTATTTTAATAAATGTTCATACGCTTCATAATAAAAGCTTGTTTATTAGAATTTTTTTATTTTTATTCTGCCTTCAGCAATTATATGTAGATGTGATTTGGTGATTTTTATATTACCAAGCTCGATTACAAATTTTTTCCCTCAAATTCAGGCCCTATTAACAAAAACTAATTCTTGTTGCTTGGGTTTTGGCAGATTGATATATATATATATTAGTTTGAATTTATATGATATCTTGTCTTGAGAATGGACAGTAATACTTTCTTGAATCTAATTATCATGCTAACTTGAAAAGATTCTTTTTGTGTTTATAGAGCGATAAACAAATATAGTTACCGTTGACCACTTACTCTCTGCTAATTCATAGAACTCTTTATATGGATCTCAAACGGAACTCGGAATACGAAATGACATTCTTTGTACATTATTCTTTTAAACTCTCGCACACATCTTTGAACACCCCACTCTGCTAGCAATTTATACATGTAAAAGATATATTATTGCAGTAATTTCTAAGATTACTATTGGCTTAAACTTTTCTGTAGCACTGTTGGCTGATTATTTCTCACTTATCAGCCATATAGCATAGTACGCAAAATAAAATATTCTTCGTCCTTGAGCCTATAAATACTTGCAACAAATAAAAAAATTATTATGCACAAAACAATAAACGTCGAAGCGCAAAATGAAAAATTTGATGCACAAGTCCATTGAAAAATAAACCAGTAGTATGCTAATTGTAATAAGGATGATACAACAGAGGCACTAAATAGCTATGAAGTTATACAATTCTTACTCTCTACAACAAGGTTTTTTATTTTTTTTATTTTAAAAAGCATATATGTCAAAAGAGAGCTATATTATTTACATATGCAAGCTACAAAGTGTAGCTATTGCGCTATTTTTTTTTTTTTTTTTTTTTTTTTTTTTGTTTTTGTTTTGTTTAGGTAAAAAATTAGTGCCTGAAACTCGTCAGTTCATGAAAAAGTAGACTCCGATGGTCGGCTAGATAAGTTGAATGAACGTTCAACCTTGATCAAATGTCACATCAGGCTAGTTTTACATGCTCAGAATGAATTGCAGCATCTAAAGAGTCCTTAATCTTGCGCTAATGTTATACATTTTATACACATCTATGTTAATCAATAATCCTCACTAGCTTATTATTTAAAAATTCCTAGTCTTGTTGGCTTAGTGATAACATTTACAACGTGAATCATGTACTATTAAACAAAATACCGACACTTGGGCTGACTTGTCAAGACAGATTTCTAATAATCTATTAAATCCAATATTACTCCTCCCTATTTTTTATAATGATTTTGAACATATCATTTATGCATATCGGGGTGCAGCCATGGTCGTGTGCTTTACCCTGGTGTTAAAAAAGATATATGCTGAGCAAACGCTTGGAGGTGGTGAGATAATCATCACCACGCTATAAATAACCAGGTTTAAAGCAGAGAAGAGCCCTTTTTGTTTAAAAACAGAGTTTTTGCTTGTTTTGGGCTGGACTGTACTTCATCACACAAAACTGTAAAAGGGGAACCCAGAGCAATATTTCTTTTTCTTCTCTCTTTTCTCTTTTTCTCTCTTTTACTGCCATCAATAATAATGCTATTAGAAAGCGTTTCAGATACAACGATAGAACACAACTTTTGGGTACATTGAGGCTCTTTAATAATAAAACAAACAGAAACTAAATTCTATGATAGTCATCAGACAAAACTGGACTGGATGTTTTACTACATAAACTAGAAGAGTCGAATAAGTCTACAGTGGCAATTCAACAGTACTTTAGTACAAGGTATGTTACTGTAACATTAATAATGAATACAAACCAATATCGTGTTACATTTAGAGCACAAATTGAGGAAGAATATGGCAATGCGCTACTAAAATTATCGCAATCATACCTAGTTGAGGATAGCTTCAGTACAATATCAACAGCGTCAGAAATGAGCGCAAGGGCTCATTTGGATTTAAGTCAAAACATACGAAATATGCTGCAGATTCCATTGGAAAATTACATGGAAGAACAAGAAAGTATAAAAATATTTGTAACGTATGAATGCTGCTATAGAAAATAAGAAACGATGTTTTGTTCTAACCTTTACCATGATAGATGACCAATCAAATGAGAGAATCACAAAACATGAAAATACTGCATGGTGATAACGTGCAAAAGGTATGTTTGTAGATTACACCAAGACATTTACTTACATATCAATAGGCGCGGCAGCTCTATGTGAATGAGTGTCAAAAGCCTCATGCTTCATTCAAAGACATTGATGTTCTAGACTGCGAATATCAGAAAGCCATCAATCTGATGCAATCCAACTCGAGTCATTGGATCCACGACTGGCGAGAGTCTTGCAAAACATTTCAATCCTTGGAAATGAATCGACTCGAATATTTAAAAGCCGTAATTAAAACGTAGGTAATAAGCCGCAAAAGAACAGAAATTCTGCATGTGAAACTAATATATCAAATAGATTTTCAAGCATGATAGCCTGTACCTGCAATATAGACGATCAGGTATGCACTGCAGTTGTATGGTTATATAGTGTTAACCCATGTATATCTAGACTGGTGAACGAATGCTAATTGAAATGGATGATATGAATCCAAACCATGAAATCACGAAATTTATTAGGAATCACCGGACAGGAACCATTATTCCAGGTAAAACAAAAGACTGGCTTTGTCTTTTTATGACGTATTCACTCTATTTCTAGATATTCCTAAATATACGAAATACAAAAAGTCTGATGATAGTAAATTTAATGTGTACACACCACCAAGGGAAATTAGAGAGATCAATATACCTGTAAAGCACGATGAAGAACTAAGGTCAGTAGACGATCAGCTTCGAAAGATTCCAAATCCTTGGGAACGTAAAGCAAGTAGTAGTAGTGTTATAAAGTTACAAAAGGTAATTTATAAACCATGTATGTATATACATTTATTGATTAGAATAAGCATCTTATATATAATTTATGAATAGGACACTCGACCTCATGAATATCCACTTGATCCAATCTACAAAAGCAATCGAAAAATCCCTTCTCAAAGTGATCCCATCTTGAATACACGATACCAATTCCAACAAACCAAGAAGGATTTTACAGAACAAGAAACTTACCCAAAGCATATCCTTCCTCCACCTACCGCCCCAACCAAGAAGCCTTCCATGCTACGATCGTCACTTGGATTCCTCAAGAAAAAGAAGAAGGCAGTTTCTATTCCAACAAATCTAGTCGACCATAGCAACAAGCGGTTATCACTAGGGCATACTATAACGCATCACGTCCATCAAAACTCGACTAATGATCAAGAATATACCACTCCTCCCAGTCCAATGTTTAGCCCGATCGACTTTTATTATTCGCCAGCGGCCATTGATAAATAGTAATTATTATTGGGATAAAAAAAAAAAAGCTGCAATTAATATCAATGTTTCGCATTTATATGATGCAATATATAATACAGTATATAAAACTTTTATTGTATAATAATTGTTTGTTAGAAGAAAATGGGAATAAACAACAGTCAATCGCTTCTTTGTAAGGCGAATATTTTATATATAAGAAAGATATGAACAACAGGAAGAATAGGGCTATATATATATATATATATGATTATCTGCTTTTAACGCCTACAGCTTTTAGTACATTCGACTTCCAAGAAGAAGTTTTTTTCAGATTCTGTCTCGAATAAGAACGCTTGTTTTTAGCAAACAATGTGCTTTCATCACTTTCATCGTCTTCTTCTTCATTCACCACCGCTGTAGTATCTTGATCCTCTCTACTGGCCTGTTTAGCATAAAAGAAAGATGATGGAGCAGTATTTGATCTTTCTTTCTTGTTTCTCGAAAAAAAAGTGATAGTAGGAGACACCATAGGCGTCAATGAACTCTGTTCTTGCTTGTTATCGTCTAGTGAAGTATAAGACGAAGATCTTGCCCGGAAGCCTCTACATTTTTGTCGGAAAGAGGACGTGGCCAGCAAGTTTCCTCTCTTGTAATAGGATGGCTTGGAATTAAAGCAGCTATCTTCTTGAGGTTCATCTTGCTGATATAATAAGTTAGATCTTGGACTTGTCATTATGTACAATAAAGTTGAAGAGAATAAAAAGGAAAATAAAAGTAGCTGTTGATGCTTTTATATCAGGTTTCGCAAGATATTCTATTAAAGGCAAGGATTAATTTACAGCATAAGGCTTATTAAACGAGTAAAGTCTCTTTAAATTGCAATAGTCCAAATGGAAAAGAGTTCCTTTATATGTGCATTCTGTGCGTACATATAAATATATTACATTGTATAAAACTGGTTTTTGAGCTTACATATTATCTTATGTACTGTATCTAAATGATGTATACGGATATGAAACCAATTTTCCATCATTTACGCGTATGTTTTTATTATTAGTCTACGAGCTGTATAGTTTCAAACTATAAAAACTTAAGTCTAGACGCCTACCAGTGATAGTAAAAAAACTAGATCAGATTCGGAGTCCAATAGTAAAGTGATGCAAAACGGCTTTATTGTAATCATCAGATTGATGGGGGATCTACCTGTTTGTTTATCTGATATTTCCCGTCAAGCTTTTATACCAATGAAAACCGGTATGCGCTGCCCCAAAATAGCAAATAAAAAAATCAGAGGTTTTTATTCACGGATCTAAAAGAGTTCAAAGTTGCAAAATAAAGCAATTTCAACGTTTTTGCACTACAAGATCACCTTTTCAAGTGTACCTGGGAACTATAATATTTTTTATACCTACTGTATACTATCTTATTCACATTGGAATCCATTTCAAATAACATACTTTTGCAGCGATATACTATATATCACGTATATTAGGCTCTATCTCACATCAATAAATTGATCTGGAGTATGAAGGGGGGCGTGTTACAAAAATATACCAGATTCGTCTCATTGCCCCTTTAGTGCATCCCAAAACTGATACATATATTGCTTGCCTACAGAATTCTAATTTTGTTAGCATCAGTTTAAAATAAAGTCTGACTGAGACATTATCTTTAATCTGCTTTTTGATAACGTAAGAGTGTCGATTGATAAAAGATGTTTCAGCAGAACCTACGTTGAACTTAATAGCGTATTGACTGATGCAAATATCGCTCGGCATTTCGCTTATTTAATGGAATTATTCTTGATAAAAGGAGAGCTTGTGGATCCTTTGAAAATGCATCATTACTCGAGTATTTTATATACGTTTAGCAGAATATATTTATTTGCTTTTTAACTTTAATTGGGCGCATGATACTACAAGATCTTTCTTTTTTTTTTTCACCTGAGGTCGATCAAGAATATAAGGAATAGAGTCTAAAAAACCTTTTTGGAATCAAAGGTAAAAATGATAGAGATGAAAAGAAGTGGAGTAAATATAAAATATACTATTGTGGGGGGAGGGAGGGAGATAAGAGGTACCATTCAAGGAATCTTTGCCCAAGTTGGAGTGGCGGAGAAGGCAGATACTTTGCGTGATGAAGGTAGTCGAGTTCATAAAGGATAGTACAAATGACAGCCCAACAAAGTAACCCTGAATGCGCGGATTGGAAGGAATGAGGTTTTTGAGTAGGCAATAAGTTCAAAAGGAAAGAAAACGGATCAGAGATAATTTCAAGTAGCATTAGTCTGCGGTGCATTTAAAGACAGTGTATAGAATGATTCTTATTTAAGGGTTGGTGAGGGTGTCGAGGATAAGTTTTGTAATGATCACCAGAAAACCAGTCAAGGCGTCAGCGTATGCAACAGCTTCTTTTGGATCTAGTCATGGGTAACCAGAGGATGGAATCTACAGAAACAGAGTATTTTATATATAATAAAATACCAAAAATATATATTTATTTGCATACTGTCAACTACGATAAATCCGTTTTAGTAATAAACTTTGCCTCAAAAGCACCGTGTTCGTGCTTCATAAAAAAAAAAGATGTTTCCAAAATTTTGGGCCTGGAGGTATACCTCTTTTTTTCTTTTTTTAGAAAACAACATTTCTGTATTTCCTCACCGTTTCTAATTACTATCATACCTGACAAATAGCATACGTTCAAAATGGTGTATTAGGTTTATTAGAATTATTATTTGAATGTAATATAAATCAATAAAGCTTCTAATTGATCTCGATTTAATGCCGCATCAGACGATTAATACACACTCATAATGAGTTACTGAACTCAATGTAACCGTTGTTTAACTATAGTATAATCAGTAGTTACCCTATAAAAATCATATATCTGTATAACCTAGATAGATCTCGGTACAATATTGTTTCTAATAGATAATACATATTTAATATCAATTTCTGCATCTATTGCAGTCTTTGTTAATTACCATACAATTGATATAGTATACACGTCCATAAAGACCTGTAAATTATTTATTTCAGTGTGTTGTTTTCTCGTCTATTAAAAGATAGTGAGTATATTAAGAAGTATTGTAGAGAAAAAAAAACAAATTATCTCGTTGTCTTCAATAACAAAAGATATAGTAGGATCGAAAAGGACGTATGAACATGTTGCTATGATTCGTTAAGCCTCCGGCAATGACAATAGTCGATATTCCGTTTACACTTGATACTTCTGGTGCTACAAGTTTTTTACAATAAACAAAATATCATTATATAGATTGCAGGGTATAAAGTACAATTTCATTATGAGCTATGCTTTTAAAATACCTTTAATATCATTCAAAGAGGGAATAAAACATGGCTTTACGATTGAAAACAACTCTGTTGTTATACGTCAACCTGGAATGAGTAAAAACCTTAATCGTTAATAACTGTTAATGGAAATAGTATATTTTAATGAAGGCTATGCAAAATGAAAAGAGCCTAATAATGCATATATTATTTGGAATTTCTTTCAATTGTTTGAGATACCGATGATAAAAGTAGATTTCTGAGTTTTATAAAATTATAACCATAACTCGAGTATTTTATATTACAAAATACAAAAAATCTTATGTATACCATCTATCTGCCTTATGTCCAATTGCACGCTCATAAAAAAGAATATGACCGTGGGAAAATCGGACAAAGAATCTTCAAAAGCCAGACCCTTTTTGAAAGTTTTGCTTTTTTTTTTTTTTTTTTTTTTTCTGTCTTGAGCGATTCTGGTGTAATGTCGCATCCGATGATAAGTAAATGTTCAGAATAAAATACTGTTTTTATCAAATTTATAGTTTGGTTAAAATATTATAATTATACTATATTTTAGCGATAGGCAGTAAATGATATACATTTTGCATGATCTAGATCCATAAATTTATAAATCTCAGTTTAATACTGCATTTAATAAGTAGTACATGTTCAGAATGAGCTGTTACGTCAATCTAGGCTTTTTTTTTTGACTGAAATACACCTTGCAGATTTTATTTGTTCATAGTTTATTGCTACTCTAATGATCAATGAATCTCTCATCTGATCCAAATCATCTGTTGCATCTGATGATTAACACACGGTCAGAAGGGGCTAGCGAACCCATGAAAAGTATTATTCAATTGCGTTGTAGTTAAATATATTGTCTCTGACTATGATTAGTAGTGAATTATACTTTTTTTTTCAGACTGCACTGTGAAACTATCTTTGCTCCAATTTCGCTTCTGATTAGCAGCTACAGGTTCAAAACAAGCAACTGCATCTATTAGAATGCCAACTCAGCTCGAGTAATTTTGTCGTATTAAATGTCTTGTACCCATTCGTTAATTTATTGCTTTCATAACCCAAGTTATTTATCCTTTCGCGTTATTAGAAACGTTTGATCGGAGCAAGGGTTTATAGTTGTGCCACACTGGTAAAATTTAATTCCACAGAGCCAACCGGAATCAACCGCGGATTTGTATACCAAATTTATTCAATCCAATAAAGAATGTAAAACTATTAGTTCAAACTGACTGCCAAGATAACATAAAAAAGTTGCGCTATAGCTGAAAAAATTAGAGCTCAAGCCTAGAGGTCATTGAATATCGGATCTTTGATAAAGAGGGCTATGTACAATTATAGTAATAAAGATAAGGTTTTTCTAGTTCTATTTCATTGGCAAATTCTTTTCACAACTGTCAAATAGTGCATTGTCTGCAATAAACCAAATATTTCGATACAGCAGCACAAAAAGTACTAAAGAGTATAACGCTTAATAATTCTATTCCAATAAATAGCGCCTGATCTCTCCTACGGAAGCTTAGGATTCCTCTGTTTCAATCGAGAAAAAACTTTTTTGATTTTCCGCTATTAAGTTTACGAGAAATTCGGCGTCTCGGCCAGAAGCTTTCCTTCTTCCTTGTCAGTGCCCTTTTTTTCAACAAAGCCTTTTCAACAAAAAGTACAATTGTATTCTTCGTTTTATTTCAACAATGAACGACATAAAAACCATGGACGATATATCTACTATATCCAATGCAATCAAGGAGGACTTGTCAAATGATCACGCATCATCAGCTACCAAAGTAGAAATGGATGTAGAGGCTGGAGAGCTGACAGGCGAAGAGCCTCCCAATGGTGGCTGGGAAGCTTGGTTAGTCGCTGTTGGAGCTTGTTGTGTAAGTAAAAAATAAATTTATGATTTGACATGTCAAATTACTGTTTCTAACATCCTATTCTTTTTAGGGCATGATAGCAGAGTATGTAATTCTCTTGCTTGTACAAAGAAAGACATTAACCAATTCGATAGATTCGGTGTCAATTATACCTGGGGCGTGTTTTTGAACTACTACAATGAAAGCGTATACCCTGGACAGTTGAGTCAGCTTTCTTGGATTGGCTCTATATGTGTATCATTCTTTTTCATTCTTGGTCCTATTAATGAATGGCTTACCTGTAAACTTGGCTATACCAAAATGCTCATTATCGGCAATATCTTATGTCCTTTAGCCCTTATGTTGGCTAGTATCAGTCATGAGGTATGATATATTGACACATTTCTATCATAAATGCATAAACTAAACATGTTCTCTTGTCTGAAACAGATTTGGCACTTGTATTTAACTCAAGGTGTTATGTTCGGCATTGGCGGGTCATTCATCTATTTTCCTTGTCTTGCAGCTCCTCAGCAATGGTTCACAACTAAAAGAGGTTTGGCTGTTGGTGTCGCTATGTGCGGTTCAGGCATTGGTGGTTTGATCATCTCCAACATTGTCCAGGCATCCATTATCCATTTGGGTTATCGTTGGGCTTTGCGCATCACTGGTTTCGTTTGCTTTGCCCTTATTCTTATTGCTACCATTTTGATCAAACATCCCAAGAGCGCAAAGCAAAATAAGGCCGAATCATTTGCGACTTTGTGCCAAAAGCAAAAAAAACTGCTCATGAACAAGCAGTTTCAAATCATGCTTGCAATGGGAACCATCACTACCTTTGGATATCTTGTAGGTTTCTTTCAAAGAATGTGTATCTTTATTGTAATTTAACATACCCCTGCTTGTATTTTCTTCATTTATTTAGACACCCGCATTCTATCTAGCCTGTAAGTAATACTTTGTTTTGCAGACCTACAACATTGGAATACTGACAATTATTGTTTCATAGCTTATGCTAACTCTATTGGCTTGAATACTTGGGTTGGTACCAATCTTGGTGCCATTATGTCTGCTGTCAATGCGATTTCCATGTTTTCCGCTGGCTGGTTAAGTGATTATACAGGACGTGTTAATGGCCTGTTCCTCTGTGTATTCTTATCAGGTGTTTTCACCTTGACTATCTGGACGACTGCTACTTCAGAAGCTGCTATCTGGGTTTATGCCATTCTTTATGGTTTCTTTGGTGGTGGGTTTATCACCGTGAACGGTGCTACACTCCCTGAAGTCGCTGGTTACGACAATATCGCTGCTGCCAATGGTCTTTTTTACTTGACAAATGCACTTGGTTATATGTTTGGTACACCTATTACTTCTGCTATCATTGGAAGCAGAGGAGATGACGGATATATCTTTGCTGCCGTGTATTGCGGTGTTCTGATGACTACTGGTGGTTTTCTTTGCTGGATGCTTCGTGTATCCAGAGCTGGTTGGAATCCTTTTATTAAAGCTTAGATTAAATGGATTTCCAACTAGTAGACAAAGTTTTGTACATATACACTCTATAGATTATACTCGCTTTTTATTATTATTATTATATATTTAAAAGCCTGTGAAAACACATAAATATGCTATTATCTAGACATGATAGTAATGCATTGTAAGATACATAACGATTCTACAATTGGTTATCTAATAGAATAATATCAGAAGCGCGCTCTGCGCATGCAATTACAGGAAAGCATATTTGACCAGCAGGAACAATAGGGAAGAATGAAGCATCTACGACGCGAAGCCCTTGAATGCCATGAACCTTTAGATGGTTATCCACCACAGCCAAAGAATCTTCTTTAGGCCCCATCTAATGTGAAAGCATATCGTTAATCACCATTCGAAAATGTCTGTGCTAGTGATACCAACCTTGCAGGTGCCAGCATAGTGATGAAGTGTATCAACGTGCTGTTTAATATATTCTCTGATCTTACTTTTATCTTCACTATCACCTGGATGCAAAATCCATCGCTTAATACAATGATCTTTATACTCTGCATCGTTAGCAAGATGCATAGATAACAATAGACCTTTCTCGAGACATTCCAGATCTCTCTCGTCATCTAATAAGCCTAAGTCAATGCGAGGTGTTTTATCATTGTTCAATGTCACAGAGCCTTTTGAAAATGGAGTAACATACACCATCAAAACAGTGGCACAATCAACATTCGTCAAGTTAGGTAACTCGCTACAAAGAGCCAAACCGCCAGTAAATACTTCGATCTGTGGTGTGTTATCAACATTACTACTGTTATCAGGAGCGTTCTTTCATTCATCAAGTTAATCATTATAGCTCACAATGTTTCTACCAATAAAAGTACTTACTGGAACTTTCATGAATGCAACTGCATCTGGCCACAGTTGAGTGAGTGCCCCATCCTTAGACTCCAGAGCGCGATTCAAAGACTCCTGCTCTTTCCCGAATATATCGCTGTGAAGAGACATGTCTGCTGAAGGAGTCTCATGAACCAATGGCACTCGCCAATGATTTTGAAGATTCTTGCCTACTCCAGGTAAATCGATGATAGTTTGAATACCTAGTTTGTTCAATTCTGGCTCTGGACCAATTCCACTCAACAACAACAAGGAAGGGGACAAGATAGCACCTGCTGACAAGATGGCCTCTTTACCTACAACTGCTTTATAGATAGTACCATCTTCTTTAGTGTCTGTAAATTCGACATGCGTCACCCGTTTTTCTTCATCAATCGCTAGACGAGTCACTTTGCAACCCAAACCAATAAACAAATTGGAGCGCTCATTTTGCACATCCACAGGTAGATAGCTCGAGCCAGCCGAGACACGTTCGCCCTTATAAATCGAGGCCTGCATACCAGTAACACCAATTTGTCGAGGTAGATCTGTCATATCATGATACTCGGGCAACCCATAATTTTTACAGGCCTTTTTGAACTGCGTACCTAGAGTTGTTTCCTTGTTGATTTGTGTAGCATTTAAAGGACCAGAAGTACCATGCACATCTGCAAAATCCTCTTGCTGTTGAGGATCATGAAAGTTCTCTGCTTTACGAAAATAAGGCTTGAGTTGTTCATAAGTCCAAGCCGAAGAATTCCAAGCATCGTAATCAGAAGGCGAACAGCGATGCAATAAACAGGCATTGAATGCACTAGAGCCGCCAAGTAGTTTACCGAGAGGCACACCAATAGGACGGTTATTGGCATTCGCGTGTGTAATAGACCGTAATTTCCAGTCGACATGGGTGTTTTTTAATTTACTATTGAAAAGAGGAATGCGCACGTTGAGCAGCTCCTCTTGGGTGCTTGTGCCGGCTTCAAGAACCAGTACTGTATGTTTTCCGCTAGATGATAATCGGTTGGCAAGAACACAACCAGCGGTACCGCCTGTTTCGAAATATCAGATAAGCTCATACGTGAATTAGCATATCTTACCGCCGATGATAACAAAGTCAAACTTGTTTTTATGGATCTCACTGGCCTGAATACGTGGCATAATCACCAAAAAGAAAAAGAAAATGTAAACGGAAACAAAAGGATCGCGAAAGATGATAGATGGAAATCTGGATTGATATGAGCGGGGATAACATATTTACTAGAGACTCAGCATTAGGCTCAAAGCTGATTGGATACTTGCGACGAATAGATTTAATTGTTCCTTGCGTTACAAAACCTTATTAAAAAAAAAAAAATCTGAATTACCAAGGTCCAGTTCATGTCAGATAAAAAGTTGGGTGGCACTATAGTTATTATAGGTGGGGAATAACCATTCATCGGTAAGCTAGTTTGGTGTTGTATCTGAAGACCAATACATGTTGAGACTGAGCCGCTGTATTTATTGAAACCATTATTTGACTGAAGCTTCATAGGTATATTACATTTTAGCAACTGACTGTAAAGGATATACAATTTTATATAATCTAGAAGCTGTTAATATGATTTTCTTGTATTGAAATTTTTCCATTAATCAAAACTAGGACAAAAGAATGTAGAGAAGTTATAGTCTGATGTAATTGTGCATCGTTCTAAGCCGGATTCTTGGAATTTTGTAGTAATATTAATTTTATTGTTTATATAGCAGATAGATGAATAGTTAAAGAAGCAATGTGCTTTATAAGGGGATTCGAATTACCCAAATATCAGTTTGGATTCACCAAATCTCGAATGAACTTGTACGTTAGCACTACACATTTCGTGGAAATATCCAATTTTTATCGATTTACGTCTTGACATGGTCACATGCACTTCTTTTGGATCAGAAATAGAATCGACTTCTGGTATACATAGCCAACAATGAGCAGTAAAACCACTAGTTCCACTCACGCCTCCTCGAATAACAGCCTTTACAGGTCCGTTTAACGTCACAATAGTGGATTTTACATATTTAGATTGTGGAGCCAATTCGACATTGGTGGCACCTTTGATGGAAGCAGCGCCAAATGATTTCAGAGGCATATATTTACCAAGTATTATGCCATTCAAAGTACCCAACTTTATATGGTCAGCTCGGAGGTTCTATGTAGATCAAGAAAAAGTAAACTTGTTTAATAAGTTGCAGGGTCACTTCTAATTTTTAAAATAATCCCCACCTGGAGTTTAATGGCTCCTCTGCCTAATCCGACAGAAAAATTGCTAAATGTGATATGCTTGAGATCTCCTTCGACATGATGGGCATGATTGACATTGATGTTGAGTCCTTTGTATTTTTGCAGTTTAGAAGGGAAAACAATCTCCATTTGATAAACTAAACACGATTTTAAAGCAGAAGGATGGTGATTTCGGATATGAATGCTCTTTGCTCCAAGGTCTTCCAGCTCTGAAATCGATACATGCGTGAATAAATCATCAGTATGAGCGTATAATGTCACATTGATTTTAATCGCGTTCTTTGGGTTGAGCGCATCTTCAGCAGGCGTGGCAGTCCTCATATTGACTTTACCTCCTTCACTAAACAAACCATCCAACTGTACATTCAACGTTCCGGATTGATACGGATCCACATTAATGAGCTTGGCCTTGTTATGGTGCAGTTTTTTGATATCAGCGCATTCCATCAAATGGGCTCTTGGTGGTTGCTTGATCTTGAGATAGTCGGGTGGGTTGGCAATATGTTGTTGAATAGCTGCTGTGGTTGTTGGTAGACCGCCTTTGATATTGTCTGGAGTAACTTGAGGAGAGCGAATAGGAAGCTTATTAGTTGGCAATCCAAAATTTTGAGCAATTTGCTGTATAACTTGATTTCGCTGGAGAGGATCTTTGATATTGACAGCCCGTTCCCAATAGCACTCGCCACTTTGTTCTAGTATTTTATCAAACGGCTCTTTGATCTTTGTATCTATCTTCCACTTCATATCTAATGATTCCATAAATTTGGACAACTCTAGGGCTTCTTTTGAGGATATTTCATTAGGGTAGTCCAGAAATGAATGGTGCACTTTGCCCTACAATACATAGTGTCATTACGACGTCACTTTCTATGAAAGAAGGTGATTCAGATCCCTTACATTCGTACTGTATCCATACTCTGAAAACTTGGAAATATATGTGAATAACACAATAGATAACAAAACCAAGAATACTGTAACGAAACGCGCTATACAAATGATGCTTCTTGATCAGCATTTAAATATATCATTGATACACCGAATCGGAATACTTGTATGCATACTTACTTAGAAATTTTTTCGAATAGGTTTGTATTTCTATTGTATTATATCCTCTGGGTGTTTTATTTGGCATTATATTTCAAAAGTACAAAGGGTTTCTGAGAAGAAAAAGGGAAAGAGAAACCGTTAATAGATGTTGCATGAACTACTAAAGCCATGTATTTTTGAAAGACGGTTTTAGCAGTCCGATCTGGGGTTTAACTACAGTTTGCAGTGCTGAAGAAATATGTCAAATATTAAGCCTTTCAATGCATCCAGTAAAACATCTAGTACAAACCTATGCAAGCATCATTTACCATAGCAGTTCATTAAGTAATCAGCAGATATAAAGAAACGCTTGTCTTTTGTTATAGCAAGCCTTTCTTTGTTAAAATTAGAAAATTGGGAATCATACGCAGATATAATCAAGTACATACGTTTAGCATCAGATAGTGTATATACTACAAAACAATGAGGAAATAAGCTCTCATACTTAATTTACAAGGATGAGTAAGTGCACTTTATTTACTTACTTTTGGCGAAAGTTTTTGCGCGATAAATAAAAAAGCCCATTTCGCATAATAAATAAAAAGTATTCGTACAACAAATACTGAACTTACCGAGTTTACTCATCTTTACCGAGGCCATGTATTGCATGACCTAGCAATAATCAGACAGAAGCTTTTATTAATTCCTCAGACATGAATGTCATTCGTCTTGCAAGCGTTGACCTGGTCTTCTCTACTTTTTTTCATCAGATATATCAGCAAACATAGCAATGCTGCGTTAGAGCCTAGTAAAAACCATAAGATTTAAATGAAGAGAATAGAAAACTGTAGTCTTATTTAGACAAGCAGCTAAATAGCGATTCCAAATATAGTATAACTTTTCAGCAAATGAACAACAAATTGACGTACAACGAATGATTTGTTCATAGTTCTGATTTGTGCATCCATTGCCAAAAATAAGAATAAGCATTGACGTTAATATTAATTAGTGGAATGATATAAGCGCCTTAATAAGCCATATCAAATAATTCGAGAGTTTTCTTGACATCTATATGTTCGCATCTTTGAAAGTTTCAAGACTCATATTCTGTTGGTATGATGGGTGGCATCAGCGATTTGCTCTATCCATGAATTAAATCCATCTGGGATCTATTTTTTCCTGAGCAGTTTTTAAAATCGAATGCTATCGCAGCTATTATAGCTCATACCAGATAAAATTGTATCGCAATATTGAATCCATAGTACTTATAAACTATACTTGAAAGTGTCCTCCACAATTTGTACAAATTGCTCAAGTTTTAACCGGAGTATGAAATATAGTTATCCTTGTGAAACTACAGAAACCATATTTTCAGCATCGATCAATCTCTGTTTAATTTTGCATGGAATGGATAGTACACATTCAAAATGAGCTGCTGCATATACTAGGACAGTTATTTAGTCAAATTACACCGATAATATTATATACTAATGATTGGCTGTTAATTGTATATATTTGCTATAATCTAGATCTATAGATCTCTTGATTGATGCCAATTAAGTATCGCATTGGACATTTAGATCATGCTCAAAATAAACTGTTTTCTCTATTAAATTTTCTTTGATTAACTGTAGTTTAATTAAATATTATATATTTATTAGTATCTATTACGCTGTATTCCATATGACTGGCGATTCAATTCTAAATCTTTTGATCAATCACGATCCAATGTCGCATCTATTTTGTAATCCTTGGCCAGAATGAGAAACTTCACATTTTACAACTCCAAATAGTACGCATAGAGAATGCCCCTAAAGAAAAAAAAAACTGATCTACCAGCGACAATGATGATGGTGATGATGATGACACTATGGGAAAAATTCGAGTGAATTTCGAGTGAATTTCAAGTTAACTCGGTTTGCAGGAGAATCGTTGCCGTTTCGAGTGAATTCAAGTTAACTTGCAATTCACCTGCAATTCACTTGAAAATCAGGTTAACCCGAAATTCACCTTAAATTAACTCGAAAAACATGTTAACTCGCAATTCACTTGCAATTCACTCGAAAAACATGTTAACTTGCAATTCACTTGCAATTCACTCGAAAAACATGTTAACTTGCAATTCACTTGCAATTCACTCGAAAAGCATGTTAACCTTCCTATGATTTCAACCACTTATATTTCAACCTTTTTTGCATGTATTAACCATGTATAGATAATGAAACAACATATGTGTAATGATGACTCTTTATTCAATAAGATAAACGATACAAAATGGGTATATAATATTAAGCTAATTATATTTACTGATATATTACTGCAGTCCTTGATTTCTTGCATTTCTTAACTGCGCACCTTCCGCTTGAAGCCTACAAATGGGTGTTCATTTTTCTCTCCTTTTGATTCAATATGCAATAGTTATAGAATGTACACTTACACTTTCTTCCTGTTATATTTGCTTCTGTTAGTCCATTTTTCTTGCACAAGAAACTCGCAAGGCCAAAATCTTACACACTTGTTGATGATAGCAAGCCGTTCATCTGATGCTATCGACTGTTGTAGTGCCGACTGTATCATGGAGAGCTTATTAAGAGAAGAAAGCAGCCTCCAGCTTTTACATGCAGCTTCTGGGTTCTGCTGCGCAAAAGTTAGTACTGAAGAGAAAGCTTCTTGATCAAGTATTCCCATCAGGCTGCTGATATCTTCATCATTAGGCACTGGCTCCTTTAGGTGTTCTTTTAAAAAGCATTGGATATAGACTTTAGAATTTACTCTCCTTTGCTTCTTTGGCACTGGGATAGTTTTTGAGCTTCCTATGTTTAAAGAGGGTTGAAGCTTTTCATCGAAATAGTTTACGAGATCTTGTTTAAAATCTTCCATCCAAGGTGGAGGTAGATTTATTTGACTGTTAAGATCTCTGTCGTTTTCTCTGCTGCTGGATTGACTGGATTGGCTGGTCTGTCTAATTTGTCTTCTGTTAGCTGGCATGATTCTAATGATTTTATAAAATTTATGGAAAGAAATGAGTGCAAAAGAAATGCATGTAGTGGAACCATCTTTATATCATAAGCCCTGCAGTTAAAAATGGCTTTAACTTAATAGGTATAGCCTGTGTCGGGAGAATCTTACCAGGAAGTGCTAGGTATCATATACAAAAAATCAGAACCTATTAGAGCTAATGTAACGTAATTATGCGTAATAAACAAACCTTGCTCGAATATTGATATCTCTCTTGTGGTGAAACGCACATATGGCACTCTGCATATATATTAAGGAATGGGTTTCATCTAACCATCCATCTAAAGAGGGAAGTTTGGATCACCGCTGAAAGGACAATTAATGCAGAGTGAACATATATTAAAAAAGACCTTTGATTGTTACCAAGAGACTATTTTCTTTGAAATCTAAATACAAGACATACGTGCTAGATAGGATAGCTAAACTTACTTTAGATCAATAAAACCTCATAAAACGGTTTTAATTCATTTATTCGCTTTTTATTCAATTTTTACCGCATCTCTAAAACTGTGCATATAATACGTGCAGAGTCCCAACGCTTTTACCTTTATTTTACTCTTTCGCCTATTTCAACAAGAATAATGCCTGGTGAAAACTGCCCAGTGTGTCAACAGTACTTTACTAAAAAAGAAATAAGAAGGCATATTATCAATTGCAGAATGCGACGTGCTTTCAATATATATAGTCAAGTAAAGCAGAAACTTACACTATCTCAGCAAGGTCATTTCGCCAGTAACCCTTATGTATCAGATGATCTTTTAAACCATGAAACGCAACATCAATCAAGCACTGATATTGTAAATAACAATCCTGCTGATATTTTACGAACAAGCCACTGTGATTTCAGTAACTCTGTAGATATGAACAGCTTGGATGAATGCGACTCTATAGCGAATGAAGAAGAAAATTCAGAAAAAACTAAGGTAATACAAGAAGGTTGGCGAACAGTTGGCGCTATAGAAGAAGACGCAATAAAAAAAACCACAGTGGAAGAAATATACTCTAGATTAAGCAAATTCAAAGATACTATTACCCATCCTATTCAGCTTAAAATCAAGGACGATGGTAAACAGTACATGGATATTTTAAGTCCTCCAGAGAGGAAAAGTCTAGAACTGAAGTATCTCTTAAAAGAAAACAATGTATCAAAAAGTACGACCGAAAAAATATTCAACTTCTTCAATGAGTACTTAATTGAGATGAATAGTGGTATAGTTATTATTTCCATCTTGCTGCTTTACTACTACCAGTGTGCTCACTGCTATTCTTATTTTCTTTTATAGAACATCTAAAATTCATCAGCCCGTATAAATGCGAAAGCATTAATAACAATCATATAATCCAACTTCAAGCTGATAAATATGACATGTGTCCTGAAGGGTGCTACATGTATTACCCTGGTGACAGTCAAACTGCTTGCCCTAGGTTAAGTTGCAAGAGACATCGTTATGAAGAGACATCGTCCACATCAACTATCATGGAAGCTAAAGCCAAGCATTACCAACTATCACTTAGTAAGCAGTTGGCCTATTTTATGCTGTCTGAAAAGAATAGGAAGAAGTTGAAATATAAAGCTACGCGTAGCTCTGTGTATAGTTCAACCGATGAGCTTGATGGCTGCGAGAGAGATATATTGGATGGATTCGCTTTTAAAAGTAGAAATAGTGACGCCGAAGAAGACTATAACCTCTCGCTCTCGTTCCATTACGATGGATTCCATCCTTTTGACACAGGTGATAATAGTATGGCAATTATCATGTTTACTATTAATGATATACCACCAGAACAAAGGTACAAAACAAAATAACTTGGCGCTGAAACTTTAATGGATAAATTAAATGCTCTATTATAGATTTGATCCAGAAAACAGACTGATCGTTGCCGTCATACCTGGTCCGAGAAAACCCTATGATATCTTTAGTTTCCTTTATCCTACCATCCAGGAGCTTCTCGTTTTGGAAACAGAAGGCATTATTGTCGAAACAGGAACCTCTTCCATCCGTATAAAGGCCCACTTATTAAACATAATTGGTGATATTCCTGGACTATCAGAGCTATGTTTACATGCTGGCCATAATTCTTACCATGGATGCCGCATTTGCAAGATCAAAGGCATTTATTCCAAATCAAAAAGGACTATAGTTTTTCCTGGAACAAATGAAGCACAAGAGCCCATTGAATACCCATTAAGGACTTCTGAGGATTATCAAAACGGTGACTTGGTAAGAAGCTTAATAAATTAAACAATAGTAACTGTATCAGTGTCTAATGCAGTATGATTTGATTAACTATCTAGGCTACTTCACTCAAAGGGAAATTGCCATTTGCATTATTAAAAAGCTTTCATGGATGTTCATTTTTTGGATTAGATGAGATGCACTTATGGGGAATGAATATAGCCAAGCACATATGGTCCATGATGAAGGATGACTCTCAGAGATTCGGATACTATAACCCTTTGTTCCTTCGGAACGCCTATAGAGAAGAAATTGGCAGAGCAATGGTTCAAATACAACGAATGCTTCCAAATGGAGCCATTGATGGTCAATTTATAGGTATTAGAGATTAACTCAAGAAACTTAATGCTAATTATTCCAATGAATTAATATCCTTGCTTTTTTCTTCACTTAGATATTTCTTCCAAATCAGGCCAATCTCGTAGCGTTGACTGGATTGATTTTTTAATGTACATAGTACCCACTTTGGTAGTGGAGGCGTTACGAAAACAACATGCTGATATTTACCAAACCGAAAGAAATAGAAAAAAGAAGAGAAAGGTAGCTTCTCCTGTACTGGAAGCTGTTGATGATGCGTGCAATGCTTTGAAATCAATATCCATGGTCTGCACTTTGACCCAAAAATTCAACATATATCCAAGTGATCTGTTACGGATTGATGAGTAAGTTTTTTTTTTGAGAGACTACTACGTGCAGCTATGCTAAGTTTTCGATAATTTATATCGTCTTTTCATTCTAGATTAGTAAAAAGATGGCATGCGTTCTTACTGCAGAAGATGGGAAAAGATACATTTACCATTAACCAGCATTATCTAAAACATTTGTCCTATATTATTTTTCAGCTTGGTCCACTTAGATTGATAAGCGCCCGAACTCTTGAAAGAAGTATTCAAGATGTAAAAAGACATATCAAGTCTAAACAAAATCCTCAAAAAAACTCTGTCACTGTTCTAATGGATCACTACACAAAAGCGTATAAAAACTGGCAGATTGGAATTGAAAGCCATAGTGTTGATGAAGATATGGTATTTAAACCTTCTTCTGCTGACTTAATCAACCAATTATTTCCAACGTGTGATATTAAGCATCTAATCCAGCAATATCTAGCCGATCATAATGGTTCCAGTTCAACAGAAGAGGAGTACTCTGTTTCTACTTCTAATACTTACGGTAAAACGAGGAATGGCCAAACCGTTGATATTTCTTCAAGAAAACAAAACCAAAAGATAGTTGCATACATATCAGATGATACTATGTCCTTACAATATAATATAGGCCAAGTAAAGCAGTTTATTAGATGGAAAGATCAAATACTTGCCTTATTACAACATCAAACGACTTTAGTGTTTGATGGTCAAACATGCTGCTATTATACGCAACCCTATGAAGAAAGGCTCCTATGGAAAATAATCAAAGCCAAGGACATAATAGGATATGCTATACTTATACCTTCTTTATTAAATAAAGACAAAACATATGTTGCTTGGAGACCTTATTAAACCAAGTACATATATAAATTTATTCTATACTATCAATGCTGTCTTATATTCGTTGAAACCAGAGCTCTGCTTCACTGTTTAGTTTAACATACAATTTACTCGAACTAGCTCCATATTCACTCCAATTGGGAAACATGGAAATTCATGGAAAAATAATGGAAATAAAAGTTAAGGTGCATTAACCTGGTTTCCAAGTTGCCATGAAATTCACTTTATTTCACTTTAAATTCAGGTGAAAGCACTAATTCACTTGAAATTCACTTGATTTTGCCATGAATTCACTTTATTTCACTTTTTTTTTCCCATAGTGTCATGAGAGTAGTTTCTAAATGCCGTGGACCAATCAAACTCTTCCCATAATTTAATCCCATCTTTGAAGTTCGAGTATTTTCTCGAAATAAGAAAGATTCTTCTTTACTATCGATACAAAGGATATGATGCGAGTAAAGCGAAAAGCACCAGGAATTGGCAATATTACCAAAAGGTAAATATTTAAGGGCTTGCTGCTGTTCTAATTGCTCACGCGTCTAGTTAGTGCGATTGTAGACACGAAAAGTCAAGTGTATCAAAAGGTACACACATAGAAATACACTACTGACTTGGATACATTAACATGTAAAAACAGAGATTACAAGAAGTTATGGAAATCTTTCAAAGCGAAACATGGTCGAGCCCCAATGGAAATGACTTGCCTACAACTCATTTTAAATCCACAGCTAGTCTGGAAGCTTATAATACAGCCAGCTTATCAAAGGAAATGTACGAATCACTGACAGCAGAGGACGTGCAATTGATTTGGCAATTGGCATCACTATTGTACAAATACGATCAAGACGCGTCGAAACAGAAAAAGGCGGTTCATCAATGGCTTCGTGATCTCGTCCAGCCTGGCCTCGAAAGTCAATTGTCTACTATCACTGACTCAGAAGATCCGTTTCAACGAGTATTTGTCTATTTATCTTTTGGTCAACGCGACTTAGCATGCGAAGCAGCACAAAGCCTAAACGACTACGACTTGGGCATGTATATCGTACATACTGAAACCAAAAACTTGCGCAACATCATTAAAGGACACCTCACAGAATTACAAGCATCTGAAGCATGGCAGACCATGTCAAGTTATCATAAAAAATGCTGGTATGTGATCGCTGGTGAATTGGGATTCCAAGCAAAAGAAAACTTTGTTGTGACAGACCATGTTTATTGGCAGTGCACATTGGGCATGTACATTTGGTATGGTGATGGACAAGGAAATGATCAGCCATGTTCTTTGCAAAATTATAATAAGGCATTGGATCGATCAGGAGGTGATATTCATCAGTTAAAAACAATGAAATATACAGCCAAGCCAGATAAAAGCTGCTTATGGTATCAGTTGTTACAGTGGTGGTTTGGTAATCGACATATAGCAGTATTGGATGAATGGCCACACGATTTGGCTTGGCTATTGCATGTCTATACGCGTCAGGAAGAGGAAACGTACTTGATAAGATGGATTGATGAGCTAGAGAAGCAAGATTTGGCAGACTGGGCCATCTATGTTTGCTTATTCTTAAAGAGGTAAAGATATACAAAGCGAAACAAGTACCAAAGAAAACTAAATACTTGTATAGCCCCAAGAGCAAATTGGACTATCTTTTGCGTCAGTGTGAATGGAGCGAGGAAAAAAAGTTGATCAATGAATACCACATACCAAGCATGCATGTTCAAATAGCAAAAGCACTGAATGCTCATGATTCTTGGGATTATGAAACAGAATACACAGTTTTGATTAACGGAAACTTGTTTCAGCAAGCTAAACTTGCGTTATTCCACTTTCTCTTACCTAAAATATTCCAAAGTAAGGTGTTTCATATTAGAATTAATAACGGATGTTAATTGTATTGCTTGTAGATGAAGCTTCAGCGTTAGAGACTAGTATTGGATTTATTCATCAATATCCAATAGATCAACAAGATAAAGAAATCAAATTGCTGGCAGCTGTTTATTCGTATCTTACTTCAAATGAACCATCAGACGAGCAGTTATCACAGAGCTTGGTTGACCAATTAGTCCTATTACAAGCCCGATACCAAACAAGAAGCACTCATCGATTTTTAAAGGATTTAACAGATGCTATCAAGCTTAAAGTCTAATACTATACACGTTCGGATTTTTTATTACTATAATTACTATCTACATTATTACTATATCAAACGGTCAATCTTCATATCCTTCAATAAACTGATCGATATCAGATACGTTCTCTATGCCAAAATTGCATTGATCTTTGCTATTGCCAATCTGACTCAAGGAAGCAGGATGTTGGTGTTGCTGTTGATGTATTTCATCTCCAGGTGCTGCTTTATCAAAAGTAGTCGTATCATCACTATAAGAACTCGAGTCAGGAATTAGGTTAGGCGACTGTACGCTGTCGATGACGGTACTGCAATATGATTGTCTTTTACTAGCAGACGAA
Source organism: Actinomucor elegans (assembly GCA_026027325.1). NCBI lineage: Eukaryota > Fungi > Mucoromycota > Mucoromycetes > Mucorales > Mucoraceae > Actinomucor > Actinomucor elegans. The sequence goes on from JAMSLZ010000003.1 coordinate 3,173,577, forward strand.
TAGCAGCAAAGATCCTGACCACTGGCCTTGTTAGAAAAGCGTCTGTTATTGTTTGCAGGCGATTCGGCCGGGTCCTGGTGACGGTATTCGGTATCGCAAAGGGGTATTCGGCCCCAGCAGCAGTAATAAGTGAAATAAGAGTGGTATTCCTTAGCTTCTTGTACGATATCATTTATAGTTTTGTCATATTCAGAGTCTTCTATTCTGTTGCATTTTTCAAAGAACAGGCGATAACTTTGCAGACCTAGTTTCAGAGATGAACGATACATATTGCCTGCTGGGCCACTCGTATCGAAATAAAGCGGCAGTATTTGGCGGTGTAAATCTACCAGATTGTGTTCTTGTAGTGTGTCGAACATATGCCTTGACCAAGTTATATTAATGTTATGGGTTTCTTTCATAGCACGAGGAACTATAAAAGAGGTTAGAATATTTAAATAACCTAATTATATACATACATTTCTCAAAGAATTTGTGAGTAATGGGACCCATATTACACATCATTGGATCTATATCCCGGAGTTCTATGTAGCCACCAGGTTTGAGTAATCGTTTGATTTCATGGATTACAGTCTATTAAAAGCTTGTAAGGTTTTATGTAGTGATACATGAACAAACTTACTATCCAATCGTTTTCAGAGAAACAGGTATACACTTGGCGCATGTGAATATAATCAAAGTAATTTTCTGGAAAGGGTAGTCCGTTTGTTTGTAGTACATCACACTGACTGAAAAAAGCATTGGCAGGTTTCACTGTGTGAGGATAACTGGCAGCAATATCAATGCCATAGAACTGAGACTCTGGAAATTCAGTAGCCATTTCTAATATCCAAGTACCATTTCCGCATGCAATATCTAACACTCTAGGTGGTGGTATATCTTGCACCCAGCTACTATCTGATTTTCTTTTGTATTGCTTCATTGACAGCAAGTCTTTGACAGGAGCTGAAAAGTTTGTACCAAACAAGTACTTGTATATAAAGTGCTGTTATGCAAACTGATGAGTTTCAATGGGCTTACAGTGTTATCAGATTATATACATACTACTTGCACTAGTCTATCCGATTCTTCCTCGTCGTTTGGTAATATGTATTTGCTACTAAAGCTTTGATACTTGCGACCATGTATTTGAATAGACTGCGCACTTATAGCATATCCAGGTAAATTGGTATGGTCGCTGCTATCTGGAGAAGGTGGCAACGACGTTTTATAACTTTTTAGGCTTTCCGCTTCTACCATCGTGTTGGGTGGTTCCTCAGTTGGCATGGAAACCGAGGAACTTTGCTTTTGTTTAGTCAACGATCGCGAAAATGTTTTCGAGATTTTCTTTGAATGAGTGCTACCCATTAACAAGTTTTATACAAGATAATAAAAAAAAAAGAAAAAAAAAGTGCTATTTTGTAATAAAGATATTTTTGGCATGTATTATGCGTGCTTTGACCAGTACAATGGAAAAAAAAGAAGGGAAAATATAGGAAAATGAAATAGCATATTTCAGCCAATCAAACGTAAAATTCATGCTGAATAAACTATATGCCTGAAACACACATTAAACGCTGTTAAATACATGTCTCTTACCTCGGTAGCTCACGTGAAATTGCAATAGGCCGGCAACTCTATATCACCGTTAAGAGCTTTGGCAGAGGAAAAAAAAAAAAAAAAAGATATAAAACTGAGCAAAAAACCCCCTCGTCTTTTCTTGTTTCTTTACTTTTACTTTTTATCAATTAGATATTAAACAGAATGCCCCCAAACCCTACCCGAGTCCCTACCAGAAGAAATTCTCGTCGTTTTTCTGCTGCACATGTCCCTTTACCCGTTTATCTCGGTATCGATGTCGAGATCCGTGAAGATAACACCAGTTATTATGCACTCTCGGTCCATGATGGTTTCTACAGTACCGACTACTATGAAGGCGAACTTAAACATCATGATAAAGACAAGACCGCCAAAGAAATGATCATTGAGGCCTTTACCAAACTCCATGGTGTAGTTGAACTCTATTCTATGGCGCAAAATTACAAAATCCAATTGGTTGCTTGCTCTTATGATATCGCTTCCGAATTCTTGAAGGGTCAAGAAGAAGTGATTGACCTTGAAGAAATCAATACGATGTCTGATTATTGGAAAGAATTGGATGCTATTCCATTCCGTGTGGAAACGCATGCCAAATCTTCGGATGAACGTGCCAGTGCTGCTGTTAGAAAGGCTGTGATGTGGTATGTAATTGTGATTGGGTATTGTTATTCGGTACTAATTTCATGACAAGGCTGAGTCCCAAGTATCCTGGTAATTTGCCTCGTATTTCAGTCGGCTACCGCCATGAGGTTTGTATTCCATCTGTCCGTGCGTTTACAAAGAGCATCATATTGACGTTTTCTATTTTGTGCTACTCTGATATGATACGATAATTTTTCATTGGGTCAACAGGTTGAAGGTATGTACTACGAAAGGATGGGGCACGCAGTTATTAATTTAAAACAGTCGATTTCAATTCTATCATTCATCTCGTCAAGTTAAAGGACTACCAAGACACTATTTGTGATGAAACTTGGGATGTATTCCAACAAATGGTTACTGAATTTAAGGAAAGAAACCTTCGTGTTTCGTTCTTCAACTCGACGCCCCAAGGTGGCGGAGGTAATAAATAAGCCTAAAATATAGTTAAGACATGTATCACTCACTAATCCTGTTATAGTTGCCTTGATGCGTCATGCTCTAGTGCGTTTCCTTCGATTGAACGGCGTTGACGTTCACTGTAAGTAGATTCTTGACAAAAAAAAAATTCTGCAGGTACTGACATCAACCTTATTAAAGGGTATGTTGCTCGCCCCAAGCCCGAAGTCTTTGATATCACCAAAAGAAAGTTCCATAACGTCCTTCAAGGTGTCGCTGACCCTGAAGTGCGTTTAACCGAAGAAGACAAACAACTCTTTATTGACTGGTCTGATGAAAATGCTACACGTTTCTGGTTGGATGATAAGGGCCCACTTAAAAACTCGGATGTTATTGTCATTGATGACCCTCAAGGTAAGCTGAATCATACCATCTTTTCTTATGCATTACTGAGCTGATTTTCATAATAGTCTGTGGTATTATTCCTCATATTCGTAAACATGCCCCCAATACAAAGATCATCTTTAGATCTCATATTGAAGTAAGAGCTGATTTAATCAGAGATGACCCAGAAGGTTCAACTGCCAATACATGGAAGTAAGTGTTACGCTTTTGTACTTGTGGGGATTGTTACTAACAATGCACCGACTCGATAGCTTCCTGTGGGACTTTATCAAACACGCTGATGTCTTTGTTGCTCATCCCATCAAAGGCTTCGTACCTGAAGTTGTTCCTCCCCGTAATACTGTCTTATTACCCGCTGCTACTGATCCTTTGGATGGTCTCAACAAGGAAATGAATGATTGGTGTATAACTTACTATCAATCTGTGTTTAATCGTGTCTGTGTTGATATGGGTGTGAATGAAGTCGATTGGTACCGCCCTTACATTGTACAAGTAGCTCGTTTCGATCCTTCCAAGGGTATCCCCGATGTCTTGGAATCCTATCGTCTCTTGCGTGAAAAAATGGATGGCGAATTTGAAGATGCCCGTACGCCCCAGTTGGTTATCTGCGGCCATGGTAGTATTGATGACCCCGATGGTACCATCATCTTTGAGCAAACCCAAAGCATCATCGAGTCTCCAAAGTTTGCCATGATTTCCAGTGATATTATTGCTGTACGATTACCCGCATCAGATCAATTGCTCAACATGATCATGCGTGGCGCCCATGTCGCCTTGCAGCTCTCCCACCGTGAAGGTTTCGAAGTCAAGGTGACCGAAGCCTTGCATAAGGGTGTGCCAGTAGTTGCTTATGAGGCAGGTGGTATTCCTCTTCAAATCAAGCACGAAGAGTCTGGTTTCTTGCTGCCTATTGGTGATGTGCAGGCTGTAGCTGATACACTTTATCGATTATTCAAGGAACCCGAATTAAGAGCCGTCATGAGCGAAGCTGCTAAAGCATCAGTCAGCGAAGAATTCTTTACTATTTGGAACTCCATGTCCTGGATGCACATGTTCTTGGAGTTGACAAATGACAAGGAAAATATCGAACCAGATCGTGGAGGACTTTGCGATTTGGAAGTCTTGGAAAACACTGATCTTGGAAACTTACGCAAGGTCTCGGACCTTTGGAAAGAAAAGTATAATTACACTAGTTCTTAGAATCTTTTTTTATTATTATTTAACCCTTAGAAACCATCGGTTTGTAACAAATACTGCCCCCTCATCTAATATATAACTTAAACAATAAATCTATTTCCTTAATGATGAATCAATTGTAATTGGCGGACTATTTGAAGCCAAGCTACTTAGTAGTGTTGTTGTACTATTTGATGGCTGTCTCTTCTTGGCACCTTCCTTCAACCTTTCCCATCTTTCCTTATACTTATTCATTAAAGCATCTTGCTTGCGGTTCTGTGACCTAAGTGCACGATTTGCATCTTCAAGTTCTTTAATTCTGTTCACAATTTCAGCTGTACTGGAACCAACATGGCGAATATTCTTTGATAGAGGAGATCCAGTAGTCGTCGCTGATCGCGTCATCATGGCGGTTTCTTGAGTTTGTAATATACGAAGTGCTTGCTTATGTACATCGTTTTTGAATTGGATGATACTGCTTTTCAGTACTGTATTATCAATAGTTTTCTTTTGATCAATGAGTTAGTGAGGCCATTATATCCAATGTATTGTTCTAACCTTTTCCAAGTTCTGTATTTGCTTATGTAAATGTACAATTTGTGCCTTGAGATCTTGATTTTCTTCCTTGGAGTTTCTATAGTTACCATTGCGTAAGGTATTTTCGTTACTGTTATTATTAGGGTAGGTATATTCGATAAGCTGATCAGAATCCTCTTTTTTACTGCTCGGTATGCCAAAGAATGACTCGCTTATCAAGGCCATTTCTCGCTCAATCCGTTCAGATTCATCCTCACAGTCATCGGTTGGATTTGAAGCAATTGCTATCGAGTCAGAAAGTTTGTCCACCATGGGTTCTACTACGCCCCAGAACTTATTGAAAGGGTCTTCAAGGTCTTCCTCCTAGAAAAAAAAAAGTCAGCCCTCCTTTGTCTTTTACTAATAACTAATATCTATGATTACCTCTGCAGGTACCAAAGCATAGGAATCGTTAATAGATGGATGAGAACCTTTTTGTATCGCTTGTATTTCTTGCTCCAGCTTTTTCATATCAAATGCATTTGATGAATCACTCGTTTCTTTTGATTTACGTTTATAATTATCTCTTATTGTCTCGAACTCGTGTGCCGTCTAATCAATTCTATTAGTATTTGGTTCAGTTTGGATTTTGATCAAGGTGCTACCTCCGTGTCTTTTGCTTCTATTGCTGCTTGGTTGTATTTGTCTATCAATAGAAGTGAGCAACTGTACGCGTATAACCTTTTCAGCTAGTTCTTTTTTTTTTACCAGCAGCTTTATTGTAAAATTGTGCTGCGTTTTGCCAGTCTCTTTTAGATTCATAGTCTTTTGCAGCTTTTGCAAAAGCATGACCCTAATTCCAATGGTAAAAACTCAACTTTAGTATTCGTTAATAGAAACAATGATTAGACTTTTAATTTACAGATCTGATTGCTGGACTTGACATAAGTCGATAGTATTGCAAATAGGATAAAATAATCAACAAGCATGAAAAAGCAACTAGTAGTAAAAATAGAGGTTTTCTACTGGCAGAGTCACGTAGTCATATGATTTGTTCATGCAAATTACCCAATATTTTTTTTGTAGGCAAAAGTTTAACATTATAACAGCTATAAATATACTAAGATTTTAATAGGATGATAAGATAAGAGTTTATTTACATTTATTTTTTAGTTAGTTATATCAAAAGTGCACGAAAGAAACGAGAGAATCACTTTAGATGAGTTGCAATAATGCATTTTTCCAGTAGGTTAGCCCACTTTTAATCATGATTGGCAAGCGGTGATTGAGCACGTTTTTTTAAAAAGGAAATTGATCTACTGGACAGTTATACTAATATTCTGAGAGAGATAGCACCATTCCATCTTCAGTGTGCACATAAACATTAATCAACAAGAAGAACAGTTTATCCGTAATGTACATCTATCTGAATTGTCTCTGAACAGAGATGGTAGGTATTCTGTGTTGATTTCTTTTTTTTTGCTGAAATAATTATGTAATTCATTGCGGTCATAGCTTGCTAATCGTAAACATTCGCATCTCATCATAAGCAATAACGGGAAGAATAACCTTTAATCGCACACCTTGAATATTTGATCAGCACATCCTATTTTCTCTTGAATGAATACGCGAAAACTTTGTTTAAGATTTAATAGATATCTTGAAGTTTATCTCTAGCTGAACGCATTGATATTCTTTCGCCCTGCTATTTCTGTCAAGCCAAAAACGGGCTGCAAAGAAACTTTGTATTCAAATATTTAGTGGATGTCTTCAGGTTCTACCCTTCAGCACAGCAGTGCTTCGGTGTTCCTTCGCTCTGCTACTTTTTGGTACAAAGGTGATTGTGAAAATGCTCTATGTATAAAGACTTGGCAGGTGTCTTCAGGTTCTACCCTTCAGCATAGTAATGCTTCGGTGTTCCTTCGCTCTGCTATTTCTTTTGAGCTTTTCCCTATTCATGTCTTTGTAATGAAGTAAGTAGTCAAATTAATCAAGATAGGTGCTAGTGATGTGTTGTGAAAAAGCAACTAATATTTTTTTCTAAATTATCCATAAGCTTATTTGTATATATGACGGATAGGGAAATTTGCCTTGAGAGATTTAGTAGGTACCTTCAAGTTTATCTTTAGCTGAACGCATTGATATTCTTTCGCCCTGCTATTTCTATCAAGCCAAAAACGGGCTGCAAAGAAACTTTGTATTCAAATATTTAGTGGATGTCTTCAGGTTCTACCCTTCAGCACAGAATTGCTTCGGTGTTCCTTCGCTCTACTACTTTTTGGTACAAAAGTGATTGTGAAATGCTCTATGTATAAAGACTTGGCAGGTGTCTTCAGGTTCTACCCTTCAGCACAGCATTGCTTCGGTGTTCCTTCGCTCTGCTATTTCTTTTGAGCTTTTCCCTATTCATGTCTTTGTAATGAAGCAAGTAGTCAAATTAATCAAGATAGGTGCTAGTGATGTGTTGTGAAAAAGTAACTAATATTTTTTTCTAAATTATCCATAAGCTTATTTGTATATATGATGGACGGGAAGTTTTGCCTTGGGAGATTTAGTAGGTACCTTCAAGTTTATCTTTAGCTGAACGCATTGATATTCTTTCGCCCTGCTATTTCTGTCAAGCCAAAAACGGGCTGCAAAGAAACTTTGTATTCAAATATTTAGTGGATGTCTTCAGGCTCTACCCTTCAGCACAGCATTGCTTCGGTGTTCCTTCGCTCTACTACTTTTTGGTACAAAGGTGATTGTGAAATGCTCTATGTATAAAGACTTGGCAGGTGTCTTCAGGTTCTACCCTTCAGCACAGCATTGCTTCGGTGTTCCTTCGCTCTGCTATTTCTTTTGAGCTTTTCCCTATTCATGTCTTTGTAATGAAGTAAGTAGTCAAATTAATCAAGATAGGCGCTAGTGATGTGTTGTGAAAAAGCAACTAATATTTTTTTTTCTAAATTATCCATAAGCTTATTTGTATATATGATGGACGGGAAGTTTTTGCCTTGGGAGATTTAGTAGGTACCTTCAAGTTTATCTCTAGCTGAACGCATTGATATTCTTTCGCCCTGCTATTTCTATCAAGCCAAGAACGGGCTGCAAAGAAACTTTGTATTTAAATATTTAGTGGATGTCTTCAGGTTCTACCCTTTAGCACAGAATTGCTTCGGTGTTCCTTCGCTCTACTACTTTTTGGTACAAAGGTGATTGTGAAATGCTCTATGTATAAAGACTTGGCAGGTGTCTTCAGGTTCTACCCTTCAGCATAGTAATGCTTCGGTGCTCCTTCGCTCTGCTATTTCTTTTGAGCTTTTCCCTATTCATGTCTTTGTAATGAAGCAAGTAGCCAAATTAATCAAGATAGGTTCTAGCAATGTGTTTCTTGTGAAAAAGCAACTAATATTTTTTTTTTCTAAATTATCCATAAGCTTATTTGTATATATGATGGACGGGAAGTTTTGCCTTGGGAGATTTAGTAGGTACCTTCAAGTTTATCTTTAGCTGAACGCATTGATATTCTTTCGCCCTGCTATTTCTATCAAGCCAAGAACGGGCTGCAAAGAAACTTTGTATTTAAATATTTAGTGGATGTCTTCAGGTTCTACCCTTTAGCACAGAATTGCTTCGGTGTTCCTTCGCTCTACTACTTTTTGGTACAAAGGTGATTGTGAAATGCTCTATGTATAAAGACTTGGTAGGTGTCTTCAGGTTCTACCCTTCAGCATAGTAATGCTTCGGTGCTCCTTCGCTCTGCTATTTCTTTTGAGCTTTTCCCTATTCATGTCTTTGTAATGAAGCAAGTAGTCAAATTAATCAAGATAGGTGCTAGTGGTGTGTTGTGAAAAAGTAACTAATATTTTTTTCTAAATTATCCATAAGCTTATTTGTATATACGATGGACGGGAAGTTTTGCCTTGGGAGATTTAGTAGGTACCTTCAAGTTTATCTCTAGCTGAACGCATTGATATTCTTTCGCCCTGCTATTTCTATCAAGCCAAGAACGGGCTGCAAAGAAACTTTGTATTCAAATATTTAGTGGATGTCTTCAGGTTCTACCCTTCAGCACAGCAGTGCTTCGGTGTTCCTTCGCTCTGCTATTTCTTTTGAAGCAAGAAAACTTTGTACTCAAATGTTTGATGCGTGTTTTTTGGTGATATTTCAGTATCCTCGCAACCCTATCTCTTGTTTTCAGTCAATATTTGTTCCCAACTTTGCTTGACACATCTACATGTAATACCCCAGTCACTATTATATATTGTTCTTTTGATCGATAAATCAATGGCTTTACTACCGACCCAACCTTAAGAGTTTATGCAAATTTGTAACTGAAAAACCGAAACCTACTGCTAAGCAAATATTTTAGCACATCTAGTGGTTCACTTTGATATATTAATTGATTTATCAGATGCTATATCATTAGGTCTAACTAATATAAAATTAGTTGGTCTTATGCTCTCTACACTCGATAGATCGCCATTGCCCTCTGGGAGGATTTGCATTCCCTCCAACAAATTTATGATGAGGTCGATTATCGCGAATTAATCTTAAATTTCATTATAAATTAAGAATAGGTGAGCCAGTCCCATATTTTCCTGTGCTTTCTCGACTTTGCTATGGTAAGCAAAAGCATGAGGTTGGGATGAAAATACCCACATTCTAGTTTTTGATGACGTTGGTGACCTTATATTGACTTTGAGTCCTAATTTATAATATAGAGATTTATAATTCAGAAATACATATGTGTAAAAAAGGGCTCTTCAAAGTAGTATGAGCCAAAAATAACTAAAGTGCGCGAGTAAATATGCTAAATTACAACAGGGAACCCTCGACTTTTCGACAGTTTTTGTTCTCTTGCCCTTATGAAAGATGGCTGTGCCATTGCCGAAACGCAATGCTGATATTATTAAATAAACTCGTCTTTTTTTCGAAGACAAAGATTGGTTTATGAGAAAACAGCTAAGGTACGTTTTAGTCGCCTATACATGTTTTTATTTCTTTATCCTATGTGTCCAGATTATTTCAAGTAATAACATTGCATGAATAAGTTATCCAATCGCCAATTAAAATATACATGTCTATATTAAGGTGTAAAATGCATCTTTTGATCAATCTTTCTTTGTCTTTCTATAGTTTATAATGGAAATTTTAGAAGAATATGTCAAAGAAGCCCATATAAAAAAGATAAAAATAAGCTCTTTCATCCAAGAGAAAAGAGAAATCATTATCAAGCATATGATTTTAGCTCTCTATAAAAAGGATATCACTGAAGAACGAGTGCAAGAGTATTGGTCGCGAGTAATCAAGAAGTTTAAGAGAGAATGTACAGATGATAAGATAACTGCAAGTTTCATTTACGAAGTTTTTATGCCTTTGATTAATCAAGGATTTTCTTGTAGGTTACGTTTGATAAATCGTACGTTGCCTGGTCCGACATTGCAGATCAAGTGATTAAGGTAATGAATTCATGTCCGCGAGTTATGTATAGAAGGTGCTAAGAAACGTTTATTTTTCAGGGCCAAGCTGACCGAGCAGAAAGTTTGATTAAACAAATTCACGATAAACGTAGAAAAATGCATTGTGATTTACATTTAGAAGCTGACAAGGAAGTGACAGACTTTTTTTATGCAGTAAGTTTAATACAATAATAGTTGAAAAAGCCACTTGTTGATAGCTTTTATTGTTGTGTATATAGAATCCTTCCTCCCAGTCAAGTACCAGCCAAAATGATCCATTCAGTATCGGCCCTTCCTTCTCTTTGTTAAAGCTCAAGAATGACGTGATAGAGTGGCAAGAACAAGCTGGACGGATTAATAAAATCCACAAGCAGGAGTAAGTTGTTGGTCATAAAAGAATTAGTTCATGTTTACCTAATCTGTTTTATGTTTGTTTCAGCCTGCTGTACTATAATATCCTTGATTTTACTTCCAAGTCGAAAAGAAATGCTTTGAAATCCATAGTGAAAGACAAATTCACTATCGCGAAAGAATACCTTCTTTCTCTGAACGCTTTCCAAGAAGATACCCAACAAAATGAAGAAAACAAAGAAATTCACGATGATATTCTCAATCTTTTGTGAGTTTGACAAATAAGATAAAGTATAATACTTGTAACTAATGAAGCTTCCCTTTCTTTTATGTAGTAAACGGCAGTTTAAAGACGATTTGAATATGTTTACTGATGTTAACGTAAATGAATATCATTTTACGATGTCTTTGGTCTTTCCTTTATTTGACGCGCTGTTTTCAGATATTTCAAAGAAAGATATCTATACAAAGTGGTAAGGTTAATCCATTATTTGCTAGCTCTTGAACTAAATATTCTCAAAACAGGGGAGAAACTAAACTGAGTTCTGGAAAAGAAACTGAGCACAATGCACTCTATGAAGAAGAACGTAGAACACCTGGGCCAAGTATTGATGCCATATTTACTCTGTTTGCTTTAAACATGCTTGAGTTCAGCATATTGGAGGTGTCTGGCTCTCCAACATCCATAAAGCATGAACATCTCGTGGGTGATCGTAACAAAATCGCAAAAAATCTAAAAATCATGACCAAGAAGATTATTTCAATGAAAGAAGATACAACACATATAAATACTCTAAAACTATTTGGAATACAAATTTACAGTAAGTTTATCAAAATTTAATGAATCAGCCTTGTACTAATATTTTTCAAGGAAATCAAATATTTTTATATAGTATGAGTTCACCCGCGCTGAATGTTTACATGTTTGTTGAAGAACTTCGTATTAAGATCCCTACTATCCCACTTCTTCTGCCTTCCTCGTTTTCTAGTTTTTACAAAAAATTATTTATATTAAAGGTAATTCCTCAAGTCTTTTGCTTTTCCTCTTGAGAATAATGTGCTAATCTTAGTGGATAGAAACGTTTATTGTGTAGCTCTCGTTCAATTGAACAGTTTTTACTTCATACAACTATTATAGCAAGTGAAAATAAATCCAACACGAGTGGCCTTTCTTCCCCTTATGTTTCACCACAGAAGAGAAAAGGATCTTGCTCCAAGTAATGAATAAAAAATACAGCTGCTTTGGTTGTCTATACCTATTTGATTTCATCCAAGCACCCAATTGTATTTCTTCTCGATAATTCCAAGTAAATTTCGCTCCTTTGAATGAAAATGAGCTCTCTTGATTGTTAATGCGTACTTTTCTATCATAAAATTGCATACTGTTATTTTAGTCACTTTTAATTCCCAAGAACTGACTATTAAGACTTTGCATTGCTTGGTCTAACGTAGCAGAAGGATGCCCAAATACTTCTGATGCTCTTCGTTTAATAAACTTGGCCTGTCAACCTTTGATTTTGTATTGCCAATAAAGTGATTAGTTTAGTACATGTCTGTAGCGTCTTGTTAAAGCTAATCGGTTCAAAATGCCATTTTGGAAGATTCAACTAACGACGACAATCCTATTTGGAATTGTCGACAACCAATCAACATCACTCTTTTGTTATTGTCTGCCAATTGCATCAATATTGCATTGTATTTATGCATCTTTTTCCCTTGAAATATACTTACTATACCCAAGTCGCACAGACATAAAACAATCAGGAATCGACATAATCATGACACAAGTCCAGGCCTAACTTAAGAAATCGGTTGATCCCAAAATTTGGCTTGTCCTACATGGACTATTTAAGATGGCCAGATAGCATTTTGCATAACCTTTTATAGTATACCTAATTGATGGCCTATCAGTCTAAAAGGAAGGGATTTATTGCAACTCTTTAGCAAGAAGCTCAATTCATATAAGTGTAGCCTGTACTGCATAGAATTCGACAAGGAATTCAGAATAAGGGTGTGCTGAACAGATCGACGCATACATCAGTCGAATCGCATTGTGAGGGTGCGACATTACTGTGTATATTTTTGAAACTCCATAATGCTTCGCCTTCATAAAGGGCATTGTTCCCCTGCACCTTTTTTTTTCTTTTTCTTTCTTTAAAATGACCGATCGACTTGTTCATTTCGACAAAAAACAATACCCTTCTTCTTTTCATGATATACCCCGTCGCTCTATTACTAATACAAGATTCGAAACAGCACCCTATCAAAAAGACGACCAGTTAACGCCTTTTGAGTTGTCACTCGATAGTAATAAAGATCTTATTATACCCGTAGTAGAGCAACCCAAGCAGTACAAACAAGAACAAGTTATCAAGGAAGGACTGATATTATGCACCCGAATCGAAGAATGGTATACAAAAAAGATAACTACGACTGAAGAGCTTGAACTAAGAAAGACACGGCTTCGATGGAGACAGTTCAAAGCCGTTCTTTTTCCAAATAAACTTGAGCTATACCATGTTACGGTAAAACGCACTAGATCGAGCCTATTAACCGATTTACTGACGTTATGTAGAATATCATTATAAAAGCACAAAGACTAGCACATGTTATTCACTTGAACAGTGAGTATCCATACCGACGTGTTTACTTGTCATTGATCTCTTCTAGAGACTATATATGGAGCTTGAAATACCAACATTATGAAACTAAACGCTCCATATCGTTTCACTTTCAGTCGCGTACTTTGTCAGAAGCACAAGATTGGTACATGTCAATTTATCATGTTTTACCTTGCACTATACCAGCCTGTAAAAAGCCAATACCCTCTTATATCGATATCAATGTCATTCTACACCACCAACAGCAGCCTTCAATCAAAGTAAGACTTCCATTAGAGCAGATTTTAAAACACAGTCGACAGGATACCTTGATGAGCATACGAATGCAAGATGTTAAGCCAGTCATAAGATCATTGCTACAAAAAGACGGGTTGATACGCATGGATGAATGGTCGAATGATGATATCAAGTTGTGCTGGAGAACCAAAATTGCATCAGATGATCCCAAGCAACATAATACTGCCTTGATTGCTTCTGGAGATCATACCGAGTGGATTACACAGAGCACCGAGTTAATTAGTCCACAGTTGATAGAGCAAGTACAGATATATACGTAAGAAATGAATGACATTTGTCTAAATAGAGTAGAGCCATATTCTGGAATTACATAGATCCGATCCTCATAAAACTGCTCGAGAAGAAATGAAATACCATAACTCAAACAAGGTAAACTTGTATATCATACGTTTCAAACGATATGTTATTCATCCTATTGATAGATAATCTCGTACGAAGGCTTGTTGATCAACAAACGTTGGACTCATCCAGATCGCAAATGTAAAAAGACGAGCTTTTATGTTGTGCTCTATGGCCACCACCTCTTCTTTATGGATAAATCATATTATTACTTTTATAAACGACAAAATGTCAATATAAAACCTCAGCCTAAAAACAAATGGTTTTCTCAAACGACAGGCTTATTGTTTCAACAGCGCAAACTCATGATATCCAAGCAAAATAAAAAAACTCTGTATCAGCTAGGCGACCATCAATCCTCACCACATCTGAAGTATTTCTTAAGTCCAGAAGCAGTATCTCCTCCAGACCCACAAAAGTTAGTAAATGCTCGATTGCTATTGGATTTAAACCAAGTGACTCGAGCACAGCCTTCTACTGATAGTGCCAATACGTTCGAAATACATGCAAAAAAAGGCGTTTTATATTATGAAGCACCTAGTACACAGATCATGCTGCAATGGGTGACATTGATCAATAGCATGCTCAAATTGAATCATCTTGTTTTACATTCTATACATAGTCATTGTCATGAACCAGAAGAGCGTAAAAGTAAAAGGATTTTGGTAAGTTGAATATAAAAGTAAATACTTGATCTCGTATAACTCATTCAATTATTGCATGCTATTAGCAATCTGGATTTCTCTATGTCAAACACAATTACAAACGTTCGTTTCAACCTCAATACTGTGTACTGGCTAAAAGCGCGGATTTCAGTGGACTCATGATGTTTGATACGTTGAAGCAATACCACGACACTAAACACATCAAGCAGTGGTTCAATTGTTGCGGTTATGAGGCTGAGGAGCAAAAGCAAGCGCGGAAACGAGGCGATATTGTCGAAGACCATATGCAGCAACGCACAGAACTGACTCTATATGAAAAGAAACGCTTGCTGGTATCATTGAACAACGCCTATGTATACTCTGGCGACGAGTGTCTATTGGATCAGTTGATAGCGCAACAGCACAAAGAAAAGATTGAACCGCTTCGTTATTACAAAGATGGCCAGATCACTGGAGGAAACAAGACGTCTGAATGTGTCTTTGTGATATGGCAGATAGCTAAACGCCATTTTGTGCCCAACTTTCGCGAATATCTATCGTTATTGAAATTGGGTCATCGGCTAGGAAATCGCGGTTCATGCTGGGTATTTAAAGCCAGAAGTAAGCAAGAGCGAGATGAATGGGTTTGGGCTTTACATGTTGAATTTGGCTTGCTGAAGATTTAAAGAGAAGAAATAAACGTGGAAAAAAAAAGTGCCTCATAAGATGGACATTCCTAGTTTTTGACTGCTATACTATCCATCCATTTAGTCTCGACTGACCGACGAAAATCACGAAAATTGAGGCGTATTGTTTCACTTATCGATTATTAAATAGTCGAATATCCTTTTTATCTATCTTCTTTTCCCTCTGAGATTATTTTCGTTTTCGGAAAAACTGCTTTGCTATTGTATATAGTTTTATACCGAGGGAAATATATAAAACAATTTAAATATAAACCGCTTATCTCGGCCCTTTTACACAACCAACTTGCAATGTCGACTTTGGAATCTACACGCCATAAAGGCCATGTAAAGTTCTTCAACTCGACTAAAGGATTTGGGTTCATATTACCAGAAACAAAAGACACTGATCAAATTGAAGGTATATAAAAATTCCCATCGATAAAAAAAAAAAAAAAAAAAAAAAAAAAAAAACAAGTTTTCTTATCTATTCAATAGAAGTCTTTGTTCATCATACAGCCATACATAACGATGGAGGATTCAAGAGTCTCGCAGAGGTATAGTTTGATCACTAATGAATAGTCTGGGAATATTAATTGATCGATAGGGTGAACAAGTAAGCACTTTATCTTTTTTTTTTTTTTTTTTTTTTTTATATAAAAAAAAAAAAAAAAAAATCAAGTATTCATCGTTTCATAGGTTGAATATGATCTAGTTCAAGGACCCAAAGGCATGCAGGCCTCTAATGTAACTGGTCCCAACGGTGTTTCAGTTCAAGGCGATCCTAGAGCCCATCGACAACCGTATCAAAGGTAACCAAAAAAAAAATAAAAAACCAGTCATGATTACATTTAATGCAAGATTTACTGTTGTGCACACTCTAGTAACTATAATCGAAATAATAATAGAGGCGGACCTTACAACGGAGGAGGTATTATAAATACAATGCAATGGTATAATTTATTGAATCCATTGATTTTAGGCTTCATGATGGATCCTTATGCTTCGTCATTTGGATATGGGAATATGCAAGGATACTCTTATATGAATATGCCCCAGCAGCATCAGAACCAACAGCACTATCAACAGTATCAACCACAGCCTTATGGAGGAGGATATCCTACTTCACAGCAGCAACAGCAGCAGCAGCAACAGCAGCAGCAGCAGCAATTGTCCCCTCCATATAATTATAACACGTTGTTTACACCTAATAATCCTACTTACTACGGTGGCAGTAGTAATGACATGGCTTCTACTTCAATTTCAACTTCGCTAAACCAACAGCAATCAAACGATAATACGTTAAACGCTGATGAAACTTGATCTACTTGAACACAATAAAATATGATCATACATATAATGTAGAGATCTATTACAGGTTTATTTACCGTGATGTTATATGGTTAATGCAGTTAATGGGAGGGTACTATTGGGGACTTTTCAATTAGTAATGTTGATCTACACTGCTATATAGCATAGATGTATAGCTCCTTAACATGATTACTGATTTGGTTCTATTATACTGGCATTTATCAGCAGGTCAATTGGGAAAACTGAAACATGATATTAGTCTAAATGAGTGTACCATATTGAATATTTACAGCTTTCTGACACACAAATGCATTAATGTATTAGTATATTAATTCGTGCATTAGAAGAGGACTTTTTTTTTTTTTGGTCTCTATGTCGCTAACGAATTACATATGCATCATCGTTTGTTATTCTTCTATACACGATTCTGTGATATTACTTTAGTGTCTGGACTACTACTAATCTTATTTTAAACACAGGTTTTATCTCCACATATTAGTATATGTCGACCTGTAGTGTCCGCCGAAAGTAGTTTGCAACTCATTGGACTACATCATCCTTAGTTTTATGATTTACCCGAGAATCATCGATCTTTTTCGACTATCTAGCAATCTAGGCACAGTTTTTTGATTTATGGGCGATATGTATTCAGTTATTGATAGCCAATAAAGTTGCCTCATATCAAAGTGTTGTTCTCTCCTAGTCTGACGTGAATCTGGCTTTGATATACGCACCGTGAAGCTTTGATTCTTAATTAATTAAAGTTTTTTTTTTTTTTTTACGTGAGTTTCATTGTTTATAATGGTTTTTCAAACGCAGTATTTGCTCAATAGACTTCAATTCGTATGAATGAACTATAATGTACAGTTTTATTTATACTAACAAACATCAGCTTCTATACACTTTTCCTCTCGACAGCTACTAGCAATATCTGCACCGATGTATACTAATGATATCGTCTCCTATACATTGTAGTACAACATGAAACACAATTACAGCGAAACTGTTAATTACTGCCAAGCATAATGCTGCTAATTGGTGATATCCATACAGTATATTTAATTGACTATGTAATGAAAGATTTTTATTTACAGAATACCGGAACGATTTTTAAATGAATTGTACAGGATAGCTTTGTTTAGGAGAATGGTAGTAATAATAACATGGTTGCAGTAAACCACTAGCATTTCGATAGGATGGCATGTGTACAGCAGTTGGAGGTGTAGGCGATCTATTCCTTGGTAAGCCCTTATAGTTGGCCGGTCGACTGGTCGGAGGTGTATTACTAGTTTGCTTGTGTTGATGTGCAGATGGAGATTGACGCTTTGTCTTTTCGAGTAAAGTACCAAGTGGTATGTTATCTTCCTCGTCATCATGATTACCAATAGCACTGGGGCATTTGTTGTTGAAAACCAAGGGGTTTTGATGTGCCGTTTTTCTCGGCGCAAACTCCATAGTAGCCTCTTGTTGAAGGATGGCTTTGTCTTGCTGGAACATGACAAGCATCTTTTTCAAAAGAAGGCCTTCGCCAAGAGGTAGCAAATTTCGACGGAGTTTCTGCTGGGTAGCACGATAGAGGGCCCATTTGTGCTGTAAATCTTTGGGTCCGTCTATCTTTTGTTGATTTACAAATGGTGGTATATACATGCCACGTCGATGGAGTATTTTTTTTTTGGTTAAAGACTCTCGTTCCTTGGTTTCATCGCTATCGCTGCTATCGGCATTGATTTCTTTGCTGTCAGATCGTTGACCAATCAATGGAACAGCCTTTCGTATTTTATTAGGCGGCGAGATCAATTGAATCATACGCGACCATGTGTCGGTTGCTTTACTAGGGTCCATAGTAGCAATAGTCATTTGGATTGGAGGTGGAGAGTTGCGCTTTGTCTTTCGATTGATCATGATGAAGAAAGAAAAAAGAGTTCAAATGCATTATTTGTAATTCCGAGCTTTTGCAGTGATTTACGTAGTAGGGCTAGACTTTGAATGGGTTCCTGATACCGTTCAAATTCCGGGTCCAGACAGATACTTAATTATTTACCTTTTTTAGCCTTACAATTGAAAGGCTTTTTAACGTTTATTCTCTCCTTTATGGTAATACACGTGCGTTTGATGAAAAGACAACATCTAGTTCCGGTGCTATTGGGTATATTTATAGGCCTCAAGATCACAGGTTTGATTTCGGTCGTTTTCGTGATTCATATAGTCTTGCCGTATGTTGCTGTAAACTTGTTCTTGGTTGAAATCGATATTGAGTTTATTTGAGACACAGCAAGGCAAACCTTGGGGGGTTTAAAACTATATAAAAAAATAATCTCGCGCTTGTGCTATTAGAGGGGGGAGGGTACCGTTATGAAAGATTCAAGTACAGAGAAACGCCAACTCTTTGATTATAAAGGCTTACAAATGAATAAAGACTTACAAACCATTAAATGCAATAGCTGCATCTAGATCAAAGCTCGATTTTACTAGATATGACAACTTATTCTAAGCTTGGATACCTAACTAGATGTGACATTAAGCCGAAATTAGTTGAGATCGCATGTGTCAAATAATATGCCATGTCAATTTCCAAACCGAGAGTATTCAAAAATTTTATACAGTATAAAAAAATACAGGTACGTAGTTGAGCTTTAGATTATTAACAAAAGTTGCAGAAAACGAAATATTATTTCGAATGGTATATTCTATAAAAGAAAATTCAAATAAAGGCAAAAAAGGAACGTTGTGTGAAGACTGGCTGGATCAATATGAGATTACAAACAGCTCATGGTACAGACATGATTTCTATAAACTCAAGGTGCTATCTAGTAGCACTCATGGCTGATGGAGGATAAGCCATTGCAATATCCATAAACGAATGCAAATGATTCGATGGCTAATGAATTGATTCTCAGAAGGCCCAACTTTATTGGATGCTGAACTAATTGTTTAAACAAAATGCTGTCCGACAAAGCCTTGAGAGTTTATAAAAAAAATGTATCTGTATCATCAATTAACCCGTGTAAATTCTTGGTTATTTGACCTATCCATAAAACAAAGCACATTCTTTTTAGCAACCTATTTTTTTTTTAAGTTATATGTTAAACTAACTAAGCACTAGATAACCCCGACAATATAACACCTTTGATCTCTATAGAAACTGTTTTCTTTTTGATCATGTACAGAGTATAATGACTCGAAATAAAATAGCATTTTCTACAATTTTAATTAATCACTCAAAACTCAATTATATACCTGTTGCCTTTTATACCAAGCTGTTGACCCTTAGAGGTAAAATTTGCGAATTATTGGCTTAGAAAATTGACAAGGTATTATATTTGGTACGTGCGATCTCGACGAATCTCGGTTCAACATTACAACTGGTTGGTTGCCCTCAATCAAAATAGGTAGTTGTGTTGAAAGAAGTATCAGTTGATTCAAATATGGCTGTTGTATTAAATAGTTTGAAGGCATATACAATCATTGCTTTCATTAGCCAAATGGCTTTTTTTTTTATAGTTTAAAAGTCTCAAATTACTCATCTAATGATAAAATGAGATATTTTATTTATTGCTTTTTCTAAAGACATCATTAGTATGTCTCATGATTTTGACAGCTAATGTAGCAAAGATACCCGGGGGGGTTTTTTTTTGACAGTTGTACCCAGTGGCTATTAAGAAACTTCGAGATAGTTGAGACTCCGGACTTGGTGTGACACCCGAAAAAAAAACTAGCAGCGTCAAACCAGAAGTTTCTCTTGTTTTTTTTCCCTTCATACCCCAGCACTTCAAACATTAAGAAAAATGGGCATTTTTGGATTTGGATCAAGCACTGCACCAGCTACTGAGCAACCCAATCAACAAGAAGCTGACGATTTGTATTCACCTTCTGGTGGATCTTTCCAAGATGAAACTACCACCACTTCGTTTGGCATGGATGATTCTGGCTATGAAAAGATGCCTGATTTCATGTCCTCTATTACTTTGGACGCCAATCGTCTTCAACCCATGAGCTTACAAGGCCTTGATTTCTTACAAGTAGAGGATGCTGCTCCTGTCGGTTCTTCTAGTGGTTTTGCTCCTTCTCGCGGCTGGTCTGATGATTTATGTTATGGTACTGGTACTACTTATTTGGCAGGTTTGACTTTGGGAGGTGCATATGGTATGATGGAAGGTATCAGAAAGAGTTCAGGATCTTCTCGAGTGCGTCTTAATACAACCTTGAACTCAATTACGCGCCGTGGACCTGGTGTGGGTAATGCAGTGGGTGTGATTGCCATGATGTATAACGGAACCAACTCGTTGATTGATTACTCGAGAGGTACCCATGATGTATTCAACAGTTTGGCTGCTGGTGCTATTTCAGGTGCTATTTTCAAGTGTACTGCTGGTAAGTTTTAGCAAAAAAAAAAAAGAAAAAAAGAAAAAGACGACTTGGTTATTCATGACATGATATGATTAGGTCCTCGTGTTGCAGGTATTTCTGCTGCTGTTTGTGCTGGCGTTGCAGGCGCTTGGTCAGTCTTGGTAGATGTCTTGGCTGGTTAAAAAGAAACAAATCAAAAGTGTACAAACAAGTAGAAACGCATTATATATACATAGACCACTGGGTTCAGAAATAAATAAATAAAAAAAACAAGATATATATTATATACACTACTATCAGTCTTCTTTAGAGGATGGAATCTTTTTTTTTGTGACAAACGTAGATAATGGTATAGTATCCTCTTCTTCATCTTCATCAGTAGTATCACTTGGTTGAGAAAAGTGTCTTTTGGTTGTGTGTTGGCCTTGGCTATAATAAGAACCCGATAAATCATATAATCGATTGTTGACCAACTGACGCATGCCTTCTTCTTCATCATCAATAGAATACTCATTTTCACTGTCTGTCACAAAACTACCAGAATCATAGTAACCTTCTGACTCGTCATCATCGATCATTGCATCAGGATTCTCTTGTAATAGTCTTCTTGCTTCTTGCTGACGTTTGTACTTGGATGAAAAGATGGATGGTCTCAAATCATCTGGATCTCTAGGTGGCCAGTAATAAGGTAATCTAGGATCTGTTTCTGCTGTCACTGGAAACGATAAGCCATCACCTTGCATTTTTTTTGGCCATAGCCAAGTCAGTGGATTTGGCCCCATAACCTCACAAATGTTTCTATAGAAACCAATATCAAATGGGTAGTTGACCTAGGCAATGATATGAGTCTTCTGTTAATGCATAAAGACATTAACTACTTACAGGTGGTATTTTGCCTCTTTTCACCAATGTCTGTACTTTTCCTCTTTCCCATGCTTCGATATTACTTTGATTTCTAGACAAACAATAGAGCTGGTAGCAGGTCAAGATGCCTACACAAAACACGACGATGAAAGCCAGTACAAAGTTTAAAACCATAAAGACGATCTGAGTGGTATCTGGTTCGGCATCAAACTACTGTACGCATTAAATGCTGCTATCTTTTGGATGTTACATGTCCTCTTACCTGAAAGTGTCGAATAGCATTCATAATCGCTCTAACTCTACCAATCAACAATGCAATAACATATGAACAGGCCATCACGGCATATATAATGAATCGTATAAAATGGCCATAGTTATCGTTGCCTACACAGTTATCAATCCAGGGGCAATGATGATCCATTTTCAGCACACAACGACCGCAATAACGGCAGTGATGGCTTCTGGGTGGTTTATATACGTTGCACGTCTTGCAAAATCGAGGACCTGTTATCCCTTCACTCGTTATTTCTTTCGACACAACTAATGAAGAAGGTGGTTCCTAAAGACGAGTTAATCAAAGTCAATGACCTTCTTTAAAGGTTTGATTTACCCAATTAGCTGGAATTTTCCCGGGATCTGTGATGACTGCCAAGTAATAGTTGTAGAATACCATAAAAATCAACAAGTTGAGAGGTACTAGCATAACAAGACTCGTTGTATTCCACCAACCATAGGCAGGTAAGAAGAGTACCAGTTGAGAAGAATAAGCAATAAATGAAATGAGTAGTAAAACACCCACGACAAAGACTTTGCCGGGAATTGACTCCAACATATTCGTATAGTATAAAGAAGAGTGAAAGTTAGTCGTCCCTTTATTTATACGCAAAAACAATGATCCTAATGAAGAAAAAAAAAAAAACTCAGTCAACTGGATTAGTAAGTGATTGATGCGTGCGTTCTAGGGGATATCTTTTTGCTACCCTTTTGGTGTTCTTTGAGCATTTACTCAGTATATCAAGTTTATAGTTGATATATATGTGAAGAACACTAGCAAGTTATTTCAATAATACTTTTCTTCTTGTACAGGAAGTTCAAGTTGTATGTGTAAAGCTGTACGTTGAACTATTATCAAAACATCATATATAGACTATAATATAAAATCAATTATTTTTTAATACTATACTATGTATATTTAAAACTACCAAAAACTTTGTTGGTTGATCCTTTGTCTATCTAAGGTTTTTTTTTATTGTTACTATGTTGATCTCACGTTAAAGTAAAACAGAGTGTAACCATTATGATCCAGTAGTAGACGCTAGTTAGATCATCATTTCACTGTTTCATCACTGCTAGCCAATCAGGTTTTATTTCAAAGTTCAAATATCCCTTCTTTTTTTAAAGAAAAAAAAACCTGATTTAACAAGTCCATGGCCCTTTGAATGTCGGTCTACTTACTAAAGGTTTCATTTTAGATATATGTTTTACATGCAAATATATTTTATGCTTTTAGAGATGTCTTAGTATTTTATATATATATATAAATGTATACTTCTTGGCGTAAAATCAAAAATCAAAATTGAGCATAAATCAATGATAATTACAGTTTTTAATAATATATAACATGTATAGTATATTTTTTGTAAAATTAGAAGGGCAATGCCATTTTGTAGAAACCTGAATGACAAATCATTTTTGCTGCATACACTTTTTTTTTTAAATTATTTCATCAAATGACTATTCGAAGTATCGAGCGATGCTTTTTTCTAAAAGCATATTCGAGTTCCTCGATATGTCAAATTCCCGTCGACCAATCAATAAAACGAATGGTTCAAACCACGCTTTACAATGAGACTCACTGTATAAGATCAATGGGCTTAGTCGTATTACCTGGACTTAGTTGCTATTTATATAGTTGTGCTTGGCTTCAATGTATTTGTTAATGCATGTTCTCTTGGCCAGTACCCTAGAGAGAGTATTTAATCTAAAAACCATATATTACTATATATCAATAAAGTTTTGTTTGGTGTTTTTCAAAGAGCAAACAATAGTAGAATCGCTCTTTGGAAAATCCCGAGTATTACTACGTAGGTAGCACTGTATTGAAGATGATCTGCACTTTAAAGCAGATGTAATATAACACGATACTCTAAACACATCATATAGCTGACGTAGCTTTTGATGGAATAGTGTTTGAGTAAGTTGCTTGAATCCGAGTACCCAAAGGAGGGGAATTTTCTCTAGTCACAAACTGTACCCAAAAGGAGTTGATTATCATTTATATTACTTCTAAGCAAAACACTCGTTCTTTTTTTTTTTTTTTTTTTTCTTCCTTCCAAAACCGATTCAAAAACTGTCTTAATGTCTGACGAAAAGAGCAAAAAGCCTGCTAGTAATGAATACCAAAGATAACAAGTTAATTTACATACTTATTCTATTGTTTGAATAGACACGGCGTTCAAGCAGCAGCGTCTCAAGGCTTGGCAACCACTTTTAACACCAAAAACTGTATTACCTACATTGTTTGTTGCAGGCATCATCTTTGCTCCATTAGGTGGCCTCTTTTTATATCAAAGCGATACTGTAATATGAAAACATATAAATCATTTTATCAATGCTCATCGTGTATTTACATTCTAGGTGAATGAAGTGATTATTGATTACACCAACTGTAAGAATGCTAATTCCACTCCACAATCCTTGGACTCGAGTTTATATTCCTACAAATTCACTGATGAAGGAACCGGACGTAAGATTTCAAAAGCCTTTGAAGCTCAAACTATCTTAGCTAACCCGCAAACATAGAAATGTATGCACCTACGTATCGTTTTACTCCTAATCCTGTAGCAGGCGAACCAGACCTTTGTGCTATTCGATTTGGCATACCTATACCACTAAAAACACCCATCTTTCTTTACTATCGATTAACCAACTTTTATCAAAACCATCGTAAATACGTCAAGAGTCTTAGTTATGATCAACTTCACGGTGATGAGATTTCACAAATGGATGCCGCCAGTTCATGTTCGCCTGTGGCTATTGATCCTGTTACTAATAAAATTATCTATCCTTGTGGACTCATAGCCAATTCTATGTTTAATGGTAATTATACATCCACCAGAGGAGCTTGAGCACTAGTATTAACTTGTTTTTGTCATTAGATACATTCAAAATTACGATTGTTAATCCACCAGGTAATCCTCCAAGTGCCGAATTAGGATTCAGCGAAAAAAACATTGCATGGCCTGCCGATAAGAACAGATTAGCACCTACGCGGATGAAGCCAGAAGACCTCGTTCCACCACCCAATTGGCAAAAAAAGTATCCCAATGGATATTCAGCTGGCCAGATGTTTAATCCACAGGAAGATGAACATTTTCAAGTTTGGATGAGAACAAGTTGGTATCCTACCTTTAGAAAGCTTTATGCTGCTTTAAGAGAAGGGACATTAGAAGCAGGAACTTATGAAGTTACTGTGGAATTAAGTAGGTTACATGTATGCGTTTATTGATACATCAAACTCATCCATCGTTTTAGACTACGATATCACTGCTTATGGCGGTACTAAATCCATTGTATTGACTGGCACTTCGTTCCTTGGTGATAGAAACCCTTTCATGGGCTTGGCTTGGATTGTAATGGGTTGTATATGTACCTTTCTTGGAGTTGTATTCTTGGGTTGGCACTTTTTCAAGCCAAGGTAAAGCACAAACGATACATCAAATAGTATAAATAGATACTAACTCTATTTTCTGAATAGAAAACTTGGTGATCATGATCGTCTTTCTTGGCAGCAATCATCTGTACCAGGTTCATAAGAAACTGATAAAGAACTTTATATTTAAAATAAACGCCTATTGTTATTATTATTATTATTATTATTATTATTATTATTATTATTATTGCTGCTGCTGCTGCTGGCGGTCTAGCTTTCTGTAATGACATGTACTAGTAGCTATGAATGCATACTCATTGCAATCCAGCTAAATAAAAATTGGAGTAGGTCCAGCAGTTTATTTTGAACTTGTATTTGCAATTAAATAGGACACTAAATCTGAATCAGTTGCTAGACCTACTGATGATCATTCAATCTAGTTTGTTTGAATTGCATTTAATTTACTTGTGATTATTAATGTAAATACTGTAGAAAGTGAAGCGCACGTCTTCAGAATTGCATGCAAAAAATCATTTCACTCATACCCATCAGAGATGTTTCCATAATAGACGCCTAATCAGTAAAGCTGATCATGTATAGGAAAATGGCAAGTAGGCTATGAAAGAGTGACGTGTCCATACCGAATGGTAAGATACGAATCACTTAGACATTTCTGTCAAGCAATCTGAAGAGGAATAAGGAGTAGTGTAAGTAAGATCTTGCTGTGGAAAGAAATGTTGTTAACAAAAGAGTGCGCTTGTATTGGAAAATTCATTAATTCGATTGAGGTTTTGTATGGAAATATCTACGGAATTTGAGGGGCCGAATAGCAGATGATTCACAGAGAGGTAATTCAATAAAAACCGACATATACGCAATCAGCCAACATTAATACTTATGCTATACATGACGAGGTTGTTCTTATATATTCTAGACTAAGCCCGTATCTCAACTTGAGCCTTTAACGAAGCAGATATTATATTACTTATCTTAATCATCTATCGAATGATTGGGGGGCGACTGTTTCTTGTACGTACATTTTTCATCGATGGTGACAAAAAGATCCTTTCTATTGATGAATGCAAGTTTTTTACGATTTATCAAGAATGATAAGCTGTTATATCGACTTGTTTCTCTACGACCGCATTGGCTGAGTGATAAACACACTATATACTATGTCTGACAGGTTTCAATAGCAATGCCTTATGTGCATATATGTGAATCCCTGCAATATTTGTTGAGATAAATTGAGATAAGCTAATTTGGAGGTCCGTAAATAGCTTAGTATTTGTCTTTTATATTTTACTATTCTTATACATATGCTTTTTTGTAATAGCCGGACACATATTGACACTTCCTCTAGAGTATCTTTGTTATTTTCAGTTGTATAATACATATTGGGCTGAAACTATTTCGAATATAGTTGGGAGCTTTTCATTGATCGTTATTTGTTATATAGCAGGAATTACGATTTGCAAGCAGGCTGTATGGCTCGTATGATAAAGCTTGTTGGCGCTTCATGTATGATACAGGTATAGTTGGCATTGTTTTTTAGCATTTCATATGTACTATATATCTTTCTATATGCATTACATGTATATATCTACAGCCGTTGTTAGAACTCGATATGGCTTTCCAATTGTATTTTGAAAAGGAAATAATTAGTGGATTAACTTGTTCTGAACATGTTCCATGTATCAAATGCAACACTTGACCGGGTTGATGGAATAATTAGGTTATTATTAGTTCTACTTCACCTAAAATGGATATAGAATATAGTATGCTCCTAAAAAAAATGGTACAATTACTGCACTTTAGTAAAATAATGGATTTGATAAATCTAGTGCTTCATTTGAACATGTACTAGTCATTGGATGTAGAGTATTAAAGATCGTCTGATTTCAGAGTATATCAAATTTCGAAATATATGTCTTTTTTTTTTGTGTGGAGCAAGATGAAGGATATTCAAAGACCTGTCTCATTAACGCCACACGCTAAATATATCTGAAAGTATGCGAAAGCATTATATATATATACATATATTGCGATATATGAAACTTTCGCGCTTTAACTGCATTTCTAAAATTTCCAAAAAAAAAAAAAAAAAAAAAAAAAAGGTACTTTAATCACTCTATCTCAATAAATTAAAAGCGATACCAAGCAAATTGTACACAATTAGATGTACTGCTCTATTTTTCACGTCTTGTATTAATCCACTTTGCATCCATCGACAATCTTTTATCTTTAAACATAAGGTCAAAATTCAGGCCGCCCAAAAATCTTTATTCATGATCGATTTGATTGGTTGGCAGCGAGATAATACTATATCAATATCTATTTGGGCTTTTGCTCCGAGGCCGATTTCGATCTATTATTGGGTATCGGTGTTTATTCAAATATATTTTTTATAAAATCTTGCAGCATACTATTTACATTATGATCAGCTTGTTTTTGCTGTAAATAAAGTAATGTTTTACGTTTAACATGATCGCCGTAATGTATTGTCAATTCACCACAATTTCTAATCATTTCTTGGTATATACTACTATGCAAAAATCGTAAAAAACTGGACTCCAATAAAATATACACAGAGGATTTTGCTTCGTTAAACAACTTGTAATCATATTGGTCTTCAGATAAGCGAGAACATATATTGCGTTTAACTCTATCATCCAAATTCACTTCCAAGTCAGAATCGCTGCAAATAAATTTGTCATATATACAGTTTGCTAATGTGCTACTTGTTTGCTTTTCAAATTGTTCGACTTGCAAAAAAAAGAACTAGTGATAATATGTTAGTCAGAGGCAGTTTTCTGGTGTTCATTATTAAAAAGCTTACCAAATTCTCGGAGCTGAATTCTTCTAATAGGAAATGTAGAAAATAACATAAAGGTATTTTTGATTCCAACATAGCCTTTAAACCTTCTCGTTTGATTTCACTTATACACACATCAACAGGAGCTGGTTCGCCAAAAAAGCCATCCAATTTTCGACAAGTTCGAGAAATTTTGAGTTTATACATGGCATGGATATCTAATCCAGTTACGATTTGTTGCGATCCGTCTTCATTGAAACTGGGCATGGATAATAAAGTAGCTACTAGACTTGCTCTTCTGGATGGCGGCTTCTCATCGCTACCACAACAAGCAGAAGAGCGCCTGGATTTTGATATCGACTTTCTTGTTCTCGATGACAGGTAAATGTCATTATTGTTTGTTGAATTACTGGAGGAATAGCCACTTCCTTGGCTTGCTCTACGGATTTTGGTCATGTTGGTAAAAAAGGGACGAGAAAATTTTTGGAGTTGCGTTTCATCATATACTGGTAAATGACGTAGAAACCAAACCAGTTAAAACTTTTCTTCTGCTTTTGAAATATAAAGTGATCCGAAACATGTTCCATAAAATCGATGTCAGGCTTCTGCTTTAGATTTAGGCCATTTTGAACCTTATTTTGACAGCTACCCAAAACGTGAACAGAGCTTTACTCAGGTATATGATACTAACGTTAAAAGTACAGCATGCTTTTACTGATCAAAATTACTTGATGCGTGTAACATTGACACAACCAAGATGACAGTCGGCTCTCAATTGAATGAAACAATCGGTAGATATTGAATCACGAGTTTCTTTATATAAGAATATGAACTCGCATCTATTATGCCTTCCCTGGTATTGCAGAACGGCCTTCTTTAGTTCACAGAGAGTCCCTGGCCTTTGTAAGCATTGCTCAAGTTGAAAAGAAAGTGGGCACATACAAAGAAACATTACTAAATACTGATAATAGAGACGAGATGTGTCAATTGAAAGGGTAAAGAGCAATCAAATCAATAATACTGCATGCAATATTATCCCGCAGGCCTTTACCTCGTTCTTTCTGACCAAAACACATGTTTTTACACTGCGTTATGTAGAAAATATGCACAAATATGTTCTAGATGCTAGGAAAACCAAAGTCTTTGTAGACTGATCTATCAACGTATGTTTATAAACAGTTCTCCCCTAATTGTCTTCAGCTAACCGTATATATACATTTATTCCTTTCCACTGACCGAAGCTAGAATATGCTTTGGGCTCAAGGACGTTAATGGCGCTTTCTTAAGAAGAAAAGTTCATGTTAGCAAACAGCCAATCAGTAAATGCTTAAAGAACGAACTTAGATTCACTAAACTATTGTCATGGAATAGTTTTTGCATTATCTTATATTCGTTTAAAGTATTAGTCATTATTTCCCAAAGAGTTGTTGGGCACATGTAGAATAAGCCATGTTTTATATGGATTAAATTACATCAACGCCTTCAAAAATCTTCATAAAGTATAACTTTGGCTGTACCAAGTCATGACCATTGGCGTATTCAAACTACGGATGTATTTGGCAGCCACGGTATCCTTATACAAGTAAGAGTATACATTCAGTAATAATCAAAGGAAGTGCTTCAATTACCATTCAACAGCATTCTTTCATCGATAGGATATATAATTAAACTATAGATCTATTCTTTTAAAATCAAGCGCTTTTCTCATCTGAGCGTCCAGGGCGTCCTCTATTTATCTACCCATCACTAAGCGAATGATTTTTGCAAGTTGATTGGTTCTTTTTTACTTTATCAACGATGGGCTCCAAACAACAAAGAACTTCTTGGTAGTGTCGTCCATGTACTATCCGACTTGAACTTGTTGTAACAACTGCAGAAAAACCTTGTCAATTTATATTAACTATAGGAAACAAACACAGCCAAGTAATAAAAGATAATTAAACACTAAGTGCTTTATAATTCATCGTAAAAGACATTCTGTCTTTGCGTTCAAGTTTAGTTTGTTTAACAATTTCATGCAAAGACTGTGTAGAGAACAAGACAAATGTGCATCTTTTCTCTCTTCATTTTGGATACTATGAATATGGTGAGAATATTTAAGCATGGTCACAGTTGATTTTAGTATTAAATATCAATGACTTTAACCTTTGCATAAGCCTACTGCAACAATATCTTTTTTTTTTAACTCCTAGACATACTTAACTTCGTTCTCTAGGGAATGTGACCATCAGCTCATAAAAGTCTATTGTCGGTATATACTTTACCAGAGACCCACCTTTTGTTTAGAAGCAATCTATCTTCAACCTAATTAATTTCATCTCAGTGGAACTTTCCTCAACTTCCACTACTTCTGAAACATCTATCTTATTCGACAGCTTGTTGGTTGTTAACAGTGTAGTTCCTGGGGCCGTTCAGGGCAGTATTTTTTTACATTGAAGTTCTTCGAGCAGGTGAATTTTAACGTTCTGATGACCTCAAACACTACATCCAACGCAATAATGTTTGCCTTACAATTGACAGTTTTTTCCTTTGAACCTATAGCCAGAGGTATTCCAGCGTCGAGGATGCTAAAAGAAAGCCAAGTAGCTGATAAACTGGAACCTAAAGGTTGATTAAAAGTAGAACTTGCATACTGGGTATTTTTTGAAAATGGAATGAAGAATATCAAGCCAAGTATAGTTGAAACCATGTCGATGTAGGCTATGAAATGATTTTCTAGTGACAAGCAAGAGGGCCGCGTGATTAACATCGAGATCAGGGCATTTTTCGTTGAATGCGACTAAGAAAAGAGGTTTCGATAATCAAA
The DNA here is from genome assembly GCA_026027325.1 of Actinomucor elegans. Classification (NCBI taxonomy): domain Eukaryota; kingdom Fungi; phylum Mucoromycota; class Mucoromycetes; order Mucorales; family Mucoraceae; genus Actinomucor; species Actinomucor elegans. The sequence goes on from JAMSLZ010000003.1 coordinate 3,204,464, forward strand.
ACCAAAGTCATCAGGAAAACAATAGGGAATATCCAAAGTATGGTTGGAACAGTCTTGCTTTTGGGATCTAGCTATTTAGACAAATTTATGTCTGCTACTTAAATAACAGACATTTTGATTATCTTTAGATAATTTTTATTATTATTATTATCTAACAGGTTACTCGGTAATGTTTATTGGAATGGCACTTGTTAACAAAAAATACATGCTTTATACATGACTACATTTTTGTCACTTGAATATATAAAAACTCGTAACCCTGTTGTATGAATCTACTGGCGACTAAAAAAAAAAGACAGTTTTTATCGATTCAAAAAACTGATGCTGCCAAATAGACTTATAGATCTCTCGATCGATCTTGATTTAAAATTACATTTGACAACTAGTGCATGTGCAGAATAAACTACATTTACTGGAACCATTATTAAATTGAAGCACAAAGGATATATCTGTTACATTTTAGTATCATGTTGCATACACTTCCCACTAGTCGTATACATAGATCAATAAATCTTTCCACCGATTCCGGTCAAATATTACATTTGATTAGTCATGTTCATTACAAGTTGTGACATCTAGCATAGAGAAACCTCTAATCTATTTTGACGCTTTATCAAGTAAAATGATTCGTTTTCCAATCACATCCATCTATTGATACGGAGACTACGTATTTTTTTGTAAGATATCTGTCTTTTAACAATAATTTCGTTCGATATCTACATTCAGGGCATTGCTAAGAACCTATTATGTTTCACACCCTTTTGATTCACATCGAAGAAAACCTTAACCTAAAAGCATTATCAGCCATTACCTTGTCAAATGATGCTATCACGCCAAGTAAAATGGCAATATGCTCTTTTTCATTGGCATTCCATCATGACGTGTTTCAACAGAAGTCTTTTTATAAGAAATGGTTCGTTTTTTATTTATTGTTATAATAACAAAAAATGTCTTTTTCTGTACTACGTTTGTTATCATTTTGAAAAACGTACGAGATTTGCAGGGATTTTAATCTTTAGCCCTGTCAAAGCCAGCCAAGTCTAAGTTTTTTTTCCTTGCCGATCTACAATAATCATACCGCTGAGTGCACCTCTACCTACGCACAATTAAAAATAGGTTCGATATGTCACATTCTGCTTACCTGAAATAGCAGTTGGCACAAATTTCAGAGCAAACAGACCGGGTAAGTCATCGGAGCACCGTTCCTTTATGCACATGGCTCATGTACTTTGTTAAAGTCGCTTAATATAAGGAAACACGCGAGCAATGATACCTTGAATAGACAGACCATTATTAAACCAATGTTACTCACATCATCTATATCAACACTACTATGTCCATATGTCGAATTGACTCGTGAATCAACTCGACTTGTAAAATGTTCATCGCAAGGACCCCCAAGCCATGGTGTCCTTCTGATTATCTATATAAAGTATAGTATCGGCTTGATTCTTTGGGTACAGAACAGGGAAATGAATCAGGTTTGGGGACACATTTGGGCGCTCAAAGCATCCAGTGATATCTAGTGCCACATTTGTTATAGACTAACGAATATAAGAGGTGATGACTTGTCGTACAAAAAGAGCACTTATATTTTCAATTCCGTTTGTGCTTCTGGTATATATGATATTGAACCTGCTACAGTCTGTTTAATGGGTAGAGCCTTTAAAGCTTCCTGAATCATGATAAAACACATTCATTCTCAAGACGGCTTTTATGAATGTTTTGAGTATTTTTTTTTTTTTTTTTATATATATATTTTTTTATTTTTTCGAAATAATAGATAATTTTTAAGAGAACGTGCTTATTGTATTAAACAGTTTCATTGCCCGTAAAGCAATTCACCTCCTACAGCTTCAATACTAAAGTCCCAGAATTCTGCAATGCCATTTGGTTTGTAATACATATTGACACAGTCTTTGACAGGAACTAACTGCTTCAGTCTACATAACAATCATGAGTATATAATCATTTTACATGCAAACATTTTCTTCGTGGCTTGTGATGGCCAAACTACTTTTCAGCCATCGATAAAAAATTTCGCAGCATTTCAACCAAGGCGAGGGTGCGCGACCTTTCACCCCTCGTACAAGAACGCGGTCTGGGCCCACTTGAGTCAATGTCGCTTTCAAATCTATCAAAAGATAGAATATTGAATCCAAAGGTTTAGATAAAACCTGTTCAATCACTAGTAGACACAGATCACCAGTCTTATTTAGTTTTATCACGACAAAGTGACTTGAAGGACCGTATGCAATGATGGGGTGCCCCATATTAGCGAAGCCACCGTGTGGGGAATCGGCAGCTAAACGCCAATCGGCAAAGTTACCGCCTGTAGCATGGCAGTCATATTCTATAATATGACCTACAAGTGATGCAGTCGCTTACAAGTCATATGGAGTGGGAATATTTTTATTCGTGCATTTAAAAAACTAAGAGTCTACAACATGGCCTGTAGTCACAATATCATCCCCTGCAGTAATATCATGGGCTCCAAAATAGGCATGAAGAGATAGAATGGCCTACTTTGGGGAAGACAGTCTTTTAATGTTCAAATGGCTTTGGGTGGGTGGAAGGGTAAATCGAGGAATGAAAAGTAAACTGCTTCAATTGGTCTAAAAAAAAGCTATCAAATCATCATCCTCCACAGCAGTGATCTAGGCATGAGATAGGCCCATTTCTCTTAATATATCTTCAACGATTTCCTTGAGCAATACAGATCTCAGTATACCCAGCATTCGTCACTAGCTTGGTCTTGTTTTGAATCACATCAGACAAGATGCGACATGTTCTTTACCATCATCGTCTTGTTTCATCATACGACCTTGCTTTGGTCTAATGTCAAAGATACCCATAGCAATTTCTATATAAAATTTGAGCAGGTTAGGTGTGTTACTGATCGTTTTGCATTAATTATGTACCTGCGAGATAATCGGCGACTAGATAATTCAAATCTGATTCCTCGTGCTTAATTAATTGAAAAGCAGCTTCCGGCGAATCTCCGTAAAAAGCTGAATAACAATAAATTCTTTAGGTCGTTTCATACATATTTTTAGTGCCAAAGAAAGAAGAAGAAAAAAGAAATCTATTTGATATGCCAAAATATGTTTAATTCATGATAGTTTGTGGCACATCTAAACAATCAAATCTACAAAAATGCTTAAAAACAAGTGCTTATCAAGCATTGCATTAGAAAAAATAGTTCGGTTATGAATGCCTCGGGAAACACATGAACTGAGCCTGGAGTTTGTGTTCCAATGCGAATTTAGTCTTTTTTCTCTAAATGTCAAATGTGCATCTATTCCTATCGGCAGTAATCAAGCATATTACGATGGGAATTCCACCTTGCTTCTTTTTTGATATTTCTTTTTTTTTAAAAAAAAAAAAAAAAAAAAAAAAAAAAAAAAAATCGTTGTAAGGCTTAGTGTGTTTCTTTTTTTTTTTTTTTCTAAAAAAAAATATATTAGCGTATTTCCTGGAATTTATAATAACTACCATGCCTAAACGTTAAACGGCCTATGAATGTAAATATATCTAATCAATTAAAGCAGCCAATCAAAACGTCTATCGCGCGTATTTTATATCGAAAATCAAAACGCGTAATATTTGCATTTCATTGGTCATCGGGGTTGACGCGCTTTAGGTGTGGCAATCACAAATCGAGATTATATCAGCGAGTAAGTGGTATAACGGTGCAATAGTCGAGAAAACCACAAGATATAATTCATTCTTTTCAATGAACATATTTTTATGATCATATATCTAAATTTACAGATGCTAGATATTCTTAAACATGAAACACCTATACATGAAGCGGCGATTAAACATATTCTCAAGACGCGAAGCAATACCCAATGATGATCTCTAGATTGGCACCTTCTAAATCAGCGATCAACCAAGATTCGTCCATGATTTCCATACATAATATAGAAAAAAACACGCTCTCTACAATGAACTAGGTTTCATCTTGAATCATTGCCATTGATAGGCACTAGAAGTTTCTAAAAAGATATAGTCTATTTTCTGCGAATTTGAGCTTACATGTTACGATGGCACAGCAGATTCAGCTTCTAATTGAAGAATCCTTTTCATGCAAATAATGCATATACTTTATGCAAAATACGAGTGAAATGGAAGAATGATCAAGCTGAGCAATAATCTTTTGTTACATGATCAAATAGTTGCGGTACGTCACCGAGTCTCTTTGGCTTTCTGAGTACGAAACAAAACGCGCCACCAAATAAAGTAATGATACACGTAGTTCTTGTTTATTCTTTTTTTTTTTCAAAAAAAAAATAGGGCCAATCTTTTTTTTTTTGGAAAAGAGTATTATATCCTATGGAAGCAAATTTCAACGAGACTTGCAGTCGTTTGTTTTATAGCGGACTTTTGGTTGCAATGGTAACTGATCGAGATGGCGTGATTATATTGAAAAGTAAATAATCTCGAGATTTGACCCCGAGATTTTAAATATATTTAACCTTTTGAGCAGGTGCTTCAGATAAAGCGAAAGATGATATGACAAAGCCAATAATCCCTACTACATTTGCTATAGCCAATAACCAGGCAAGTGCCCAAAGAATCATGAGGTTCTTGAATGAACCAATAATAACGGCTTCCTGGATAGGCATCTAAACTCGGACTTGAACATAATAAAAGTATCATTAGCGTTTATGATCAATATCAAGTTATCCAATTGGACCAGCAACCTTTAGTGATTACAATTGTAGCAGAGGCTTCAGCCAATACCGGTAAGCCATTTTATTGTTTTTGCTGAGTAAGTGTATAAACTGTATTGTATAGGCCTATTCATGAATCTTGGTGATAATTTGCTGAAATTGACAGAACCACTAGTAGAAGCTATGAATGAATAATAGTTTTCATGCAGAGATATAAATAAAGCGAGCGAATTAATTGGTATTTAGCATTGACCAACAGTTAGACACAAGGCACCAGTAAAATGCTGGTGTAACTTGCAAGTCAATAATAAAGAACGGGATTTGTAAATATGTTTAGTAGGACAAATCAAATTACCTTTTGCGGGTAACTTGAAAAAATGTATAAATACCCTGTCTTCCCAATTGCTATTTCTGCCTTCTTATTCCTGCTTAATTTTTTTTCAGTTATACCTATCCTATATCCCTTTATTAAAATGGCATATTTTTATATTCGATCTACTAGTACTGGAAACGTAGTTTCTGCATCGACAAACACAAACGATTTACTGCGTTCACAAGTTATGGTGACCCCTCCTACATTATCTGACCATGAGCTTTGGTGTTGGAAAGGCCAATTCTTGAGTAATAAAGCCAATGACCTTGTCCTTGACATTCGCAAAGGTAGTATCCATTGCTAGCGTTCACCTATTACATACTCATTCGCATTTCTTTAGGCCGATTAAGATTGATTGAAGATACAGAGATCTGCTTGTACACCCCAAAACCTCTGGATGAAGCACATAATCAACTTTGGAGTGTTCGAGAAGATGCTGTAGACGCTTATGGTCGACCATTGCCTGGCTCTTATATTTACTCGCTTTGCAGTAATGAATGGGTCTTGGATGTTCAGCCCACAGAAAACGGCAATCAAAAGCTCGTCTTGTTTCCTTTACAGCCTATCGATAACGAGAATCAACGCTGGATTTTTGTTCCTGAGGGTGAATTGGACGTCACTGTACCGATCCAAGAGACATTGTCTGGCTTCTCCATGAATGATACCATGATTACTCCACCTGGCTCTGTTTCTTCCTCACCTGCCACCATTGATACCGAATATCCTCGAGGCCTTACACCTGCTAAACGTGGATCCCATTCAGCTATTTTTTCAATGGAAACCTTCAAAGATTATCACCAGCGCGTGTATACGTCACAAGAACCCAATGTTAGGTAAGCAATCATAAATTGATTAAAAGAATTATACTAAATCCGTATATAGTGACAAAGGAATAGCAATGGCCTCTGCTTACCATATCTTTCAAAATTGGAAATTGGATCAAATCAGCATGACCGATTTTCCTTTGTCTTCGTCAGGTGGGATCCGTGCTCATCTCCAATTATTATCGCAGAATGAGGTATGCACTCTACTATCATTAAATTTTGAACTGAATTACTCACTCAATATCGTTCTTAGGTGACTAAATTGCTCAGTAACGACTCACTTTATTCAACAAACAACCACGAAAACGCGTCTACACTCTCTGGACGCTTAATTGCTCAGTTATATGACCAAACACCTATTTCACCTTAATTCAACACCAACTATGTATCCTATGGACTCATACCGCTCACTATACATAAAATCTTTCCTTACTTGAACACACATTCCCTACCTTGATCAAATTACCATCTTTGTATTCAACCCTATGTACGACATGCTCATTTTTTTTAACCGGCAATCTCCGTTTGCTTCTACCCGCTTCCGAACCCACAAAAAAAAAGTACCTGTTTTGCTGATTTCCTTTGCACTTTCCTACAGTATATATCTCCCTCTTATATGAATTCCTTTTTCTTTTAAATATGTCATATCACAATGTAAAGCCATTATTTGTACATTCTTCCACCCTTGATGTTTATAAACAATAAAATATGTATATTCTTGCCAATAAATACGCACAGATAAGTAAGACAAAAAAGCAGTAATTATGAAAAACGGATAACGGAAATTTGAATAAGAAGAAAAATAGGTCGGATGATGTTCTAACATAGAAAAGAATCCGGACCTTTTTTTCTATGTGTAATGTGGTCTAACCGTTCTATTTTCTTATTTAGACTAAAGCATGTTCAAATCCCACACTATAGAGAGAGGGTAGGTATTTTGTAATGTATAATAGATTATGGTAAGAGAGCAATCTATATCTATACTAGTGTGTGGTTGCATATCTAGACAATGTATCATCAATTAGTGAAGCTAGTAAAAGGCTGATCTAAAAGACAAAACCAGGGCTGCATAAAAGTTTGTACGCTATTCAAAAGTCATGTCATACTAGTACTAAGCAAATCTTTGAGCGCCAGCAAGTACGACCCACCAGATTCAGGTCAAGTTACACTTATGAACGGATGTTTATCCTATTATTTCCCTGTTATTAATATCTTGAGAATCATCTGGCGTCAGTTTAAGATCTTGGTGATTGCCTTGCTTTGATAATTGGATGATTTTTTTTTTTTTTTTTTTTTTTTTTGGCAGTAATTGTTATTGAGGCGGGAAAATTATAAGTCAAAACTAGCAATAGGGGGTTACACCGAGCTGGGTTACAAAAAAAGAGCTTATGAAAAATTCAGCTGAAAGTAAAAGCTTAATCCCACTACTAAGATACGGAGTTAAGTCCATCCAGACCCGACTATCCAAAACTCTAGTTTAATTCCTAACTATGAAACACTCAAGTTTACTCTCCCCAAATATCAAAAAGGTTAGGGTTAGATCTTTTTCTTTGGCTGACTTTTTTTTGTGATAAAAAAAAAAAATAGGACTTAATTATATAATATTATACGGTACATTGGGCAATATACGGACATAGTATCTTGTAAGGTGAATTTGCTTACGTATGTTATACAAAAACATAGAAAATGGTTAGATCTTTTTGAATGAAACGCCATTCCTTTGGTGCGTTTGATTAGAGAAATGATTCGTTGGTGGGCCTATTCGTCAGGGCTGGCTGCTGTGCAATGTTACTCTTTTCCCCTGTATATTTGATAGTACCTTCCATCAAGGCGTGTGAGATCGCGCTGCGGGTTGATTATGTGCGTTGGCGAATTGTTGGCTATGATTTGGTATTACAGCCATCAAACACTGAAAGAGTGATTGATTGTTTTAATAGTACCAATTGATTCTGCAGGTTTATTAGATCAGATATCTTTTTATTTTTAAAAAAAAACGTGTGGGGATTGCTATAATGATGATTAGCCTTATCTATGTATGCAGCTAAGATATTAAATATCTCTCTCTTTGGCTTAGATAGATCTACTTTTGAACCAGATTAAAGAAATTCTAAATGACGCGCTCGAGACTCTTTTTCGCGCAGTTTCTGTGAATGGCGCGATATGCAGTATATATTCTACGCTTCCATTCAAAAGAGATTCACCGAACTTTGCACCCCATAAAAGGTGATAGCCATAGATTTAACTGAATATGCATCAGCGTGTGATTATGAAGAGTCTAGGGCTAGGACAGTTTAACACTGTTCAAACATAATTTATCCTTGATTCTACACTTGGTAATTAATCTTTTATTGGGAAAGACTATATCTACTAAACTCTTCTCATTATTTAAAAAAAAAAAAAAAAAGGTTTATAAACACATTTGTAAAACTTTAAGCAACTGCATCATCAGTTGATACTTCTGACAATCAACTTTCAATCACTAAAATGGTATATCTGTTTCGAACAAGTAAAGCACCTGATAGCAAATGCAAATCCAATCAAAAAGATGATCCGAGGCCCCTCCAAGGACCTCTCTATACTGTGATACACAAGTTGTATCTCACGGACCAAAGTTGGAATGCTTTTCAGGCACCAAGAGATACTCAAGTTACAAGGCTTTTTTATGTTGTGTAATTCATGTAGTGCTACATACATACATATACATATACATAGCAGTGGTATTAATGTTTAGATACATATTTAATAATAGCTGGGGCACTTTACTTCTAAGAAATCGAAAGAGTAACCTGATCAAGATGAAACAGTAACACTTCAAGACTTTGTGACCACCAATTTATATATATACGGTCTATGCTCTCGCAGATCACTTTCTGGGGCCTGTGCTGAAAAAAGTTTGATCTATCTATATATTGATAGTTGTACGTATTATCAAACATATCTGTATCGATAACAGCGTTCCTTTTTTTTTTATTGCTAAAAAGGATAATTTAAGTGATAGTGACATGTGCTGGCATCAGCTCTCAAACACATGAATTTAGTCATGACTTTATTAGCCTTATCGATCGAGTGAAATGAGTGTTACTGACAAGTAATACATTGACTCAGCCGAGGTACTGATTTTGAACTACGCGGTATATCTCTAACGTTAGGATTTTCGGGGTGAATTATCTACCTGAGAGAATTGCGGTTGATCACCCTTTCTAGTGTAATTTACAGCACGTACATATTCATCATATTCCAGCTAAACAATAAGATGATAGAATTAGTAGCCTATTTCATTTTAAACATGCACTGTTCATTAGATGGAACATCTGCCTGAGATTGATTGAGAGATCTATAGATTTATGAATCTAGTTTATATAAAAACATATACTTGGCAGCTATCCACAAAAAAAAAAGAAAAGAAAAGAAAAGAAAATACGCCATAGTATTTCATATAGTCAATTAATAGTTCTAATATATGCAACAGTTCATTTTGAACATATTATACTAGTCATCTAATGCGACATTAGACCAAAATCTACTGAGGAATAAAAATTAAATGAATGCAGTAGCATCAGCATTAATAATAGTAGTAGCATTGTACTTTTCAATATCTTGTTAACGATATTAAAAACAATTCTGAGATATGGCTACAAAGCAATTTTGTTTGAAGCTTTCTAGTGCATATGCTGAAATTTTGGTTGCAGAATTACTAAATTTAACTAGGGCCCCAGACACCAGTAGATGAAACGGAAATCAGTTATCCGAAGCCTAAAAAGTTATAGTATCGCTTTTATGTGCCCTTTTCAATATTACAGTACTTTTTGTATTGATAGTGGTCTTTCAATTTATTTCTTGTACTAAAAAAAAACGCTCATTTAGAAACTTGACAGCAGTGTACATACAAAATATAGCATATAGTAGCGATATATAATAACAGTTAATGTATAAAGCATATTGAGTGGATTATAGTAAAGTAACGTGACTAAATAATTCAGTGACTCATCCTGAACATCCCATAGCCATCAGATGTGGCATTAAGCTGAGATCTGCCAAAAAATCTATTGATTCGTAACTCTAGAGTTACATGAAACATATGTAATTAAGAATACAGCATGCAAGCACAGTATATTCAAAAACTCTTTCATTAAACGGGAACTTTAATTGATGCAGCATTTTATTTTGAACATGTAGATATTGGCCATTAGATGCAACATTAAACCGAAATTACTCGAGAAATCTAGGGATTTTTTTTTAAAGAGGCGCGCTAACAACATTATAGAGGAATATTTCTATTAGTGGCATAAATGAAATGGCAAAGGGTATGAAAGTAATCTCGTTAAATCTTTTACCTTAAAAAAATACTCGAATTATGAATGTGTGTGATTAAAGAAAAACATGGGTTTACAGATATACTACATTATGTTTTTTTTCATATCAGTTTTTTTTTCTCAATTCAATCCTAACTGTATAGAATTCATTAGAATATTTTTTGCACCAACCAATGATCTAAAGGGCATACTATACTTGAACTTGTGAAAGTATGTACTTTGATAAAAACATGATTTTTCCATGAACTTTTAAAACACCTCTGATTTTGTGTGTGCATTTCTTACGATTAATAAAAAAAATAAAACAAATATGTTTATGCTATATGCAATCTATATTATCAATAGGCTATGTTCCTAAAGCCCTATTATGCTCCAAAAAAAAAGCAACATTTGAAAGTTTGGATTTAACGTATACCTTTGAAATTTTCTTTAATCCCGGCCAGTTTTAATTTTTCTATATTTTTGTGGTTTAATCTCGCATCCGATTACTGTTAATATATGATTAATATAAATGGGTAGATCTATTAGGATTGTCATTAGATTAAAATACATTAAGTGTATTAAACTTTAGTGTTGCGATAAATATTTCGCAGCCTCAGGTTCAATTGATCTATTGATCCAACAGATCTCGGTTTAATATCGCATCTGATGAATATTCCGTCCTACAGGCGAGTGGACTATACATGCTAAAACCTTTACGTGACTTCAATATGATTAATATATTGCATACAGCTGTTGATTATGAAATGCTACATGCATACAGCTTGTATCTGACTTGTAGATCTCTCAGTCAATCTCGATGAAATATCCTATGCTCAGAATGGGTTGCAGTATTCTAGTAAACGTCAATCCAGCTCAGGTGATATTATATTAAATGCCTCACATGCAATTTGTTATAGTGTATCCTTTATTAGCCTATGGATTGTTTTATTTTTTTGCTTAATTAAAAAAAAATTGAAAGTTTTTTCGTTTAGATGATGCTTTATCGATGCTACTGCATGAACCAAAATGTAATGATACTTGGCTGTAAACTGTGGATTTGAAGCTCAGAGAGAAATGGCGCCGGCCTGTTTTACCTCCGGTTGGTTTATCCGTGACACCGGGGTTCGTCTGAATTATAAATTCTGGATCCCTTTTCTGCTTGTTTTAAAGTCTTAGTAAGAACGGTGAATGTCAAACTGTTCAAGGAATTATATGATTCGTATGATTTTTTTTATCATAGCTTTCTTGGCAGATGCTATCTTTTGATCTTGCATTAGCTTAACTTGACATAACCTTTTTTTAGCGCATAAACTACCTAAACGAACTAGTCCGACTTGAGCATTTTTTTTGGATATAGAAAATTATCTGACGCGACTCAGGCGCGCGATTTGCTAGTCTTTCTCCACGTGCGTATTTTGATTGGACTTGATTCTTTTGTCAAATGAAACCGAATAGTACTAAGAAAAAAGAAAATACTATTGGTTTGATGTATAAAGCATTCTACATAACCTTGTAATTTCTTACTAAACGTATCTTTATGTATATATAAGAAATTTAAACGCTGGTCCTCATAAAGAGCTTTAAGGAAAAGAAAACAGAAGATAATGACATATTCAATCGGTTCACTTTGAAAGATATCAAGATCATATAAACTCAGGCCGAATTAAATCACACCATTAGCTTCATGTGAGGTCGTGTGGTGCAGTTAAAGTTAATTTGGCCAATCATCTTTTGGTATAACAAAGCAATACGCGGATTAAACCCAGGTTCCGGCTAAACTCAAGCTGAAAAAGTTTTTTTTTTTTTTTTTTTTTAGTTGGACAATATAAAGTAAGCCTTGGGTCATTTCTTTTCTTTTTTGTATTTGAATTTTACTGTATAGATAAAGCTTTACTCAAATTATGAGATTCTCACATACATTGCAGTTAAATGCAGTGCCCGAGTGGATTGACAGTTATGTCAAGTGAGTACAAGACTAAAGATTTAAATATCCAAATATAGGAAAAATATAATAACGGTTCTGTAACATAGCTATGACACTTTGAAAAAGCTGATTTTTCAATTAGAAAAGGAGCATGTTGAAGAACTGAATGCCAATGAGGATCCCGAGAAGGCTGTTGAGCATAGACAGGATGGGGAAGCTCGATTCTTGACAGCACTTGATCAGCAACTTGAAAAAGTGTTTGATTTCTATACACAGAAAGAATCAGAACTCTATGAAATGCTTGATCAATTAGAAGGCGAAATTGATGATAGAGGAGAAATCACTAGCCACTTTGACGACCACCACCGTAAAAACAGTCTGTCACCGCTTGAATATATCGACTCTACCTATCACCTTCCTAATGCCAAAGATGATAGCCTAGACGATCATGAAAATCCTGAAGATAAACTCGAGAAAATTGCTCCACAACAACGACGCGGTTCAAAAGTGTCGCGCCTTTCCCGTAGACTTTCACGCCAATCCTTCGAGTCTCGTATGTCCATGGACCGCGACGATAACAGTTTGCTGGTGGAACAATTAGCCGACTTTCGTTCTCAGTTGATTCTGCTGTACATCTCTCTCTCGGAGCTAGAGTCTTATATTGAATTGAATCGTACTGCTTTCGAGAAGATCTTGAAGAAATACGATAAAGTGCTTGAGAGAGACTTGCGGCCTCAGTACCTCAAAAAAATGGTAAAGGAAAGCCGCCCGTTTATGACTGAAACGATGGATGTACTCAAAGGACAGCTGGTGCGAGTCGAAACTATTTTTGCAAACGCATTCTGTGGAGGTTCGCGTAACATTGCTCTGCGTCAAATGAAAAGCCATCTCCGTGATCAAGTTACATTTGAGCGTAACACTGTCTGGAAAGACATGGTGCGTCAAGAGCGTAAAGTCAATGATACCAAGCTGATAGAGCCCAAAGTCGTCAAGTCCTATAAAATTCCTTTTACAAATTTTAGGATAAGTTCGGGTGTGCTTCGTCAGGTCATTTGTTTCTTGATCTCTGTTATCGCATTCATCATCTTGCTCTGTGTTGATTGCTTTGGCAGTCGTCCTGAAAACTACTGCTTTGCTTTATTGATTTTTAGCGCTATTATGTGGGCTACTGAAGCCATCCCTCTCTACGCTACTTCTTGTCTTATCCCCTTCTTGATCGTGCCACTGAATATTATGCGTAATGCCGATGGTACATCAATGACTGCCAAAGCCGCTGCCAAAGCTACGTTCTCTGCCATGTTCAGTGGCACCATCATGATGCTTCTTGGTGGTTTTGCGTTGGCTGCTGCACTTTCAAAATACGGTATTGCCAAGGCATTCGCTTCTCATATCTTGAGCCGTGCTGGTACACGCCCTTTGTGGGTCTTGTTGGCTATCATGTTTGTCTCTGGATTCCTAAGTATGTTCATTTCCAACGTAGCTACACCTGTGTTATGTTTCTCTTTGATCGATCCTATTCTTCGTACTTTGCCTGATCGCTCTCGTGTTGCACCTTGCTTAATTCTCGGTATTGCTCTTTCCAGTTGTATTGGCGGTATGACTTCACCCATCTCTTCCCCTCAAAATATCATTACTATCCAGTATATTAATCCCAATCCTGGCTGGGGTCTCTGGTTTGCCGCTGCATTACCTATTGCTGTCCTTTCCATGTTTGTCTGCTGGAGTCTTTTGCTACTTGTGTACAAGCCAGGCAGTGATACACCTCATCTGAACACTATTAAGCCTACTAAAGAAAAGATCACCTGGGCTCAAGTCTTTGTCATGCTCATTACAATCCTTACCATTGCTTTATGGTGTGCTGAAACGTCTATGGAATATGCTATTGGTGATACAGGTATCATTGCCTGCATCCCTCTTTTTGTATTCTTTGGTACTGGTATCTTGAACAAGGACGACCTCAACAACTTTTTATGGTCAGTTGTTGTGTTGGCTCAAGGAGGCATGGCCCTTGGTAATGCGGTAACATCTTCTGGATTACTACAAGACATTGCTCTCCGCCTCAAGAACGGTATTTCTGACTTACCTGTGATTGCTATTTTGGCTGTCTTTTGTTTCCTCATCTTGGTCTTTGCTACCTTTGTCTCCCACACGGTTGCTGCTTTGATTATTGTGCCTATTGTACAAGAAGTAGGTCAACAATTACCTATTCCTCATCCCAATTTGTTGGTTATGGGTGCTGGTTTGGCCTGTTCTGCTGGTATGGGTCTACCGGTGTCTGGTTACCCCAACATGTCCGCAGTTATGCTGGAAGATCCTTCTGGAAAGCCTTATGTGAGTACCAAAGATTTCATTATTACAGGTATTCCTACCAGTATCATCTGTACTATCTTGATCTTTACTCTGGGCTATGGCATCATGGCAGGTATTGGATATTAGATTATCTAAGCACTTATATCGCTCTCTTTTTTTTTCATATATATATATATTTGTTACATACATATCTAGCATTTCGATCCACTCTTTTCAGCCCTCTGGTATTTCTTCCCAAGCATTGTTTATACCGCTTTATTTTAAAGTAATAGTTTTTTTTTGTGTTTATAATATATACACCATATATATATATATATACTTCAGATCAATAATAATAAACCTCAACCATTACTCAAAATTAATACAAGGAGGAAGAGATACACTACTTGTATTATATTGAAATTGATCCATAAATTCACAATGAATATTTAGTGTTTGAGCAACTGAATGCTGGTTGTGTTGATAAGATTTAGCAGAAGGCTGTATTACTAGCTGGCGCTTTTGAACTTGATAGGCAAGTACTGTGGTACGGTAAGATCGATGCTCAAATACAGTGATGATCACTTCTGTAATATCCTCATCCACTGCCTCCAACATCGTCAACTTTTTAAATCCTGTCCACGGCATATTGATCAAATCGATTCGGTCCATGGTCTCTGAAGACCTACAATGCGATAGCGAAAGGTATTGAAGATTTGCTGAGAAATTTTTGGACAGATGATACAATGAGGATGAAGTTAATAAAGAGTGTGTCAATTTGAAACGTGTTAATAGAGAAACGAATTGAGTGTAAATTCCTTCTGTAAAATGAACGTGGCAATGGGTCATATCCAGCCGTTGGAGATTGGGACAGTCATCTACCAAAAGCGTTTGGGCCGTGCTACAGGGTGTTTTGGCAAGAATCTCCTTATAGGAGAGATGGCAATGGATTTGACGTTCTGCATGTGGTGAATAGGAGGGCTCTTGAATAGTCAAGTCATTGATAAAGAAGCCGTGTTGCTTGAGGATGAACATGTGGGGCAAGTCCTTTGGTCGTACGCGTGAGGTGAGAGGACCTTGATAACGTAATTGCAATTGACTTGCATCGCCTTGATGGTGATAAGCGATATCTGGAAGTCCTGTTGTGAAAGAGCTACAGCTATGATATGAAATGGTAATTTTTGGAGGCTTATGGTGAATACAGAAATAGGGTACCAATTCGGCCATATGCTGATGAGATATAAAGAGCTCTAAGCGTGCTTCAGGTAAGCATACCATCAAGCTGATCAGATGCTTCATAGCTGTCTGTATCTGCGCATCTGACCATATTTCTTTCTCTACCTTTTGAGAAAAGCGTAACACGAGTTTCTTTAAATCTGGGAAATTCCGAGTAATAGCATTCAAAAGGTTGGAGTTGACTGTATGTATCAGCAGGTTAAGACAACGTAGCTTGGATGTAAATTGGTAATCTTTATCATTATTACTGGCATTACTGCAAATCATAATGAGCGTAGTGATGTTTGGGCAAGAAATTAAGGTGGGAGTCATGTCATGCAGGCTCGTGAAACGTTGTACAGTCGTTATCTTTAACGTTTCCAAACAAGTAAACGATTTTATCATATCTACGAAACTAACTCCTTGCCCGCGATATTGCCAATCGCTAATATGTAGCCTGGTTAACGAAGTTCGAAAATACAAGAACCGTTCAATGCTTTGCTTGTCGTTTCTCACTTGGAAACTAGACACTCTCTTTAATGACTGCCAATAGCAAGGTGGAACCGATAAGAGGGCGTTCCAAAACATGTTATCAGGGAACAAGAGCTCGCGTAGGTTTGGACAAGCAGTCGCTAAAGCTTGAAAATCCCAAGCAGTTGGCATGAATTGAGTTTCTAATACGATTTCAAAATCGATATGAAGTGACTGAACGTATAAACCAGGTGAGGGGATACGACTATCGAGGTGAATGACTCGCGAAACGGACTGGATAAAGTTTTTGAGCTTGTATGGTTTATTGTAGTTCAATATCCTGGGATCGTGCAATTCCTGAATAACTACTTTGTTATAAAACACTCGTTTAGCAGGTATGTGCCAGGCGTAGCATACGAGCTGCGATTCGAGTCGATCTTGTTTGCTTGTTAAATTTTCGAATATCAGTTCTAATAATTCACTTGGTAGAGTAATCATGTTTAAGCATGTAGCAAATAAAAAAAAATCAAGGAAAGAAAGTTATTATAAAAGAAATTATCCTAGTTGCTTATTATAGTGAGGGACCAATCGAGGCATAGTTTGATTTGCAGTGTTTGTTTGTTATACATGCATTAAGCAAGCAAGCAACAACAAAAAAAAAAGGAACCTAGCTCTAAATTGACTTGTTAGCCTTATAGCTTAAAAGATGATAAGATTTATGCAGTAACGGATATCTTATCTCAAGAATCATGCTTATTCAAATGTGCGTACTACCACAGGTGTATTATCTTCTAAAGGGCATTTCCTTCGATATGCGTCATTCATAATTTACTCGCGAATTTCTTTTATATTTATTAGTACGGGGAAACTGATACTATCACTCGGAATTAACACTAGGCTTTTATTCCAAGTAAAAGAATTCATATAAAAGGCTTTCAAGTCAGTTCCAAGGCTCCGAGTATAAAACACTACTTTTAAACTATTTTGCATAAAGGAATGAAATCAAGCTTTGGAATCATTTTCACCGCTATTTTACTTGCTAGCCACCATGTTCAGGCTTCCTGCCAAGGTGATTTGTCTGTCACTACGCAAATGGATTTGGACGGCTTACGTAACTGCAAAACCTACAGTGGCAACATCGTGGTCGACAATGCTGGAGCTGCTGATCTTAAACTGGATGGCGTGGAATTATTGGAAGGTGACTTGAACATCATCAATAATAATGGGCTTCAGCGCCTCGCTTTGCCCAAGCTTCAAGGCATCAATGGTAATCTGAAACTCGCTAATAATAAGCTTTTGAATTCAATCGACTTGAAGCAACTGTATGCTCTTCGAAGTTTGCAAGTCTCTGTTCACCCAGCTTTGAACGAACTCAGGTTCCCCAATGGCTTATCTCAGGTGGACAAGATCATTATTGCCGATACTACAGTTACTCGTATCGAAGGTTTAAAGATGACTTCATTGAAAGACGTCGAAATTACCAACAACATCTATTTGAAGAGTCTATCATTTTCCAACATGACTTCGCTTGGAAACATTTTAGTTTCTGCCAATTCTCCTTCTCTAAAGATAGATGCAAGTATATATTACTATGATTTCCATGCCATCATAACTAACTTGAATCACGTTCTTAGCTTGGATTAATCGAGGGCATGCGTGAGGCTACTTTCCGTAACGTTGCTGATATCACATTGACGAACTTGAAGCAAATCCAGGGCGATGTTTCCTTTATTTCTAACTCGTTTGAAAATTTGGATTTGCCTGCTACTGCTGAAATCATAGGCACCTTGACTCTTACCGATAACTTGAATCTGAGCAATTTATCTATGCCCCAATTGAGCCATTTAGGCGGTGCTCTCTCTGTCACCGGCAATAGCAAACTTGCGTCCGTAAATGCGTTCCCCAATCTTCAGCAAGTGGACGGCACGCTTGATATTACGGGTGGATTTGATGAAATCCAATTCCCTGCTTTAGCCGATGTCCGTGGTGGCCTGAATATCCAAACGTCAAGCAACTTCTTTTCCTGCGATAGTATGAACAAGCTTAAGAATGGTGTTATCAAGGGTAACTCTTTTGTCTGCAAGGCCGCTGTTGCTAAGCCCAAGTCTAGCATTGGTGGAAAGAACGGTGGTTCTGGTGGCTCTGGATCTTCCGAAAGCTCTGCAAGTACTCTTTCTGTGAACACTGGTTTTGCTGCCTTATTTGGCGCTGGTCTTGCTTACATGATGAATATTTAACTTTAATTATACTCGAAACTATACTACTTTTTTTTTAATAATATTATGCATATAAAATAAATATCGCCGTTCAATACTTCAAGGATGCTATATACTTTGGTATAATCTTATGCAAGTCATATTAAAGGTATCTTGGACCTATGTTTTCACCATAAAGGACTGTTCTTTTGATGAGATGGCAGATGTTTTAGAAATAAATTCCTTACTAACTGTAGTGTATACAACACAAAAATCAAAAATATAGCTTTAAATTACAAGTAAAGCGGGCCTTTTGATATCAGACGCATTGATATTTACACAAGTATGCGTTCCACTTTTCCTGCATAAGAACAACTATATTATGTGCATCCTTTTAAATTCATGAGATATAGCTGGCAAGAGCAAAGTAATATACATCCGATATTTTTTAAAGATAGTCTTTATGAGTGTTTTCGAGGCTTTAGTAGAGATCGGTCGAGAAATCTATTGGTTATTCGATCTAGACTACAGATGTTGCGCTATTTGCAAATTAACTATTATTGAGTATAATATATCAATTATACAGTAACCTAACATAAGCTCTATTATATACAGCAGTTTATCCTGAGCAAGAAATATTTATTAGAGGTAACATGATGTCGAGATCCATGAAGAGATTAGCTGAGCATTCAATCAAGATTAGTTAGAAAGCATGTGCTTTACAGTCAACCACTAGAATATAATATAGTCATAGTAATTCAGCCAAATAATGATTTTAGCCGAACGTAGTCGTCCATTTTTGAACATATACTGGTCATTAGATGCAATACTAAACACGAATTGGTCAAGCTATGAGATTGATTTCAGAAAAATTCTTAAGGCATATCCATAGCCTCCATTTTCCCACGCTTTCTTTTTGTTTTTTGTGCAGCTTCGAAGTAAGCATTTTAGAGGTAACGTAGATCGATATTGTAGGTTTTATATGGTGTAAATATATCGTTGCATTTTTTTTTCTGTAGATGGTGCTGTATATAAAATACTCCATTAATGGTTTGTATCTATCAATCAAAAAAAAAGATACCTTTTATCAACAATGACGATAAATCAAAGGAATTTTTTTAATACAAATTGTATTATCTTATTTTCCGTTTAATACTTCATGTATCATCGCAACTGTTGTTTGTTATTAAACAAATCAAAATTTATATCAAATTATTGGTTCTTGATTTCGAGAGGTCAATCACCGACATTCAATAGCCGATAAATTTAACTTGATCAAAGTATTTGTTGATTCGTTATGCTTTGCATAAAAGCTAAAAGGGCCCGAGTTAATAAATTTAAGCGTAGGCCTGCAAGCAGATTAATTGTGATGCAGCCATTTTATGTTTAAAGAGCCATAGCAGTGCTTTTATGCGATCTTTTAAGTTGTATGAAACTTGTACTAGTAGTTGATGGCGATCCGTCAATCCACTTTTTTTTATTATCCCTGCAGATCCTCTTGAAGCCTATATCAGCTTTTGATGGACGAAAAATAGCTTAGGTCAACATAAAGCAATATATACTAATATACAAAAGATCGCGAAAAATGATGATGAACAAACTTGCATTTATTTTTGAAAACAGAAAAATAAAAGATGATAGACTATTAAAAAGCTCCAGTTTCCAGTATCTTATTTTCGTAACTAGGCAATGGAAGATAAGCTATATGAGGCTATGTCAAGTAGGTGGGAGGGAAAGATACAGTAAATAATATTTAGTCCATTTATTATCGATTAGTGCTCGGCCATCACGGAATTTGTTCACCATGATACTTTCTCCTTAAAATAATAACCATCGATAGTTCAACGTATCATCCCGGGAAATAGATAAACTATAGCGCGTCATTCGCAAGAAATATATTTTTATATAATGATAACGGGTGCTTCAACCGTATCTTGTAGAGCACACCTTTGTTTTTTTTTATTCGAAAGAAAAATAAACAATCTGTCATTTTTATTTGAATTTGTTGCTATTAGTATTCAGATTTGAATTTTCCAGAAAATTCGTATTCGTGTGAAGGCCAAGCAAGAGATTTCAAACGATTCTGGTTAAATAGAGCATCAGGTTAGTAGGATATGGTCTAAATACGAACTAAACTTCATTGGCGCTCAATTGTATGTTTGACATTTCATTTATAATCTTCATTAGTCAGAATGCTGTAAATTAATAAGCAACTGTACTGTATCTGATTTTTTTTGTCTTTGTTAGATAGATGTGTGTTCCTTCAACATTAGTGTGTTTTATATCAACTGATATTATTATATAATAAATCA
Source organism: Actinomucor elegans (assembly GCA_026027325.1). Lineage (NCBI taxonomy): Eukaryota > Fungi > Mucoromycota > Mucoromycetes > Mucorales > Mucoraceae > Actinomucor > Actinomucor elegans. Next base: position 3,225,041 of record JAMSLZ010000003.1, read on the forward strand.
AAAAAGTTGTTATATATCAACAGGCGTCTTTTTTTTTTTTTTTTTTTTTTTTTTTTTTTTTCATAACAGCTTAGTCACAGTATTCCGTAAGACATATGCTATCTATAGCATCACTGCATGTGAGAAAAAAAGAAAACGCCATCTTGATAGGAGTTCATACCTGCAGTGTATATATAGAGCAGAAGATTCTTTTTGTTAGTATGAGTAGTGCAAGTAAGGTCTTGGGATGATTCTATAGAAGAGATAGATGTATCACCTGTTAAGCTCCGCCTAGAAGCTATAACTCATGACTCTACATCTATAACCTTAGGTTTGTTATTGTTTACTATATATCATCATCATTATGATTATTGTGGTTATTATGGTTTTGACACAGACAATATAGATAATGATTGTTCATATCCTTTCAATCATACTACACCACTCTGATGATGGTACTGCATAGGTCTTGTATTCCATCAGTGTGGCTGAATAGAAGCATCTCTTACTATACTATACTATACTATGGGTATCTGAGTTTATCCATCTCGGTGACACGATAGCTAATCGAAAATGAATATATCTTTTTTATATATAAACATGCCAGTAAAAAAAAGCTTGAAATATTATAACATGTTTAAATGAAAGAACAATGAGCATGATTTTTTTTTGCGTGTGTATATATTCTATTCTAAGGTTCCTTGTACAAAATAAGCATATTGTACTACCAGCATGTTTCCGGAACGAACTTTGGCCCGAAAATGATGTCTTGTCGAGAACTAAAAGTTTCAGTTTGAACCGATTAGAATCTTTTCAAAAAAAATACTGTATAATTTATTTGTTTATAACAAGTGAACACAGCAGAATACACACACACAGTGCTGTACGATAAAAAAAGAAATTTAATGTACGGAAGAAAGAAAGAGATAGTATATATATATAATGTGGAGTAAGAATAATGATTAAGTATAATGAGAGTAATAAGCTATAAAGGAAGGGGATTATATATACAGGCTACAACGATATCATCAATGATATCTTTTTTAATACAAAAAGGCCAAGAGATTATTCTCTTGGTCTTTTTTTTTTTTTTTTTTATGTGTGTTTGTTCCAAGTTAAGGCGAAGGTTGTTCTATTTTCTCGGTTGGTTCTTCAGTAGGTGCGACCCGTTTATTATTGTATGTTGGTGGTGTTGTGAGCGAAGGCCATTTATGACTATTAGCATCTGTCACAACTGCAGGCTATGAATTTGCAATGGATGAATAAACGATATAAAATTATTTCTATTAAAATATACCTTTTCTTCTAAATGAGTTTCATTATTGGGAGAGATATGGATAAAATGTGTTCCTTGACCTTTTGGTACGCGCTGAGCAACGCCGTCAGCATCTAAAGTAACTTCATAGACAGTTTCCTAATGATGGGATAAGTATATTATACAGTATATAATACAAAGACTTGATTCTACCTTTGCAAAGAATGGATGAGATACGCAGCAACCCATTGTAAATTTATTTGAAATAGTAATAATAATAAGAAGAAGAAGAAAGTATTGGCAGTGCTTTCTTTTATAAGAAAACTCATTTGACTTGTTTTGTACCTTTGTTTCATTAACTCGGACCCGAATCTCTTTGGTTATTGGCAAGGTAACACGATTACACAAAAAAAAAAAAAAAAGCATGTATAGCTTTGGCAAAACCATCAAAAACCCCTATCATCATCATCATCACTCGCACTCCATGCATCCAAGTCGGCCTATCACCAATAGATCAGTATTAATATGTACATACACATGGAAACTTACATCTTGAATATCTATATCATCAGAATGCATCGCGTCCCACACCAACACCTCACCACCATTGGAACCACTATAAAACTCTTGATAGTCTTCTCTTTTTTCAACACAAATAACTCGTCCATAAGCGCCTTTTAATCGACGAATGAGCATGCCATCCAATAATCCATACACCAACACCTGTCTGTCATCACTGGGTATATATAACAAAGGTGGCCATACATCAGCACCGGAAACAGTTGCTTGCAATGCCAGTGTAAACCGATTTCTCCAGCTTGATCCATAATTTACAAACGTGTTGCGGCCCGTCTCTGTATCCCATAATCGGATCTTTTCATCAAGTCCGAGTGACACTAAATATCGGCCATCGCTAGTTACTGTCAATCCGTTTACGCCTTTACCATGTGCTGTATTGCTAAGGGCCAAGGGATCAACTGCATCAAATATTAATATAGGCTATGCATCCAATTAAAATAACGTACTGCTATTATGTTGGTCAAGAGACATCAAACAAGAAGAAGCGCGTCTTATATCCCAGACTCGTATGGTGCAATCATCACTAAAAACAGTGTTATTATCATTAAAAAAAAAAGGCGGGGAAAAAAGGTAATTTACCCTCCAGAGTACAAGATATATTCTTGATTAACAGACCAGGTACACGATAAAACCGATCCAGAGTGACCCGTCAAAGAATGAGTAAAGGCACCACTGTTCAAGTCACACAACCTAATCCTGGGCTCAGTAGCCGCACCTATTTGTTATTATTAGTCATTATCATATACATATTCCTTAAAAAAATTGGCTTACTCGCCACTAGTGAATGTGAGGCAATAGAAGACATCGATTGACAATTGACTCTTGAATCCAATTCAAAAGTATAGGCTGGCTATAGAATAGAGTATAAGATACAATGTAGACCTTCAATTCATCTGGCTTGCCTTCATGGTATTTGTATCCCAGACTTGAATGGTAGTATCATAGCTGGATGTGACAAACATGCCAGTATCGAATGGGTACCAACCAACCGAGGTGACAGCATATTTATGTCGATCCTGTCTATTATAGAAAGTACTAATTATCAGTATTCAATCTCCCTCTCAATATAAATTATATGCCGTTACCTTGCAGTGCTCGCAATAGGTTCATTCTTGGAATGTCCAACTGGCTTTGCTTCTAAATCAAACACATGCACTTTACCATCTCCACCACCTGTTAATAAGCTGAGTTTGGCTTTAATAAATCTTTTATTACACGTTTCAATTTTCTCTTACTATCTTTGTTCAACAGTTTCAATTCGAAGCGAATTAACGCCACCTATATCTCTTTATTATTATGCTGCGGAACTCTGTAAAAAGAGAATTACCTCGATGAGAAAGAGCTAATGACTTTGATTGACTCAATTGCACACTGTACACTTTTCGTGTTATTTCCGCTCTTCTAAATTTTAATGGTTTAATGATTCCATGTTCTCTTTTTTTGATAAAACTATGCATGCTACTTAATAAGACGAAAAAAAAAATGGCCACTACTGCGAGGAATGCTCTTTCTCTCAGAGGAGTTTGAATTTAATTTAGGTAGAATCAAAGCTTTAGTTGAAAGTTTAGTGATATATGCTATAATCAAAAGGTATCTCAGGCACCTGTTGCTTGCGTTTGAAACTACGCGTGTATGATATTTACCTATAAAAAATGTGCTTCACAAAAAATATAGTATTTTTCTGTAAAATCTTGCGTTTTAGTCTGTCATCTTTGTGTTATTTTTGTATTATTTGATATGCAATTAAATTGTGCTCACGTTGTTTAGCATAGTTTTGAACAAATTCTTACTTTTATATTATGTAAATATCACACTGGTTTATTTCATTGCCAAATATATATATATATACCATTTGATCCTTTTACTGTTTTTCTTCGTCATCCAATCACTACTAAAGGCAATTGCTGAGTTTAACTTGACCTTTATCCGTCACTGAAAAACCATGCCATAATCTATAATCAACCAAAATAAAACTGTATTCTTTAAAATGATACGCAGACATAAAGAGATTATTTTTGATAGGCTTGCTTTATAGTTTAATTGGTAAATTAGAAAAGTGTTATACAGCTCTCAAACATTCAACATTCCTTATCATCTATCTACTAGAATGTGATGTTTCATAACAATTCGTTGAGCCAAGTATCACTTGAAACTCAAACGCGCACTGATCTCCTTTAAAGTTCGAAATCCCATGTTTTGGTACAAACTTTTAATTTAAGCTCTCCAAAAATGTATTCAAATCATACTCTGGAATGACCATGAGCTCAGTCTTGTCTAGTCTTGCTCAATAATCATATACGATGAGCAGTCTACGCAGAATTAAATACAGTATCTTACGTCAATCTAACACTTCAGTTCTTTTATGTTAGCGTAGATCTTGTGTATACACGTCCAAAAGTTTTTAATCTTGATTTATCAAATGATCAGTTTGGGTTCTTTCGTCTGAAGCCTTCAGATTAGATGGGTCTAATAATAGGAAAGATGAAAATGCGTTCCTTTCCATACATAGATGGCAGAAAGTAGGTTAAACTTTGACTATGAGTACTAGACTTTTGTAGAGAATGTGTCGTTAATATCAAGAACAGCAACTTAAGGATTAACGTTTGATTATTGTTCATCAAACTACTTTCTTTCAAGCTGTTAGGCATTGCATTGATTTAATTCCACATCAAATACAGTGGGCTTATACTGGTATTTACTTGGTCGGAAACAGTTAGCAAAGTATCTTCTACTAAATAAAGCATGCATATATAATCATCCACAGATGTAAGAGGCCTAGTTAAAACAGAAGGAATAGTAAAATATAAAGGTAGACGTGCTCTACATACACAACCAGTATGAAAAAAAAAAAAAGTATAAATGTCATAGAAAATTATCTCAAGGTCATCATATTCATATAATCATGTAATTCAAATACTCAACGGTGCTCATTTTCACATGTACCTTTGCTGTCGTAGCCTCAATTCCTATTCCTAATGTTGTTCCATTCGATAATGGTTCATTTGGTGATCGATTTAATGATTCATGCATTAATCCATTCAATGATGCAGTTGGTAGTTTTATTAACCACGAACAGCGGAACAGAGTAGTTTAAAATTTATTTAGCCAGATCTCCCCTTCATATTCGGTACCTTTTCTTTCTCTTTCTTTCTCTCTCATTGGATTTTTGCATCTCCTCCTTATACACATGGTTCGTAATCAGGATATGATCATTTGTTTGTCCATCTGTTTAACACTTAACTTGGATAGAAAATTGATTTTTCTTGCCATCATGCCATAATAGTATACCTACTTGTTCCAAATATATGGCTGAAAACTTTTACCACTCCAATTTATTTTTTATTTTTATTATTATTGCTGCTGCATCCCGGACATCCAGTGAAAATGATGAAATCTATACAAGGAGGAGGCTTTTTAATCTTCTTCCTCCAGTTCGACTTCTTCTACTTGGAAACTATGTGTCATTCCTTCTTCATCAGCCACTCCACTCACCAATTGATATGATTCATCATTCTTTTCATTCACTGGTTGACCATCAATATAGCTTGCATCAATAGTATTTTTGTGCTTGTGTTCCTCTTGTTTCAATATATGCTTTTCCAAATATTCGCGAATAGCCGTGAAATAGCCAGGTTGCATACATGTATCATTATGCATACCTTGAGGAAAAGCAACCCATGTTTTTTCTGCTCGAGATTCACTGAGTTCTTGAAGCTTGACCATATGAGAAGGTGGCACAAGCTCATCTTTGGCACCTGCTAAAAATAAGATGGGTGTCTTGACAATACGTTGAATACTTTTCTCACTAGGCCATTGTTGGTGACAAAGAAACGTAAAGTGTTTCAGAAATGGCATAACAGTTGGAATCAACTTGGGCTAACATAAGAACGTGTTAATAAAAATAAAAAAAACTTGAAAATGAATCTATTACGTACAAGACTGAGAAACGTGTTTTCAATCATTAAACCAGCAAAGGAATCTTCGTTTCGAGATAAAAGGTCAATGGCTACTGCACCGCCGATAGATTGTCCATAAGCTACAAGGGGAGTATCTTTAAGAATAGGATGTTCTCTTACAAAATCTAACATGGTCTAGGATGTGTGAGTGAATGTGTTTCAAGTGTGAAAGCATTATGATCGATTTTGATTTACCTGCGCATCAATTCGCAAGCCTTTTTCATTGGGTGAGCCTTCACTTTTACCATAGCCTCGATAGGACAGCATCACAACATTACACTTGAATCGATCATATAGTACTTTGGCAATTGGTAAACGATGACCCTATGAATGGGATCCCCTTTTTAATAAGCTGCAACGTTTTCTTTCTCTTTCTCTCTTTTTTTTTCTTTTGTCTCTCTCCTTACCATGTTTCCTGCATTAGCCTAGAAAGTGAAAAGAAAAAATATTAAAAAAAAAAAGTTGGCATGGTAGTAAAGCATTATTATTTTTACATGAAAGTAAAGAATAGTAGGCACTCTTTTTGCTTCTTGTTGATCTTGTTGGATAATAATGTAACTTTTCAAGTTGATGCCGTCTTTTGTTTTAAGGTCTTCCTCAGTGTAAGGCATGCCAAAATCAGAAGGCACTGCCACCTTTTTATATTTAAGGTTAATGTCTTGGGTTGGGTAACTGTGTTAATAAACTCTACCTCAACACGAGAGCCTTCAGGATATGATGCAGGATAAATGAGTTTACATTGGTACATATATAACAAGATTACACCTGTTAAACCAGTAATTCCTGCAAATGTCAAGGCATAATTTAGCCAGTTTGGTAAACTGCCTTTGAAAATGGATTCAGGCATAGGGGAAAGGGGATATAGATAAAGAAAAAAGAGGAAAAAAAAAAGGAAAAAGAAATGGTACAAGGTTTTTCATCCAAATGCACATTCATTTATTCAAAGGCCGATTTACTTTAGGATAGATACAGTCAATTCACTCTGATTGCTGTCATCGCTACTACTACTGTTGCTTGTTAAGCCTTCCAGTTTCTGATAAACTAGCTGCAATACTTGCTGCTCGTCTGCTTCAGGCGTCACCTGGATTTCTATAGTGCCAACACATTTGCCATATGTTGTTTGCCAAAAGTGAACTCTGTTTACATGAATGATATTGGGATCTTGAAGTATCTATAGTGATAAAAGCAATTAAAATTACTGATAATGATTGCTATATGCAGATATATAGTACCTCCCGAAGTCTGTTTTCTACACCATTCTGTACTGTGTTGGGTGTAGTTTGTAATAACACTTTGGCTAATGCTTTAGATGTAGGGTATCCCAAGTAAAACATAACCATTGATTCTGATAAAGCCAAGACTTTATCAACAAAAGGTGTAGCAATACCAAACATGTAAGCTAACAAGATGACTGATCCACATAGTACAATCAAAGAAGAATATATATTGGATAATACTGTATGAACAGGGTTCCCTCTAGTTCTGTTGATGACATTATAACTGAATCCATGAACAGTTGTAGGTTTTCTTCGTAGGTCTAATTTAACAAAAAAAAAATATGAATACCTTTCAAGTGTATATGTAGATTGTCTTACATCGAACAAAGTTATCATGATTTCTTAGTGTAATACTGGATAAACAAGTAGCCGTGATAGCTGATCCCATTAAAAAGAACATACCAAGCGTCAATTGGGAGTGATGTCTATATCAAAATGAGATTTTTTTAACGTGTGATATTATAAATCTGATATATTTTCTTTTTCTATCTCTTTACCCTTCACTATCATGTACTTGTCCACCATGATGGTCTGGTACTAAAAAGTGTTCCAAAGATTCCTTGGTATTGTGCATCGTAGCAAACATTAAGTAAATGGTAGTTCCAAGCGCAAACACAATTTCATAACGATGTGCTCTAATAATACTTGATTAGAAAAAAAAATCGAAAGACCAATTGAGTGTACTTTTTTTCTTCTTCTTTACCCATAAGGACGTTTTGTGTTTGAAATACCAAATGCTGGATTTGTTCTTAATATACTCGATACAAATGCATTCAATACACCCAACGCGTCAAATATCATTAAATAAGCAAATCCTACAAGTGCTATATACAGCAAATCAATCAACGAGTTTTCAGTGAATTAATTTTAGGGAGCTTACATAGACTTTCGCGACTATTGCCCATACAGTACAGCCAAATGCCTATACCAATATGAATCATGAACCACGTAAATATTGTCTTTTGTGCTGGTGCGAGATGGGAAAAGATTTGGATCCATGAAGGCAAAGGACGCGTGAATACAGGTGAAAAAGAGTGTGTATGTTGGTGTTTATGGTCGTGGTTATGATCATGGTTATGGTCATGGCCCTGATTGTGACTATGGATATGGTCGTGATTATGTTGGCTATGATCGTGGCTATGATGATGACTGTGGCCATCTGTATGTTCAATATGGTTATGGCTATGCTGACTATGACTATGGCCATCATAAACTTGGGGTTGATGCAAATGAGAATGGTTTTCTTGATGAATATGCTTTTCATTGATATGATCTTGATTAGAGTAATGTTGTGAAGCTACACTAGGTATAATGGAGGCTTGAGATGCATTGGATATGGAATCCTAATAGAGCAACTTAGTAAGTGCTCACAAAAAAAAAATGGCATCTTGATTTGATTTACCTTCTCATCAATAGTATTGTGTGCGTGATTATGTTCAGGACTTTGTAATGTAGGCTGATTGTGGTGTCTTTTAGTGTATAAAGGGATAGAGGATTGGATGGCTATTCCAGGTTTTAGAGGCGGTACATCTTGTGCCTGCTTTTCTGGATTATGTACCATGATTGTTTATGATAACAGTGCATTAAAGGAATGATGGAACGCGTAAATAATAAGCGGAAGATTAAATATTTTTGACAGGTATACCCTTTGCTTACATTTTTCAAAATTTTAACCGAATCTTTTGATAATAACTGAGATTCTTTGAGGCTATTGCTTCAAGTAAAATACATTCCTTATACTTATAAATAGACCTACTTTATTCTCTGGATTTGGCATATAGCAGCGATGAAGTAAGGATCAGAAATAGCAGAGCTTATATTTTATTGGCTATCAGTAACTAAGCAAAGACAACTATGAACCAATAGAACACTTTGACGTTTGAAATACGCGGTTCCATGATATATGTATGTATATATTATAATAAATCAGCCCTTTCTAGAATCACAGCAATTTAAGAAGAAGGTTTTTTAATCCAGGAAATAGCTATACAATTTTTTTTCTAGATGAATAATCATTGTAGCGATAGAATAATAGTGATGAATAGCTTAAAGTAACTCCGATTTATGAGAAAGAACTATATTGTATTTACTAGCAAGTATTACACCATCCAAAAGAATATTGGATGCTCCACGACTTTGATTAAGCAATATAATTAGCAATTTGAATACACAGTTATCTATGGCATGATTTTAATTTTCAAGTATCCTATTTCCGCCAAACTGAAAAATAATGACGCATTGATCAACACGAACGACCTTGATTAATCTCGGTAAAAGATCACCCCTAATGAACATCCTTTGTTCAGAATGAGCGTCTGCATTGAATGAGTGCTTGATTTTGACTTTGATGCAACAAATGTCTTGTTCACATTTAATTTGTAACCATCATCAAAGAAATAGCACTAAATTAAATCGAGTTGTATTACCCAGTTTTGATATCCCCCAAGGCCTATTCGATGATTAAGCCAATCAAAGCAAAACTAAACTTCTGCTTACGCGCTGAGGTTGAATGATCGGGTTATCAATAGAGACTAACTCGAGCTTGTGTTCTTTTTTTCGCTTTTTCCTCCCTTTATTATCCACCCTATAAAGGTCTTCTTATTTGTATATATATAGATATAGTCACTATAGACTTGAAAAGCACAAGAATAAGCTTTTCGTCAAGTCAAAAGTAAAGGTTTTTTGTTTCACTCTTCTATTCTTAAACAATGTCAAAGTTTTCGTACGACGATCTTCCTTGGGACGTAGCAGATCAATTACAATGTCTTGATTTTGAATTGCGAGAAGGTGATATTACTGAAAAAGGTTACGAAAAGAAAAGGGCGCAGCTACTTGAACCTTATCAAGAGCTGATAGAACAAAAAATTCAAGAAGCCAATGAACGACTTTTACAACGTTCAAAGGCCTCTGTTCCACAACCAACCGTGAATAATGATGAACAAGATGATACTACTTTGGATTTAGGTCCTGAGCCGAGTGCAGCCGATGTAACTGATTTTTTAGACTTTTTACCCTCGCCCACTCACTCACCAGTTGATAACAATGGAGCAGCTTTAATGGAAGCCAATCATCAACAACAACAGCAACAGCAGCAGCAGCAGTTACAACAACAGCAACAACAACAGCAACAGCAGCAACAGCAACAACAACAACAACAGCAGCAGCAGCAGTTTATACCGGGGAATGCTTTTAATCATTCATTACCACCACCACCGCCACCACGGTCAATGACTACAGGCTCTTTTCATATTCGTCCAAATACGATGCAGCAGCAAACGCCTCGTCCTTTCATACCAGACAGTGGTTATCGTCCGCCTTTACCCCAAAACTATAATGCTCGGCCTTTTGATCCTCGCATGGGCCCACCTCGTCCTATGTATCCTGGACGTCCACCATTGAACGGATATAGACCTCCTCCTCCTCCTCCTCCTCCATCAATGTCACCATCTAATGCTCAACCTGGTGTTATGTATCGTCCTCAACCTTACGGCTATCGTCCACCTCAAGGAGCTCCCGTGAAAACTGGCCCACCTACACCAACAACAAATATAGTGCCTCCATTCTCTCAACAGCTTCACAATCGATCACCTTCTTTGGAGTCAAACTCAGTTTATTCACAAAGTGTTCGCCAAAGTGTAGATCATATCGCAGATGAGGATTGGGGTAATTATTAAAACACGTTTGTTACACCATCTGGTATATTAACTCTAGATTGTAGAAACAGGATCGACTTCTTATAGATCCAATGTCGGTCGAGATCCTTCAATTATGTCAGCACCCAGTCGTATACGCCAATCCAACAGTGCATTTTCTCTCCATATGGATATCCGTCGCTCAAGGTCCAATGCTAGTTTGGGCCGTAGTCGGTACCGTGATAGTTACATGGCCACTAGCTTCAAAGCCATTGAACCTGCACCTCAGCCTAAACTCTTACTCAACGATCCTGCTGATCAGATGTTTCTAGCAGACCTTGCTGGCCGACAAATGACACCACTCAAGGGTCGTCCTATTCCTTTTACTTTATATGATGCAGACAACAAGACTATCTTGACAAACTTTAGTAATTTAGCTGAGCTGCTTCGTTTTCGATCCACCAAAAGTAACGATAATCAAAAGGACGCATTTGTCTTGGTAGATGCACGCGGTAAGGAGCCTGAATCATTAACCTGGGACAAGCTCAATGCGCGTGCTGAGAAGATTGCGAATACCCTTCGACAAAAGGGCAATATCAAACCTGGAGATCGAGTTGCATTGATCTATCGCAAGTCAGAAGTGCTCGAGTTCATACCCGCCCTGTTTGGTTGTTTTTTGGCTGGAGTGACAGCTGTGCCTATCAATGCTGCAGAAGATCTCGCTGAACTTTCGTTTATTTTGACACTAACTAACGTCTCTTTGATCCTGACTACCGAGTATAATCAACGCGCGTTTACAAAGGACTTGCAGACGAAACAGGTCGAGTTTCCTGTCAGTATTTCTTGGTGGAATACAAACACCATGGGCACCTGGTATCCTTCAAAAAAAGCCACTGAATATCCTATCATCAAAGTACCAGATGTGGCATATATTGAATATGCAAAGGCCAGTAATGGCGAATTGAAGGGTGTTACAGTCACCCATGCGTCTATTATGGAACAGTGTGCTGCTTTTCAGGCTGCTACCACTGAAACTAGTGTTACCACGACTAGTGATGGTGGTGTAAAAGTGCAGCCCAAGCAAAACGGACGGATACCGGACGTAGTAGTTAGTTATTTTGAACCTAGACAACAAATCGGGCTTATACTCTCTGTTTTAATCTCGGTTTATGCTGGTAATTCCACGATCTTTACAAGTGGATCGATCGTTGACACACCTGCTGTATGGATCTATGTCCTTTCAAAATACAAAGGTAACATCTCCTCTCTCTTCCCCCCCCCCTAAATTATTTGCATTTTTCTTATACTAATTGATTGGTTTGGTAGCTACTATGGCATTGGCAGAGTATGCTGCATTACAGTCTATCACTAAATACTATCAAAATAACACCAAACAAGTCGAATCACACAGTAAAAAAGTGACACCCGACCTTTCTTCGCTTCGTTACTTGATTATTGATACCAACATAGTGCGGCCTGAACTCAATCAATACATTGCCGATAAACTCCTCCGTCCTTTAGGCAACACCTACAACCCTCTAGAGGTCGTTTGCCCTGTCCTCTCACTACCTGAACATGGCGGCAAGATCCTTAGTATGCGAGATAATCTTGGCCCCGCTTCTACTGAAGAAGTCATTGAGCGCGACCAAGTCGTCATTTCGGATGATGGCCAACAAATCACGCGTTCCATCAAAACAACGCATTCAGTACTTGCACCCAGTGGGTCGCGTGAAATCTTTACATGCTTGTTTGATGCACAAGCACTCAAAGATAACAAAGTCTTGGTGCTGGCTGCTGGTGCAGAGGCCAGCAAAGCTGAAAATATAAGTGAGCCTGGTAGAGTCTGTGTAGAAGCGTTTGGTTTTTGTATGCCCAAGGCCAAATTGGCTATTGTAGATCCAGAAACAGCGACCTTGTGTCCACCTGATACGCTAGGTGAGATCTGGATTGATTCGCCATCCATTACAGGAGGATTTTGGGCACTACCAAAACATACTGAATCCATCTTTCATGCACGTCCTATTGTCATGAATTCGGATGCGCACTATCCTGAAGTCTATCCTGAATCGTTTTTGAGAACTGGATTGAGTGGTACGATTATTGGTGGGCGATTGTTTGTGATGGGCTCTTATGAGGAACGTATTCGTCAACAACGGTTTGGTGGAGATTTTGGAGTTGAAGATATATTTTATACGAGTGGACTGATGAATACGATTAGTAAACGTACTCGTATTGAGCAATGGTAAAAGAAAAGAAGAAGAAAATATTACAAATAAGTGATTGCTTGATTCTAACTTGCTTTTGTATGTAGCGCTATATTTGAAATCCTAGTGAAGAATCAGCATCTTCCTATTGTTGTGTGCGAATCTAATATGCCAAGAGCTGATCTTGCTAGTATTGCTACAGAAATTGACCAAACACTCATTGAATATCATGGTTTGAGAAGTTACGCTGTCATTTTTGTTAAAGAGAATGGATTACCACGTCAATTGGTTCATGGAAGACGCACCATTCATCCTTTAATGACCAAGAAATACTTTTTACAAGGTCAACTCAACATCCGATACGTAAAAATTGATGTAGATCGTACTATATTTAATCTAGCTACGAATGATGATCCTTCCAACAGCTTATGGCGATCTAGAATGGCCTATGATAGAGCGATACATACAGGAGCTATAGTACCTCATCCTCAGCAGCAGCATACAGGCATGGATCGAGTACGCAACGTGCTTGATGACCGTACGGGTTACGATATTTCTCGATTCACCAACATCGTAGATATTTTGCAATGGCGAACTACTTTGTATCCTGAAGAAGTCGTTTACACTGTATCTACGCAGAGTGGTTCCAACATCAATACCAAGCCTTATACATGGAGGAAACTTAGCTATAAATCTGCGACTGTGGCTGCTTATTTACAAAAGAAGGGACTGAAGCGAGCAAGCAAAGTATTGGTGATGATGCCCTTTGGTATTGATTATATCTTTTGTATTTATGCCTGTTTAGCGATTGGTATTGTGCCTGTACCTATAGAGCCTGTGGATCCTGTGCAGCAAGCTCAACGTATAACTGAATTCTCGGAGCAAATAGTTCAAATAGCAAGAGATCTCGGTGCAACGGCTATCCTTACTAATGCAGAGGGAGATGATGCGATGCGGCACTATGCTGTTAAAACAGCTATCAAACAATGTTTGCCTACTAGCTTCAAATTACCAGAGACGATTAATATCGCGAAGGCACCAAAGCACCATAAGCTGCTTGGTAAGGAAAGTGGGTTTATGGTACGACCTGATTGGATCAATACGCATCGTAACTCGCCTACGGTGGTGCTGGTACAGACTGCTTCTGATGGCCGTCGATTTTATGCTCACTTGGGCCATGATACAATTTTGAATCAGTGCAGATCTCAAAAGATGACCTGCCAAATGCATTTCAAGCGTGGTATTGTTACAACCGGTTTGGGCACATACGAAGGTCTTGGCTTTCTACATGCTTTGTTCTGTGGCGTTTATGTTGGTAAGTAGACTCTATGAAAAATCAAAGCTTGATTTATTAATGCGCAAAGATAGGCTCCAGTACAGTTTTGATTCCTTCCACAGACTTTTATTTAAATCCTGCTGGGTTCTTTGAATCACTTCAACGGTACAAAACAAAGGACACCTTTTTAACAAACGCATTAGTACAGTTCGCAATGAATCGTATGAATCCTAGCGATTGCAGACATATTACACTCAAGGGGGTACAAAACATGATGCTTGCTAATGATAGTCGACCCAAACCTTTGCTTTACCAGCATATGGTGCGATACTTTGCTAGACAGAAACTCGATAAAGAATCTATCAATACAGTTTACAGCCACGCTGCCAATCCTATGATTACTACGCGTTCTTACATGCTGCTAGAACCGCTTGCCATCTCTCTAGATCCTTACTGGCTACGCCAAGGCATTGTTCGTGCTTTGAGTCCTGAGGAGGAGCCGTTTGGTGTTTTGCTACATGACTCAGGTATTGTGCCCAGTAATACCATGGTGGCCATCGTCAATCCAGAAACGCATACCCTTTGTCCCAGCAATGTTGTGGGTGAGATCTGGGTATCTTCCGACAGCAATGCCAAGACCTTTTATAACCTGGATGATATGGCTCATGCACAACGATTCGAAGCTACTATTGTAGGCAATGATCCTAACGTAAAGTACATGCGTACTGGAGATTTTGGATTCTTGTGGAATGTAAGAAGACGAGTTGATAATAGAATGATGCAGCAGCCGATGATGGAAGAAGGTCAATGTTTGTATGTCTTGGGTCCTGTAAGTGAAACTATTGTTAGGAATGGATTGATGCATTTTCCTGTGGATGTGGAGCTATCCATGGAGCGCTGTCATTCTGCAATTCCATCGGGTGGAAGGTAAGAAGAATCCATTATGCATATGCTTTACTAACCTGTATCATAGTATCGCTTTTCAATACAAAGACGAAGTGGTTGCAGTGGTATCTGTCAAGGGCAATGAAAATGCACTTTCCGTGGTCCCTCTGGTTGTAAATGCAGTTTTAGAAAACCATTCGTTCTTGGTTGATACAGTGATTATTGTGCACCCAACCACTTTCCCTAGAACGCGGTTCGGTGACAAGTCAAGAAGAAAGGCTTTGACAGCATTTGCTGAAAAGAAATTGTAAGTTGCTAGTCAACCAAAAACGCTTTATGTTTAGCACTAACAATTACATATAGGGCCACGATTTACGTGAAACGTATCACCAACCAACACGAGAGTCTACTGCTACCTCAGTGGGCTCAGTCTCAGCTCTCTACAGCTGATGTAAATACTATAAATGACAATGCCTCCATTCATACAAGTCCTCGATCGCATTCCATATCGGATTATAATTCTGAATTTGACAGACAATCTATAGCGCAGCAACTCGTTCGACAGGATACTTCTACCAGTCGCTACTCGCATAATTCTGGATCTGTAGCACCTCAAACACCTATTTAAACTAAATCATTATAATGTAAACCTCTTCACTTCTTATACACTTATACTCTATAATCAATAACCCCGCCATTACTTAGAACAAGCATTTCCCTTTATATTATTATATGTATTTCTGCTTTCACAATAATCTGTTCTTGCTATCTATCGTTTCTTTCAAAATAAAGCATAGCCACCGTCATTATAGACTAAAAGCGTTCGAAGACATAGTTATTATTAAGAAAGCTATCGCATATTGACAGTGCTTTGGCATTAAAAAAAATGAGAGTCAAAATTTTCTGAGCAAATCTTCGACGGCGAATAGTACGTTGGACATTTTACAGGCATGGTTACTTGTTCAACTCTGTTCCTTGAAACTACAAGTATCTATTAATGCTAATTTCCTCGTATAAAAGGCTGACATGGTTCGATATACAAAATTTTAGCTCAACGCAATAATCGGATGAAATGCAACATGAACTACCAGCAAAAGCTTAACGAGTCAGAGCATTTTTACAAATTCCTTTTCGATTCTATGCCACTTTTTTAGAGCTGTCAATGTCCTTTCGACATGTTTTCTGATCCCTATAATCATTTTTTAAGATCATATCACTGTATAATAAACGAAAGAACGGCATCGGTCAACATTAGGGCATCAGGGCAGAGAGTGCATGCGGAAACTGCTAATCATACATATAAAAAGGCGCCAAAATGAAATAGTGTCGTGTTATTATATCAAACCTTTTTATCCCGAAGCGTCTGGTGTGTACCATCAGTCAATATCATTAAAAGTATCGATCTTTATACAGTTCGACTCGCTTGCCATTGTTTAAAAACAGATTCTGCCTTTTTTAAAGCCGGTATATAGAACCTTAAACTTATTAAAGGATCGATCTGGCATTAAGTAGTAATATTATTACTACTAAAACGATTTTAAATTTTATTGTATATGCGATCATAAGTGGTGAAGAGACGCTTGGGCATCTTAAAATCATTCATTACAAAGCTGCCCACTTAATAATATCAAGTTTAAAGAGTTTTGTTCCGTCAAAAGTCTTCTTTTCTTTCTCGTATCTAAAGCATCATGCAGTCATCAATGATAGATACTAATAACAAAGATCCTTCGATCACTTTGTATGCCCATGGCAACAATCCATCTTTATCGTCTCTCACCACAATTGCTTCGCGGATCGACAGTAAGTAGAGGTCATATGATTCCATCTAACGTCTGCTTATTAGCGTTATTCTCTCTGGTTTTTTTTTATAGATAAAGATATACAGTTCCATGAAGCTTTAGACAAAGCGAATTCATTTGTAGACGTTGAAACTTTGGGTGATACGGATAATGAGCCTAGAAAAGAGATTTATCCATGGTTGGTTGTTCTAGGCACTTTTCTGGTGCTTGTGGTTGGTTTAGGCGCAGGACAAGGGTGGTAAGTAAATGAATGCATCTATTGAAAGCCTTTACTTACATATATATATATATATATATTTATGCTCATAGGGGTAATACGTTAAACCCATATATAATACCTGGCGAGTAACAAATAACGATATTAATATAGGGGTCATGCAAAACTACTTTGAACAGTATGAAGAGTTCCAAGGAACCACCAACTTGCCGCTTCGGCTAAGCTTTGTTGCAACCATATGCAACATATTGATTAATTTACTTGGGCCGTTAGGACAGATTCTATTATCATTGTTTGAGGCTAGAACTGTATTATTCATATCCATTATGTTTTGTACGGTTGGATTGCTTTTAGCGAGTTTTAGTAGAGAGGTATGATATTGATAGAAAGCTTCCAACAAGGATCATAAACTTTTTTATATAGATATGGCATCTGTACTTAACACAAGGCGTCCTTTACGGTATAGGTTCTTCTATCATGTTCTACGTACGTATTCATATCCGAATATAATTGAAAAACAGGCTAATCAATTCTATAGGTTGCTTTGACGGTGGTACCCCAATGGTTCGTCAAACACAAAGGCATTGCTCTTGGGATCATTTCGAGTGGTATAAGCATCGGTGGTCTTGTCATGCCATTAGTGATGGAACCGCTTAATACAAAACTAGGTGTATCCTGGTAGATATCAAACGCAAGTGGTATATCACGGGTTCTAACAAGTTATGTCATAATAGGTGTTATAGAATCATGAGTTTGATTTGCCTTACGGTAGGCCTACTATCCTGTTTAATTTTCAAGAATAAGAAAGAGGTCGAGAAAACAAAGGATAAGGATGAAAAAGATGGCAAAAGAAAGTATAAACTCAATATCAGGGAGATGTTTGACTTTAGCATTGCCAAAAACTGGCGTTTTTTGCTATGGGTTACTGCAGACATTTTACTAGAAGGAGCATTCAATATTCCATATTACTTTTTACCATGTAAACAAGAATAATACTAATGTAAAGGATAAGCTGGCTAACACTAAATTTTCATATAGCCTATGCTACTTTTTTAGGTCTAAGTTCGTCGCAAGGTGCCATTATTGTATCTGCTGGATCTGGTATGAACGCCTTTGGTAGGATCATGTCTGGGTAAGGTCATTGATTTTTTTTTTTTTTTTTTTTTTTTTTTTTGTGTGGCTCTAACAAACAATTACCTTAAAGCATAATTGCCGACTATATAGGTCATGTCAACATCATCATTATCTATTCTATTGTATCAGGTTTGACATGTCTTATCCTATGGACTTATGCTACTACCTTTGGTTCGCTGATGGCGTTTTCTATTATGTTTGGATTCTTTGGAGGAGCATTCATTACGCTAAGTAAGTAGTAACTAGTTCAATACAGAGTAAGGGTACTAACTGAAGCATAAAGCTCCAACTATTACACTGTTGGTGACAGGATATGAAAAGTTTGAATCTGGGCTTTCCGTTTTTCTCGTTCTGACTGTGATTTCAATGTTTGGGCCCAACCTTGCCGGTGCAATAGAAGTCATGGCGCATGCATCCAAAGAGTATGATAGCTACAAATACTTTACAGGCGCGTGCTATTTGTCAGGCGCGGCTTTGTTGATTATTTTCAGGCTTTCTTTAAATCGTAAACTGTTTGCCAAGATTTAGGTTCTTTTGTATCTATATATAATAGTAATAACTATTCTTCTACTACCATCTATAAGTTAAATAAAGACTATATATATTATATAAAGATGCACAAATATGGTATTATATGCCCATGGATCGGGTTCTATATATCGTCACTTCTGATTATTATCTGTCGCAAGAGACCTTTACGCATCATTTGGTAAAGCTAGGGATCTACTGTGATACATAATATTTGCATAAGGTATTCTATTACACTATATATCGTTCAAAAGCACCAATCGCACTACTAAATCTAACATATTTGGTAAGAACTATGTAGGCCTTTTGTGCGCTGTTACACGTAGTTTACCTGCAGGCATCAGCTATGTACTAGCCAAACAATAAGTATTTATGATATAAACAGACTGTACTTTAATTATTATGCTTGAATTGAGACATATAGCTTCTAAATGATTGATTTTCTAATGGTTATATAAGCCAAATTAAGAGAAATGACACGGTAAGATCAGTGGTTTCAGTTTTGTGTATACTTTTTTGTGGGGAAGCATGTGAAATGCCTGGCAGCAGTTCAACTATTCCCGCAGGTCGTACAGGCTGGCTATCTTATTTGATAGCTAGAATACCCTGACTAGTATATTCGTAGTATAATATACGTGTGATTATAGTACAACTGCAATGCCACCACAACTGAGTATCTAATAAACCTACCATTTGGCCTATCTAATAAGCGTGTTATTTGATCAGTAGTTTCGTCCGAGTTTTCTTTCTGAATGAGTAGAAAAGTCTATCTATCCCATATCTGTAAAGATGAAAAATAGGAAATAAAGATATCGCTGATAAGATACAATCAAGTGAATGGTCCAATGGTTATGTTAAACAAGGATTAAGTTTAATGAACATGATTTTTCACTTTATTTACAAGACTTTAACGTATTCTTTAGACAGTTATACAGTACTCTTGAACTATTCTTTGGATAATAAAAGTATAGATTGATTCAAATGAATTTATATTGCGTTGATTTATATTGAATTGACATTATCATTTCATTGGATATCGGTGATCTAATATAATATCGCTACCACACAATAATACACAGAGACAGTTCAACAGTTCTCAGGTACAATGTCCTATCTCAAATGAACCAGCTTTCGTTTCCATGTATTAGCCTATACAGCCGTCAGAAATTGATATATCGAAAGTCGGCGAGTCAAATATCACTGGGAGAATGATCTCAACTACATTTAAACTACAGATTCGTATCTAGTTCAGCAACATACTAAGATGCTTCAATTATTTTTGGATACAGTAGAGACTGTTTTGAGTAAACTCATGCTCGAATTCTTAGACAACCAATAAAAGCTACTAGAGGTTAGTATCCTATCGGCTCACGGAGATTCGATAGGTGATAGGCAGTGTGTGCCCTCAAGCTGCTTTTTTAAGGTCATTTAACTCAATAAAAAACCAAGACAAATCGATGATTTTCGAGTAGAATAAAGAATAGAATGTCCTCTTCCAAGTAAGCCTGCTTTTATTATTAGGAACTATATAAAAGCACTCTATTATCTGAGAATCAATCGAACAAGTCCATTAGGCAGTCTCAGATACCACGATGCAACTGAAGTTGAAATAGGAATGTTGCTTATGAGTACGAGTTACTCCTTTTTCTGCTGTATCAAAAAATGTCAATCAACCCAGAAAGCATCGCAAAATTTAAAGCATTTGACGATTACAACTTTAATAAAGATGAGCAGTTTCAGGTACTTTATCGCCTAGGCCTTAGTTGACGCGTTATTTAATGTGGTATACAGTCAGGCATAGCGTCACTACTGAACAACAAGCAAGATAATGAAGCTGAATTACTTTCGAAGGCCAAGTTGTTCTATTATACAAAGTAAGTGCCTTGATTTCGTTGTACTTGGATTGATTGTTGAGCAAATATTATTTAGAATGATTGACCAGTTTGATGTGGAAGCATATAAAACTTGGAAAAACGAGAATAAAGAAACTACTGCAGAACCAGTCAGTGGTAAATGAACCTATGATTAGTGCATATTAAATGCTGATCAGCATGTATTAGATAATGAGAAACCTCCACGATTTACATTTCAGGAGCTGGTTGATATGATTGAAAAAGGAATTGAAATACCAGGTAAAGAAGATTCTATTTCATATCACTGTATATCATTATTCACTTTAAAATAGGTATTAAACAAATACCTAACGTATTAAATGAAGGTACACCAAGCGAAGCAAAAATGACAGCAAGACCAAAACCGTGGGAAGTGAACAAGAAGCAAGTGTAAAAAAAAATCCTTTATTGAAATAAATCATCTAAATATTACTACTAATAAGCGGTGAAAATGCTTCTGCCTCTGGTGTTCCTGGTACTGATACTGAGTATTTTGCTTTTATTGTTGCTTTGTATGGTAATTGACTTAATGATAATGCAGAAGGTGGCATCTTTCTTGTTCTTTTTATTAACGGCGCTGGCTCTTGACGTTGATGTGATTTATTATATTGATGAAGGTATCCTCTAATGCGTGTTATACAAGTTGATAATAGCCAATTTGTTGATTCAATGGTTAATCCAGATACCATTTCTATAGCCAACAATGCCAGTCGGAGAAAAATAAATGAAGATGTAATTGTACTAGTAATCACTGCTAGACATGTCAAAAACACAATTACCAATAGAATTAAAGGTGTAAGTAATATGCATCCAATGGTTGAGAAGATCATAATGAAAATGTAAGAAATAATGAAAAAGAAAAATGAAATAAAAGGACCCTTTATATCATTACTCAAGCTGCCATCCTCTTGTATCACATGACGACCAGAGAATATGCCCGCCTTGTTACAATCATACCTAAAATTTGAATTCTTTATTATATGATCTGGCTACAGTACCTGCTACTGTTCAGTACCTAATATATGTGGTAACATATCATAAAGACAGGAAAGATGATGGCTATTCCTATATTAAATAATCGCAGAAATGACTTATAAGGCTAAATCCTTCTTCATTACCCCACATTGGTACCAATTGTACGTCACGGGTAAAAAATGGGGCAAAGCATATGATGAGCAAAGGTGCGGAGCTACCCATGTGAATAGAATGTCCATCTTTAGTTTTAAATACTACTGTGACAGTTTGATTCACTAGTTTGTGTATACTATATGTAGTTTTTATCCAGGAAATAGTAACGCATAACTGTCAAAAATAACGATACCAAACTGTCAAGAATGAGAAACATGGCCAGCCACTGTCATTTAGTATTGAAACTGACTAGCCTTTAGTTGTTTGCAAGAGTCATAATTCCAAAAGCTGCTATACCATTCGAAAATCTGCATAGATTTTATTAAAAGACTAACGTATTTTCACTTTTTCCGTCTTATACATACTAAGAGCAAACAAGCACAAAGACTGAATTCAGTTGATTTATTATAATTGATTTAAAGTACGTTTTAATGCCTATATAACCAAAAAAAAAAAAACTAGTTATCGGGCGAGAAGCGCGGTTTATCCGAATCTTATTGCTGGGCAACGATTGGCTATCCCCTGCATATTTCACTGTAATCTCCGCATAGGTTTGATTACTCGATCCAAACACTCCTAAAAAAACATTAGTTTATTGCAAGGTATTTACGTATCAGATTTTTTATTTTGTGATTCAACATATTTTTTTTCACATTGTACTCTATATTTTTGTATGTATTTTTTTTTTCCATTTTACTTGTGGAATATTTTATTTTTGTGCGTTGCATGACTGGCAATATTTGGGAAATGATCAGCCAATAGCATCGTAAGAGATATTTATATAATCCAATAGCGCTTTTAGAAATGAGGATAAGCGGCTGTTCAATGGCAAGCAAGAGTTTAAAGGAAGAATAAATGTAGCCCATAGAAGAAACGATTACAAAAGAAATATATTTTCATTTATGTGTCAGTTGCATACACTACATGCTTAAAGGAATTCGTAAATAGGGTTGCTGATATGAATGGATCATATGCTCAATTGTTTATCATGTCTTTCACGAATAATTTATGGTGTCTTAATAGTAATAACCCATTCTGATCTCAAAATGTTACTTTTCAGGCATGATAATTAACTGAAATTGGTTGGAAGGTCCATAATTGAATAGATATTCCAGTATTGAGCCCATATATTTTGCAGTTATTTATGCAAATTGGTCGTAATATAGTCTAACGAAAATTTCATTAGATGAAACGATTTATTCTGAATATGGAATACCCACCAGGTGCAACTGTGAACTGAGGTCGGTCGAGAAATTTGTAAATCTTCTGTTGAATGAATTGTATGTCATTTGTAGTTATTTTGTGTGTAACTATTGATAAATGTAATATATTAATTGAATTACAGTTGAATAGTGGTTGCCATGAAGTTTATAGCACATTCTGAGCATGGATTGTTCATCAGATGCGACATTAAACCAAAATCGGTTAAGAATTTTTGAAATGTTATAAAGGCCAGATTTCTGAAAATTAGGCAAGATATTCCTTGGCTAGGTTTTTTTTTCTATGTATTTGTTTTCTAAGACGCAACGATAGCATTTTCGAGCGCCATTTTTTTAATATCATGTATTCTATATTTTTTGAGAATATTCAAAGATCTTGTCTTGGGTTTTGTTGCATATTGAGCAAAAAAAAAAACTCCAACCAAGAATTATGGAAAAAAGTTAGGAATGTGCCTTTGGGTAGATTATACATATAAAAATCACTTTGTTTAATAGAATAAATGACCTTTATGATTCATAATTAATTGTATGAAGCTGTTTTTAGTACATATTTCTATCCATACATATTTTCAGAATATTTTTTATATATAAGAAACAAGGTTTAGAGCTTTATGAAAGCAAAACCCTACACATTGTAAGGTATGTTCACCATTCTATGCGCCATTAAATTATGTGTAAACGGCGTTAATATGTTCTTTATTTATCTGCACACTTATAATCAAATCTTGAATTTAAATAAAACAAAGGACTCAATGAAAATCTCGGCTTTGCATTGATTTAATTTGATTGGGAGGTGCTTGCGATAAAATCTAAATTTCATCTTACAAGGAAAATACAAGGCTTTCAAATTATCGCTTATAAAACATAAACTGAAACGCATGTAGAAGTAATAATCGATTTTTTTCTGAGCTTATTTTTATATGGAAATCGTGTATTATAGTTATAAAATAGTTTTATGGCATTTCAAATTGAAAGTCGAGAAATGAATCTGCTGGAATAAAAGGCTCACTGGAAAATATGTTATCTTTTTAAATGGAGTATAAACTTTATGGCTTTAAATCCAGATAGGCGATTAATATTTGTTGTATATTGAAAGAGAATAAACGGCTATTGGTATTCGTTAAGTGTTTTTTTTTTTGGCTTTCTAATAATATGTTAATAACAATTATAAGTCAACAGTACCCATGTAACTTTTCTATCTAAAGCTGAGAGGATCTTTATGGTAAAATAGAGAACCTTCTTATATCCATTAGTTCGCTTGGTGCAATTAAGTGTATTTTCAATTAGAGTATCTCGGTAACATGATTACTACACGGGCTTAAACCACCCTGTAATTTACTCTTGTATCATATATAGCAAGCAGAAATATAAGGGTAAAAGAGGTGAGTTGTGTTATAGTATACATATATATATATATATATATATATATTATAAAACGTAATAGACAATGGTTAATGTATAAGATATTGTAGAAGGAAATACGACAAAATAAATATTGACAAGTTTAAGATACTATAAGCGGATGCTTGCACTATTCAATGCTCAATTTGATTTTCCGTAAACTTTGTTAGTGGACTTCATTTGTACTAGCTTTCTTTTTGCATTATGATAATACCGTATTAAATACTGTGTGGAAAAGATTCTGATCGCTGAAAGTTTAGTTT
Organism: Actinomucor elegans; assembly: GCA_026027325.1. Taxonomy (NCBI): domain Eukaryota; kingdom Fungi; phylum Mucoromycota; class Mucoromycetes; order Mucorales; family Mucoraceae; genus Actinomucor; species Actinomucor elegans. The sequence goes on from JAMSLZ010000003.1 coordinate 3,249,666, forward strand.
CATATCTATTACGTCAATTACAATGAATTTGGCAAAACACTTTTTCATTCAAAGAATCAAACTGTAAGAAATTTCAGCCCATTCTTGAGTCAGCACTGTTCAGAGCATAAGAATGAGCAAGCTCAGCCTAGAGTGATTATTCTTTCTGCTTTCAATATTTCGAAGCTTAAAAGATCCAAAAAAACATTACATAATAATATGATCTCCCATTGTCACACCTTACAGTAGACATATGGAACAAGCTAGTTGATTGGCTAATTAACCATGCGTAAATTCTTTGTCAATGCATCAATATGGCCTTGTAGTAACTCTTGGTTTTACATATCGCTACATTTCCTCTTTTTAATAAATGGCATAAATGGACGCATTGAAATTGCCTCCAGTAACTCATGCAACTCAAGCACCCATAGGAAAACTAAAAGTAAAAAAAGCCACCTAAAGTTATTCCTTGAAACATGCTGTTTAATTGTGGTTATTTAGGTTCAAATTCACAGTTGCTTTCTCAATGTCAAAGTGAAAAGACCTTATGTTATTCTTACCTTAGGAGGTACGGAATTTTATTTCGAATGATGAGTCGATTCTTATACCATTATAGATCAAAGACGGCAGACTTCAATATCTGAATTCAAAGAAGGTCAATGGAACGAAACATTTGAATTCACAGTTACATTTCATGCTCAACTCTTTGGCACAATTCAAATGGATCTCTATGACAGTTACACGATCTATCCCGACAAACATATTGGACGCGCCGAAATTCGTTTAAAAACGCTCGAGTTAATGCCTGAAAGTTTTGCGAGTTATTACGAGATATGGGACAAGAAACTATCTACAGGTGCTAGCTCCAGTATTGGCCGAGAACGGGCCAAGGTCAACAATGTCGGTGCATTGCATGCCACCATCACATATCGTTACTTGGGAACATCTAATATAATAGATCAAGGCCAAAGTTTGGGAAAGATTAGCGCAGTGCGAGCTGCACCGATGGGGTCAACAGATTTAATAACCGAAGAACAGTTGGATGCAGAGTTCAAAAGACATTTGCAGTTTCAACGAGAGCGAAAGAAAACGGATAAAGGTGCAATCAAGTTTAGAAAGTACGAGGAATTTGAAGACATGGATAACCAAAGTTTGGATTATCCTGATGATAGTGACTTTAGTGATAAAGATGAGGAAGACTTGACAGATGCATTAATACAGCCCTTAAAATTGAGCAAGCAACGAACGAATTCAGTAGCATATCACAGTACAAATATTGAAGAGGATGAAGAATTTGGAGAACTGGTAGGCGCACCTGGATCTACTGTAGATGAACCTTCGTCCCGGATGAAGCTTAATAAACCTATTACTGCACCAAAATCGAGGTCAATACCTAAAAGACAGGCGTCTAGAAGCAACAAAGCCAAGATTATTGAAGAAACTGAGGATGAGAGTAGAAGCAATAAAGGACTATGGGCTAGTACTGAAACAAGCCAGGTGATACGTACTATTGGCAAACTACTCGCTTCGTTTGGCCAAGGTTTCGAACTGACCAATATGCAAGTGTTGACTGGATTTACAGTATTAGAAAAGTTTTACAATGATCTACCTCGCAATCGTACTTGGGATATCGTAGAAGATCTATCAGAAATAGATATGGGAGCGCGTTTCTGGAAATTTTCTATCGCGTCGTATGGATGGAAGGGATTGAATTTTATTGGCAAGGGAAATGGTATCTTTTCTGATGCTATGCGTGAACACTCAGATGCCAAATCAATCATAGAGTATTTGACAATCCCTAAAGAAGATCTGTTGGCTTACGAGTTTAGATCAGCAGAAGCTTTCAGGCCTAGCTATTTTATTGCAAGAGACCGGTTCACTAATTCAATTGTGCTTTCGATTCGTGGTACAATGGTAAAGATACTATAATATGTAGGAAATAGGCCATCTAGCTGATGTGGATTATAGAGTATCATGGATACATTGACAGATTTAGTTTGCGAATATGAACCATGGAAAGGAGGATTCATTCATAGTGGTATGAAGGTAATATACTAAGGAATAAGTTTGAAAAGACGAGTCATTTGACAGTTGAATAATGATAGAACTCGGCTATGTGGTTCTTCCGTCATGTAGTACCGCAACTCATAGCTTATAATAATGAACACTCTACGACGGGCCTCATTATCGTGGGCCACAGTTTGGGCGCTGCTACTGCTGCTATTCTGACAATCATCTTGACAGACTATATCGATGAATTCCGTCAAGGAAAAGAACAAGAGTTTACGCTGAAATGTTATGGTTACGCGCCAGCGTGTGGTCTCAGCCTTGATATTGCAGAAAAGTACAAGGTAATTGATTACATTATCCATACAAGGATCAGCCTTAACCAGCATCCTTTATAATAGGATATTATTGAGTCGTTTGTGTTTGCTGATGATATAGTTAGCAAATTAAGCTATGGCTCAATGATGGATGTTAAAGAATTGATTATAGCAAGCTCTGAGGCTGCTAAAAGCTTGGGAGTGAGCGAGATCTATTGGTCTGGAGGCCCTGAAGGTGAAAAATGGAAGTCTGCTTTCAAGCAGATCGCGGAAGTTCGCAAACGATGCTTGGATGCTATGGAAAACCCTAGAGTAAAGTATTCTGAATAATAATATATGCATTTGAATTGCTAATTCCTCTTGGTAGTTGTATGTTGCAGGACAAATATACCAATTCTGGCTAGTAAGATACATAAGGTGATAACAAGTAAGAACAGGTATTTATCTTTTGTCTGTATAGGACCCAACACCTAGTAATGATACCCGGATTGTAGCTGAAAAGACTACTGCAGAGAAAGTCTGTAATGAAGTGGTGGTAAAAAAATCTATTATGCTTGATCACTTGCCTACCAATTTCGATGTTGCGTTTAGGAGAGCTAGAGAAACGCTGATGATGGAAGGAGCCAATAAATTTCCAACTGAACCTGAGGGTGTTTTAAATCCAGTGCCATCTGAGGGTAAAGGCAATACAAGCTTGGATGATAGAGTTCAAGAAGCTCATCAGGATGAACAATTGCCTCAACCAGCATTACAACAAGGGAATACGGAACATCCTATTTGGGATGAAGTAGCTAAACTAGGCTTAAAAGGAACTACAGATAGAACGGGTGGAGAAGGGAAGGTGATTGGAAACGAAGCCGCTCGCTAGATTTGATATAGTAAAGATCCTTTTTGCGCTTATGTATTGGCATTATAGTAAGCTATATTTTGTTCTTCAATAATAAAAGCTATTTAAAAGCAAATGAGCCTAGATTCGATGTGATCATGCATTATAATATTGGTCTTGGGACACAACTGTAGTTCAAATAAACAACTGCGACACAGTTTTGTCATTTGCCTGATCCATACCTTATGGAGTTAAAAAGTCCCACTATTCCCCAGCTGTAGTTTTTACAATGTAATTTATTTAGAAGTTTACAATAGTGAAGGGTCATATAATAATAATAAAAAAAAAGTAGCTATTAACAAAGGGGTTTTTTTTTTGAAAAATTGATTTACAAGAGCTTCTCGATTTCTTTTTCGAGAGACTTGGGTTCAGTGGTGGAAGCAAAACGCTTAACGACCTTGCCTGAACGGTCAATCAAGAATTTCTATGCATAAAGGATTATTAATGCTACCAATAAATCACAAGAATACACTATAATCTTACCTCAAAATTCCACTTGACACGCTTAAGACCGAGGATACCAGGCTGAGATTCTTTCATCCACTTGAAGACAGGATCTTCGTTATCACCATTCACATCGCTAAAAGGTGACACAATCTTATCAGTAATCCGTATCCAATCCTTATATTAAATCACTTACACCTTCTTGGTCAAAGGGAAAGAAACATGCCATTCGTTGGTACAGAAAGCTTGGATCTCATCCTCGGATCCAGGTTCTATGTCAAACAAATGTTAGTTATCAAGCACTTTTAAACACGCGTTTCGTTATCTACCTTGACCGCCAAACTGGTTACAAGGGGAGCCGATAACAACGAGGCCTCTATCTTTGTACTTTTGGTAAAGTTCCTCCAAACCAGCATATTGTTTGGTGAAGCCACACTTGGAGGCAACGTTGACATAGAGAACAACCTGACACGGCACGTCAATAAATCGATCTTTTCTTTTTCTCGATGTATATTTACCTTGCCCTTAGTAGTATCTTCAAGCTTCCAGTCTTGGTTCTTGATGTCCTTGACAGTGAAATCGTATAAAGTAGTCATTTTGTTATAGTAATAAGAAAGAAAAGAAAAGAAACGAAAAGATGGTTTCAATCGCGTATTATATATGGAAAATGTTTGATATCGCGGTAACGGACTTTCGGTCTAAAGCTGGGCGTCAAAGTCCACGTAAGAAGAAATTTACTTTTAAGGGTTTTAGCCAATCATCGCTGCTTAATAATGATCGTTAAGCGCTCAAGCATGCACCGAAATCAATTTCCATTATTAATTTTTAATGTACTTTGAACAATAGTCATTATTAATTGTATTCAACTAGTGACAAACAAGGAAAATGACGAAAGCAGATCGATCATTCTATTATTATATGATATTGTTATATGCTCAATAAGATAGTCGTTTTTCCTGCTGCGCGACTGAAAACATGTTTAATATATGACATATCTTTGGCGTAACAGCTCTTGTTTCGAAGTGCTACTGCCGAGAAACAAATGATGGTTCAATGATATATGCGAAAATTATAATTTTACTGAGAACTTGCTTCATGTTTTAACTTTGGGAGAATTGACCTTCTCGATATAGAATCAGTGATACAATGACGGTTTGGCACTACATACGTCAGTGCGCTTTATGAAATCAATTCATTTATTGGCTCAACAGTTTTTCCGTTGTATTCGCCGACATATGCACTTAAGGTCTATCTGTCGATACTCAGCTCCATAACACTGGATAGATAATAATTACTACCAAGGGAATACGTGCTAGTATATAATTAATGAAAGGTATAAATCAAGAAGCTTAAGAAATATCCTTGATTCCATAAAGTATTAGGGCCAGTTTGGGGCTTTATTAGATACAGTAGCTCATTTTGAGCACGCACTACTATATTGATGTAAGATTGGACCAAAATGAACCGAATATTTGGAAATAAGCAGAGAAAGAATGCGATATGACGGTTAGTTATTCACAAATGCCATATATTCATTATATTTTAGTTAAGCAACGGCCTTAATGAATGCAGCTGCTCTATTTAAGCATAAATCACTTGCCAGATGCGAAAGCTAATCTTGGTCGATGGAAGGATCTAGATTAGAGGAAATGTATGCATTTTATATCTCATCACTAAAGTGGGATACACTCTTCAGAATTCAGCTAGAGATTGGTTATAATAGATACTGTAGTCCATTCTGAACTTATATTCGTCATTAGATAAAGATCGGTTGATTGATCTAGAGATGTGAAAAAATCAATGGATGAAAAATCACGAGGCTTTTGGTCTTAGTCTCTCTCTCTCTCTCTTTCTTTTTGTTGAAGGTTATGAAAGCATTAGCAAGTATACTCTACAGGTGACTCAGATTTTCAAAGTCTAGACCATATACCTGCATATTTTTGACTATCATTGCCTTCAAAAACACGCCAATTAAGATTGTATTTAAACTTTGTTGATAATTTTTCATAAAAAGATAAATCAAACCTTAGGTAGCTAGCTTTAATTGTTAAATATCCGAAAGCCAATAAAGTTCGCAATTAGCGTAACTACTGGTAATTCAAATGCTACGATGTTTGACGCGCGATCTCGGTGAAATGTCGCATTTGATTAACAGTTATTATTCAGAATGAACTATTACATCTGGTAAAACAACATTTTGGTTGCAGTTGTTTCGCTTTATTAGGACATATGGGTTAATTTATATGTCTCATGAGTGTCAAATGATTGTTACACGTATTAAAAAGCCTCAAAACCTTCTCCTGGAAGAAAGTGAATCAAATACCAGTACTTGACGGGGAATGCTTTGATTAAAGCCATATTCGTGTCTTTACTTGGGGTACATGACATATTCCTTTATATAGAACAAATTGACACTGTGTATGGTCATACAACATGTATGTTTGCAAATAGTAAAGGGTATGGGCCTATTTGCTATAAACCCGATATCAAAATTAACGTAACACTGAATGAGAACTATTCCTGGGATAATAGGAAAACGGAAATGACTGCAGATAGTTAGCTCCTTTTTTACAGAAAATCGATTTGGGTGAAATGTTTCTTTATTATGCTAGATATAAATTAAGGTAATATATATAAGAAAAAAGGGCCACAACGCTTTGATTGTCCACTAAATATTGATTATTATTGTTTTGCGCGCTAGATCAAGGAATTAAGAAATGGATCAGCTACCTGGCTGAGTGGCGAAAGAAAAAAAAATAGATAAGATTAATGACATAAGGGGATGAGGGATAAGTTAGGGATGAAGGAGCAAGACAGAAGAAAGGGGATAAATGCAGTAGTCCATACTGTGTACGCTCTGTTCAAGTGGAAAAAAAGAATATATATACATAGGTAAAGGGCATAAGATGAGGCATAGTAGATTCATAGTTTGAAGGAAAGTTGGTTTAAAAAGTTAAAGGGGATTGTCCCTTATTGTCGGATTACTGATTTTTTTGGACTTTTGTGTGTATTTTGGTTGCATGATTAGTTATAGTCCAAGTTTTTTGCTGTTATTAGTAAAGTCGATTGCTTTCCAAGGTCTTCTGAAATGTCTCATATGAGAATGGTTTGGATCTACCATATTTTTGTTTTGAAGCGTTTTGAATCGACCCCAACAGCAACCTCTTGATCTATGAGGCAAGTAGGTAGAAGAGATCATGGCCCAGGATAAACCTTGATCATAACCTTGTTGAAGCAAGTGATCCTCGAAGGGAGTCCAAGGCGTTCTTGTCTGCACGTTATTATTACCTGCAGATTCTGAGCGTGGTCGGCGATTGGGATGACTATAGATAAACATATGGTGTCTGGTGAGGCTTACATCACTTGCAGCTCGACGTCTCATTGCATTTGTTTGTGGTGGTGGAGCTAATGAACTGAAGCTATTACTTCTACCGAGAGTAAAGTCTTCGTGGCTACTGTTTGAACTAGTGCTGCTGCATGTACTGATACTACTACACATGCTAGTAGTAGGGCTACTAGGTTGATTTGTGATTGCAGTAGGCCAATTCATTTCAAAGTGATGTTTTTCATTTGCCTTGACGGCCAGTCTTGATACAGGTTCGCATAAAAGATATTTCAGGTCCATTTCTAATAAACTAGTTAGGATTTACGCTTGAGATTATCCATAGAATACTTGCTTATTAGAATACAGATTACTATTTGTTGATATGATACACGTTATAAAGAAAAGATTTTCATCAATGTTTTTGAATGAATTATAAAAACCAGAAAAAGGTCCTATTTATATATCTCCAGAACCAACATAGGAGCCCATGAAATCCTACAGGAGAAATGCAGACAAAGATAAAGCCTTTTATGGTATATTTAAAATGATGTTTAAACTAATGTATGCCGCCAAAACTCCAAGAAGAACCCCTTTATTATTACTTGATATGTAACATTTTGACACACCAAATATGGTGAATTTATTTCGTTTTTACTATAGAAAAGGGATAGACCTTATGTGCATTACATACCTTTAGTTTTGTTTGTGTGCTAGCAGTCTATATAACGATTCAGTACATGACTGACTAAAAAGATAGTAGTAGCACATATTCAACTTATTGCGATATTATAGCTATGTATAGATATTATGTATACACCTACATAATGATACATAGAGTCTCGCTCTTACTAAACGTACGCATGCAATGTATATGTATGTACGAATGTATGCATACTACTACTACCACTACCTCTACTTGCTAGAATTAAGGAGATGTACATGATCATCAAAAAGGTGCTTCTACGATTTGATCCGTTTAACAGATCTCGTATGTAACTTATCACGGATAGAACTGAGCCTGGTATTTTTACAATAAATGATGCATTCTCGATTTTACACTCATCTTCATTTCTGTTGATTCTCATTATATAATACTATACAGGGTCTTTTGGTTAGTTATTCAACAAGACAGTGTAGTATAAACAATAAAGAATGACGATTTGGTTATTCATCCAACCACCCACTAATAAATCTCTAGTGTAGCTCATGTGCGGCGCGCCATCAGTAGCAGTTCATGATATAATACGACTTGGAGAACATGATGTTTATTACATTCAACATCATGTATATAGATTTGCATTCAAGTCCCTGACATAATATCTATTTTTGGTTATTTTTACTTAAATAGCGCTGGCAAACCCGTAGTTAGTACATGTGCATTACTACATATGCTTCTTGTTTTATGTATTAAAAGTGAATGAGTTCTGATAGCAATTCAAACTAGATTTTTCCCTAGTAGGATGATGGCGATAGATCTTCATTGTACATTGGTACGACAGACACTCGCGTTGCACACAGGGTCGTCTTACAGAACGTAATCTGAAATTTTACATAGGGACAAGTTGGCAAGCGTGCACCAAATAGGCATTCTCAGCTCAGAGGCCTCTGTTCAAAAGAATGAAAAGGTAACAGGTTTAGCTATCAAAATCGGCTTTTCAATAAGTTTCCGATAGGTAGGATAACTCACTGTGGATGGACTGCTTGTCAAATGTGATAAATAGACTAAAGTCGGCTAAGAGATCTATAGATCTATAGATCTAATACTATTACTAACTTTTATAAAATGGTTTACATTTTAATTTTAATCATTATCAAAAACATTACATTTTTTGTACTATAGCTATATATATATATATATAAAGGCCGCAGTTCTCATTCTGGGCTCAATTATTATTTAGGCTTTACCTGAAGTCAGGATCAATTGAGCGATGTTTTTATACATTATTGGTTTTAATTACGTGAAATGCTTGTAAATTACTACCAATCGTTAAAATATAGTATATATATTTATGTTGATTAAATAGTTTTTTTTTTTTTTTACAGATGCAGTGGTTTATTTTGATGACATTTTAATCATTCAATGCAAAATTAAAATGGAATGGGTAATAGAGAGATCTAGTGACGTTAAAAAAAACTAGAATTCTAAATAATATTATTATTTTTTTTAAAAAAAAACATTACATTTTTAACATTTCCTTTAAAACTATAAATATACAGATCCTGTATACTGACAGCATACAAGCTTTTTTTTTTTTTTTTTTTTTTTTTTTTTTTTTTTTTTTTACATGTTCTCATTAATATAAAATACTTGAATCTTGTTTCTATTTCTAAAAAGGCCAAAAATTGATTTAATGAAGAGCAATCTATATTCTATCTGCCAGTGCTTTTTTAGGTATGAAAAGGAGATTAAAGTCTAGATCAAAAAATCCATAATACTCCCAGTAATAGTGCTCAATCAATAATAGCCGATAAAAATCAAAGAGATTTCATAGTAGGGATACCTTTATGCTATCTTTTGAGGGTTTTAAAGATATTTTAAAGGCATGCTTCATCATGCAGCTTTGTTGTTTACATTTCAAAGTATGCATCAGTGTTTTGTTTATAAGAGTGTCGAGTAATCAAACGTGAAACATTTCAACTTTGTATAAGCACGACTAGAGCATTCACATATGAAAAGGTACCAATATATACTGGAGCGCATTGCTATGGTATACACAAACCCCCTTGAAGCTTATAATAACAGCATCATCTATTTTATTACTTGTAGTTTTATTCTACTATGCCTGTGATTTTCGTTACTATACTTCATGATTTCTGCACCCAGTCGAAATTCGGATAAACTAGACCTGTCATACCCGAAACCTTGCAGAAAACTTTAACTGTGTTGGCAAATGAAGGATTAATAAAGAAGTATGAAAGAAGGCGCATCGTCGTTCAGATGTCTAGTAAATTACATGTATGAGCTTCTTTTTTTTTCTTAGAATTTTTGATTGTCGGATGGTCCAAAGATATCTCTACTAGTTGAATATTACACGAACTACCCACACTGATGAACGAACAGCAACTTGTATGCATACATTTGTAAATAATAAGAAAATGATTAGCAAATGTTCATAAGTAATTCAGGGAGTTAAAGTTTAGTCAAGACTGTACTAGAGGCAGTAACTCATTCTAAACATGACATATGTATCAGACACAATATTGGATTAAAGATAGCTAAATGTGCCTGTGTTTGATTAGGAGGTCTACCAGTTTTATTGCATATTACTTTCCTGAACTCGCAAATACAAAATCGATTCTTTTTTTAAAAAAAACTAAACCTGTAATGTGAAAGAATCACAATTGCTACTTTAGTGAATAATAAAAGACATACGGTTTGGTTGTATTTCTAATTGTGAAAAAAAACCAATAGAAAGCCTATGCTCCAGAAGACAAAAAGAGTTTATTGTCGGAGCTCTTTAGTACCTGTTCACGCTATTTTTACGTTATTGAAAATCTACTCAAAATATATTTCTGGGAAACCAAAAGTCTCGAATTGGTTTGTAATTTCAGATTTTATGGATGAAACTATGGGGCATATATTTTGAATTACCGATGTCCAATAAAACGGCATTTTCTTAAATTAGTAGACAATGGCTGTGTTAACTTCGCAAAACAAGAATAAACTGATATACACCGGTATCGAGAAATAAAAAAAAATCTCTACAGAGAAGATGTAAGTGTAAGCAAGCCATCTGATAGTTAGTACAACTCAATCTAATTTCAGGCTACTAGACCAGTCTAGGATAAAACGATCGACCGTGCCTAGACGGTGATTCCGGCGGGCTTTTTTTCTGTAATATACCAAGCCTTATGATGAATTTAGGTCCAATTAACTGGAATCTAGTAAAGGTTAAGCTTGGTGACATTGAGAGATCATCAGAGTTACAATTTGGTATCATACGGACATGTTGATAATTTTTTATAAACAGTTTCAGATATTACAGTTCCCTGACTGCTTTAGTAGATCATAGTGCAAAAAGAAAAAGAAAAAAAAAACGAAACTTTAAAAGAACCCACGTCTTCGGGGGATGACATCGAGCCAAGTGAGGACCTGTGTTTAATTGAGGTTCTTTAAAGAGCAGATCGGCGCTTAATAGCTTAGCACAACAATGGCCGGCCAGCCAGGCCAGTAACCTTATATAGGATGTCCTTAATATTCAGCCCAGCCCGTTATTTATATTTGTGTCATACAGACTCTGTCTTAATAGTTTTCTTAATGTCTGTAGCCTTTTCTTCTTTTTTCCTTTCAATTGTCTCTTTTTTTTATTAGAAATGATCTGTCAAAATATTACTTTAAAAGATCAAAACGCGTCTAGATTTTCATTGAATGTAAGTACATCAAACTATGCGGGATTTATGCTGAATTGAATTAACATGAATGTATATGTAATACAGTTACACTCGAACACTCATCATGATATCAGCAAGAAATCACATACCATTTCATCACTTCAAGACTGTGCCACTAGTGATGATACCAGTGTATTAAGCCGGTAATTAAATACCCTCCTATTCACTCTCTTTCTTTCTCTTTAATTAATTTACTTTTATAGTGATACCATGTTGGAATCGGGTCTTGATAACAGCATATCAACAGCCAAACAACCAGAAACAAACAGTCTGGACTTACATTGGAAGACCATCGAAACTTACTATGTCGCGAGACTGGATTCACTTCATAAAGAAATCGAAACTGCTTCTCAGCAAAACGCAAAACTATCTTTAGCACGAGAAGAACTAGTTCAAGAAGTACTTAAACTGCATCAAAAGTCAATGGAACTTGGCTGCAAAAACGAAGATTTAGCTAGACAAATAGCTGAACGAGAGAACCATATCAGCGCTTTCATGTACAATCCACCCCAACAGCAACAGCAACAGCAACAGCCACATGCGTTTGGTTCAGTTGTTGGAGTTACATTAGTAGATAAACCATATAGTCCTCCAACACCTCCGTTACCTCCTACAAATAATTCTTCTTCATTGATAGTGGATATCAACTCTGATCTTTCTACACCGGCTACGAATCAGCAAAGCTCGACTTCTGATCAACTGCTGTCACCATCCGATGAGAAATCAACAGTCAAGAAAGAACCTGGTATCTTTCGTCAACTGAGTCTTCGACTATCAACGAGGAAAAGAAGGCAACAGCAGCAACAGCAGCAAGAAGATACACAACAAGGCCCTGCTCTACAGATTTCTGATCCTATTACTACTAATACGGCTATTCCAGCCGTGTCATCATCTGAGCCATTATTGCATCCTGCCGTGGTAATTTCATCTTCTACGTCTGATAATAAATACAACCTCCGTCAGCCGGCTGACAGTAATTACAAACGAAAGAAAAGTAAAAATATATATACATATATATTCATATGAGATGATTTAAACTGATTTTTGATGATAATAGATTTGGTATTTGGTAATGATCTTATTCAACAAGCTAAATCAGAAAACTCTGTCATTCCAAACGTAGTGTTGCAGTGCATTCGTGAGGTAGAATCGAGAGGTAAAAATCATGAATATGATACATATATCAGTTAATTAACGTGCAGTCTGTCTGGATCAGGATTATCAGTCGAGGGCATTTATCGTAAATCAGGTACCTTTGGTCTAGTCAAAGATTTACAAGATGCGTTTGATGAAAACAAGAACCCGAAATTATCTAAATATCAAGATATCAACGTGATTACTAGTCTATTGAAAATATACTTTAGAGATTTGCCAGTACCACTGATACCAAACGATTTCATTTGTAAGTACTGGATGGGAGTTGGTTAATTGTAAACTTACGATTTTATGTTACAGTACCGCCTACATTAAATGATCAAGAACGGTTAAATAAGACGTATACTTTATTGCATAGTATGCCCAAGGAAGCGTATTGCACCATCAAGCTCCTCGTGCAGCATTTGAAAAGGTAAATGAAATATATATTACATAAGAAGAAAGAGGTAATTAAACATGCTATAGGGTTCATCAAAACCATACAAAAAATCGTATGCCTTCCAAAAATTTAGCTGTGGTATTTGGTCCTACATTGATGCGGTTTACTATTGGAAATGAAGAGCAGCAAATGAGAGATATGATCAATACTATTGAATATATTATATCACAAAGCCATACGTTGTTTGCCGATTATTCCTAGATGTATTGTAAGCAGTAATCCGATATGGCTGGTTTTCCTTTCCTTTGATTTGTAAATTATCTAATATACCTTCAAGTTAAAACATTCATTCCATATATATGTAATAAAGTATAAATATATATATATATATATTATTTATTGAAATATGTACAGGAAATAAATAGGTAATAATGAATAATTAGTCTAATTGCTGCACGATATTCTCCAAGGTAGCTCGATCCAAAGGTATAAAAAACAACTCGGTACCATCCAAACTCTTTCTAGTTGAAATCAGTTTATGGTCTCTAAATTCGGTTAATTCAGTTCTCAAAGCCAGATCACTCGAGACATAGAACCCTTCACGGCACTTTTGATAGTATTGGCCATACGCAAGACCTACGCTTTCATTTCCACGACCATCCATGCGTGAATTCTTCATTTCTTCCAATTGGTGATCAGCTAAAATCTTGAAAACACCACGAGCATTGCTGGTCAGTGAATCCAGCACGAATTTAGCACCACGAGCACCCCCTAGTTCATCTGTACGCACCAATAATGAATTCTCAAAACTGGTTTCTACCAAGTAATCATCAAACGTAGTTGCATCATGCCAGATCCAGTTAAATCGACTTGATTTGACATTGTCCCATAAAAGACCTGCGTTGATATGATCGACAGATGCTATCAAATGGATATTCTCTGCGTGCGCCAGCATGGATAGCGCAGTCTGCGCTCGTTCGTTTCGTAGGTTGGGGCCATCCAAATTATGAATGACTATATACAAACTTTCATATTCTCGATCTTCATCTGCAAAATAATCGCAAATGAACTTGACATGGTCTTGTATGACACCTGTAGGCGCTGTCATACCCAATGCGCCAGCTGTGATTTTAAGCAGTATATCTTTGATAGTGATAGAGGGAAAGAATCCATTCACAACAATCATAGGCCCATCTGTTAAAGAAGACTGAGCGAAATCATTGAGCAAGTTACGTTTGGAGCCGTAACCATAAAAAACGAGGTTGAAACCAGCATGTAGTTCAAAGAACCATTGAGGAAAGTGCTGTTTGTGCATTTCTGATAAAATACCAATCTCTTTACTGTGTTTTGCGGGAGTATCTTGCAAGATTTGATGAAATTCTTGAGGCTCAAGTACTGGTAGTTTGGAAAGCGTATTATCTGAAGTTTTGGAAGTGGTATGAAGATCTTGAAAGTATCTCTCGTAGCCTTCTATTTGATCAAACATTGGCTTCTTTTTTTTACGCATATGGTCATCATCATCACTAGATTCTTCATCTTCTTCTGACGGCTGCTTTTGCTCTTCAATTTCACTATCTGAAGTCTCTGGATACTCTTCCTGTTCTTCCTCTTCGTCTCGATCGTCTTTTAACAGTTCCAACTGTCTTTGCACCTTTCTTCTTTTCGAATGGTTAGGTGCAGTTGATATCGCTGTTTCACGTTCTTGCTTTTTTGTTTGCGTTACGCGTGTTGATCTTGATGTTTTTAATGTTTGAGCTGGCACGTCTTCTTCAATTAAAGCTTTTTTAAGCATGGTACTATTAGATTTTTTGACTGATTGTTGGAATTTAAACATGGATCTGCCGCTGACATCGACATTTTCTTTATCATGGAGCATTTCTTGGTCATTATCATCTATCGTTTTGAAATGGGAGAGCATTTCGCCCGTGACATCGGTTTGATCAATGTCCATATCGACAGGAATAACATTTTTTTTCGATTTTTTGTCAAGGCCAACTGTTAGGCCTGCATCAATCTGCTTCGATCTCAACTTCCTCACAGATTTGACTTTGGATTTGTGTTCCTTGGCTAAATCCTCTTCAAGTTGGATCGATCTGGCATCGACTATGCTGACAATGTGAACTGGAATCTGGTCGTCTGTTTGTGTAATGACCTTCATTGAATGTAAACTGTATTAAAGGGAAAGAAAAATTAACCCCCAAGTGCGCGCAAAGGTTCCGATACTCCGTCACGGTTGTGCGGGTGGGCTTGAAGCGACTTGCTTTACATCAGGCTTAAAGTTCTTAAGACGCTAATTGGCTGGCGGAAATTAAACTAGAAATGTAGTAGTAGTAGTAGTAGTAGTGATCTCAAGAATGAAATAGTTCTACAGGTACTTTGATACAAAATTTAGATAGTTACAAAGCACTTACTATAGTTTGTGAACACTTTAATTATGCTTTAAGTGATGTGAATATTATACTGCTTTTGTTTGTAAATTACCATTTATTTGCAGACAAGGTCTAATTTTTGGATTCTTTAGTTGAATCATCATGATTTGTTTTTCTGTAGATAAAATTATGCAAAAAAAAAAAAAAAAAAAAAAAAAAATGAGTATACATCTTTAATATAGTATCAACTCGATATTATAATTAATGTTTCTAAAGTGAGATTCTTATTGCCAAAAGGATATATCTAAAATACTAAAAAAAAAATCGGCCAAGGGGAGTATTCATAGATCAATTCATTCTCTAGGGAAAGCTTTTAATTAACTTTAGTGATTCCACTATGATAAGGTTAGCGTATGTAGCTTTTATTGGCAGAGAAAAATTGAGCGATTTTTCCGTAATTCATGTCTAGCATTATCTGATACTTTGATGGGATTCTCCATCAGATATATATATATATAAACTAGATTGTTTGATTGTACATACGGAGAATCTTTAAGGTAATTAAATCTCCGCTGCGCGTACCGCTAATATGAAGTTAAATTGTTACTTGACTTTTGCTAGAATTGCTCTTGTAATTGCAAGATTCAAATGTCAAGCATAGATAAACAAGAGTAAAGTGTGATCGTATTGAAAAATAAAGGCGTCCACTAATCTATAGTTTAGGGTTGTCAAATTGATTATTCAATTCTTGAGAGAAAATAATTTGAATCGATCGCGATCAACACTAGAAAAGGAATCGAACACAAATATAAATACTGTTGAAAACAAGTCGAGATTTTTGCAAGACATTATTGACGGCCGTTGGGATCTCGTTCTCAAGCAGGTTACCTTGCTTGATATTCCAAATGAAAAGCTATTTGATTTATACGAACAGGTAAGAAAGAAAAAACTCAAACGATCAAGATTACGTTTAGGAACTTACAAGTGAAAAACTAGATTACCTTTGAATTAATCGAAAACGATGAAATAAGCACAGCAGAAGTGCTGCTTAGAAAATCAAACGTACTTCGCGCCATGAGCGAAGATCAGGCAGACAGATATGAAATGATTGAAAGATATCTAGAAAAGCACGATGAAAAGCTGCAGTATACGACCGAATTAAGACGATCCAACATATCGAAACGTAACGTATCACTTATTATATACAAATGGCAATGATCTGATTGTATATAAATGTATTTACAGAATTAGAGAAAGAGATAGCAGTAGCGCCTGCCAGTAGATTGCTCACTTTACTCGGCCAAAGTCTTAAATGGCAACAACAGCAAGGTGTTCTGCAACCCAATGCTTCTTATGATATGTTTCGTGGGGTTGTTTCGGTGCAAAGAGCAGAAGAAGACGTATTTGCTTCAAAACCGTATGTTTCTATCAAGTTTCCTGGTAAAAAGACGCATGCTGAATGTGCTACATTTTCGAAGAATGGCCTCTATCTTGCCACAGGATCTGTGGATGGATTTATCGAGATTTGGAACTATTTAACCGGCAAACTAAGAAAGGACTTGACGTATCAAGCAAAAGATAGTTTGATGGCTATGGATAAGTCCGTACTATGTGTTCAATTTAGTCAAGACACTGAACTACTGGCTTCAGGCTCATTAGATGGTAAGATTAGTGTGTGGAAGGTGAAATCAGGGCAATGTCAAAAAAGAATTCCAGCTGCGCACACGGAAGGCGTTACTTCAGTTTGTTTTAGTAAAGATAGTACACAAGTTTTGAGTGCAAGTTATGATCAGACAATACGAATCCATGGTTTGAAATCAGGCAAAATGCTAAAAGAATTTAGAGGACATGGATCTTTTATCAATTCAGTAATCTATTCTGCGGATAATACACGTGTTCTAAGTGCTAGTAGTGATGGCACGGTAAAGGTAAAAAAAAAAAAAAAAAAAAAAAAAAAAAAAAAAAACTTATCAAGTTATTACATCTCTGTTAAATGTGAACTAACCATGCATATTATAGATTTGGGACTCGAAATCGACCAGCTGCCTGTATACTGTGAATCCTCAACCTATACTTGAAAAGGGCCAACTTAATCCTATGGGCGGTATCGGCAATGCTTCTGTGCAAAGTATCATCCAAATGCCCAAGAATCCTGATCACTATTTAATCTGTAATAAGACCAATACACTGTTCATCATGTCTACAAGAGGTCAAATCCTTAAAACATTCACACACAACCAAAAAGCAGGATCTGATTTCATAGCAGCAGCTACATCACCGCAGGGAGATTTTATTTATGGTATAGCAGAAGACTCCTATATGTACGGATTTCAATTAACTACTGGTGCACAAGTGGGCAAAGTCAAAGTCTGCGAGAATGAAGTAATTGGCATGACAAGTCATCCATTATCTAATGTTGTAGTAGTTTATGATGATGCTGGTTATGTTTTGTTCTTTAAAGCACCTTAATAAATAAGAATTATGTACAATATATACTATTCGTCTTCGTCTAGTCGGATTCTACCTCCACCTCTCCATCTAGGAACAGCTTGACCGATACCCCGAGCATGCTGTATCCAGATATAAATACGTATAGATGTCTTGTATAGCCACCTAATACCATCACTGAGACCGTAGCAGGTGTTTGTTTCGAGATAAATCTCCAAGCTAAGAGACGTCAAAGCAATCACGGTATAAAACATGGGATTAAAGCCATAACGTGCTAGGATGAATCCACCAACTAAGCTTCCTAGACCTGCTCCAATACCAGTATACATGGCAGCCAAAACACCTTTATATATATATATGTTAGAAGCATAATATATCATGTTAAAATGACATACCTTGCGATGTAGCTTGCAATGAAGGGGGAGCTAATTCATCCGCTTGCACTACACCAGCACCCCATAACGCAGAAAATGCGACACCATTGAGTAAATGCAGACCAAGAGCAATGCTAGCTCCAGTCGGGCCTCTGGGTATAATTGTATATGCAAATACACGAGCAATGGTTAATACATGACCAAGAACGACCAAACTTTTGATACCAATTAATCGAATAAGCTATAGAACAGTTAGTTTCCTATAAGCTAGCATATGCATTATGCTTACATCTTTTGAATAAAAGAAAAAGACAAGCTCAGTAGAAGAACCGATTAGACCTGTCAAACCAACTTGTGTAGAAGTTGCACCTAAATCGTTCTTGAGATAGATAAACAGAAAGATAATAACCATATTCAAAGCAGCACCCATCAGCATCATGGTTAAAAAGAATAAAGAAACTTCTGGTTTTTTCAATAGCTGCCATAGCGTTGAAGGTTCATTACTGAGGTGGTTTGATCGGAGCGATCGACGTCTATGTGATGGAGGATTGGATAGATTAACAGCTTCGATAATGCTTGATTCAGTAGCAAATTGAATCAAGCGTTGGATTTCGTTTTGACGTATCTGAGGTGAATCCAAATCCATTCCCACTTCGTCATAGGAATCCATACGAAATTGCTTCATCGTCTTTCTTTTCGGTCTTGTAGCTGATGTAGAAGAAGAAGTGGCAACTGCCGGTGTAGTATTCTTTGGGGATTGCTGGTGATGAGAAGGTGACGATATGAATAATCTACGTTGGATCCCATTATTATCATCTATTCTTTCTGATTTAAACTGAGTGTTTCCGCAAACAAGGATGAAGCACACAGCCGAAGCGGCATAAATGTAAAAGATGGCGTTCATATCATCTACCCAATCCGTGATAAGGCCGACCATGGAGGACGCAATACCAAAAGAAATAGATCCCCACATACGCTGCCTACCATATTGATCCTTGTTCCTACCCAAAATCTTCAAGACACCACCATCTACTAAAGGCAGTACAGGCACACCAAAGAACGCGAAACAGACTGAAGTCACTGTCACCATGATGATTGTAAGCTTATTTCGATCTGTTTCCGACTCGATAGGTTGGACTGCTACCGAGATACCCATCACACTGACAATAGCGATAGTGGCCAAGGTGTGTAAGACACACATGATATATCGGTGAGTTTTCGTTTTATCTGCAATAGTAGCCCATAATGGACAAGCAACTGCAGAAATAAATGGTGCTATATAGACAAAGTTTGTTAAATCTCGGTCTTTTTTCGATTATGTTTCTCGAAGCAATTTACCAATAGCTACTAGTAAACCAATTTGATCACCTTTAAGTCCTAATTGAGAGGAATAGAATAAAGCAAGATAAACAGGTGCAGAACCTTGACAAGCAAATAAGAATGTATATAATAATTTAGGTGCAAGATAAGGCATGACCCTTTTATTATTATCAAAGAATGTGTAGATTTATATTTAGTTCGAGAAAAGACTATTTCTATGATTCTTTTTTCTTTCAATTGAAAATGTAATGGTAATAAAGAAACTCGAAATATATAATGGCCTCGTCTGATTCCGAGATTCAATTACCGCGGCCAATATTATTACGCCTATTAAATCGCAGAAAGACCAGGTGATACAGCTTGCTGCACGAATGTAAGCTCTATTATCATGATGAGAAAATGCAATACAGCAGTTGCAATGTTAAATGGCAGTTTTCTAAATTGAATAGTAGTAAGGAATTAAATCTCGATAGACGGTTTTTTATGCCAAAAGGGGCAGCTTTTTTATTGGATTTTTAGAATAGTACACCCTCCAAGCATGTTTTAAAGGTATTCCCCAAACTGCAAAAGAGATGCTCAAAAAAAGACTAGGAAGGACTGCATTATAGTAGCCAAACCATCAGAAGTTTCGAAAGAGCTTCACTTGACTTTATTCCTAACTATTGACCAAGCGTTCTTAATAGAGTTAAGTTCAGGAAAATAAGGTGGAAGATAGAAGCGTGTATACTCTCTTTCCACGACTATAGCGTTTATTCCCTTGGTAGTATGGACATGTGCATTGTTCATCACTAAATAAAAGCCTTTCGTTTCTTCGAGCCAATCCATTTCCTCCAAATTTTTATGAATGAAATACAAATAATGTGGCTGTATATAACAAAGTCATAAATAACGGTTTATAAACGCTTTCTCTGATAGCATTCACAACAAAACGAAAATAGTAAAACTTGCAGTGATTTTTATATAATATTGTATAAAAACAGGTTCGTTTTTTATATATATATATATTTAAACATTGCAATGAAATTAGAGAATAGAAATAAAATATACATATGTCTTTGAATATATCAATGTGAGGGTATACTATCGAAAAAAAAACCGTCTGCTTAAAAGTGTGTTTTGTTTCGTTTTATTTGATCTTCCTTCAAACCGATTTTAACTTGTTATCGGTGTATAATAACCTTGTATTCATGCATTTTGTTTTGCAAATTGTCAATATTTGCTTTCAGTAATATAACTGTAGCTCCATTATTGATTGTTGGTGGATTGGAGGTTAATGGGTTTGGTACTTGTGGATAAGAAGGAACATCATATGAGATTGGTGATCTATTTCAATCTATAGACCCTAATACTTTTGTCTTTCATTAAGCCTATTGTTACCATGCTTTTTAAAGAATATGTAAGCATTTCCTCTGAATGAAAATGAAAAAAGTCATATCTAGAACAGTAAATAGCAAAAGTATTAGGATAAACACTATAAAATTCCGTAGTTTTGAATACCAACGATTCAACTTTTAAAAGTTTGAAACGTTCAAAATGCTCTAAGAGAGGCAAAAGTCTCTGAACCAATTATTCACTTCGGTGGTGGTATTATTAGGATCAATTTCGTCTAACGCAATTGTAAGATTTTGACTGTTGCAGTAAGGTTTCATTTAGTCAATTATGCCTAATATGGATTGAAAGGTCATGATTCTGCTCTCCAACATCGTGTTCTTCAGAAATGGTGATTGAATTATCTAGTTAATTCAGTCAAACGTTCTTCATTTGTAAACAGTCTTATGCTGTAGCATCTATCTCTCTTTGATACTGTGATACTATGTCCTCATCTACTGTTCTATGATGCTGATTGACGCTGTGGAATAGTTTACAGTCTGAACATGTCCATATAGACGGTAATATTTTCCACTTTTGACCATCTCGTTGACTACTTGGATTTCAAGCTTGTAAAGGTCCCGATAGAGACTATTCTTGTTATGCCTCTACACAAAACTCTGGCCAATATCAATGATCCTCACTGGATACGAAAATACTCTAATTTTAAAGCTTGCCACCTATATCAAATCCTTTGTAACAAAGGCTCCAATTAACGGTGAACAAAGAATATACTAAATCTCGTCAGTCGAGTGCGCAACTATTCCACAGTACCCTACAACAGCGGACAGTTAACTAAGAGATTTCGTATAGCACCATATTCTACATGCCCCGATTGAGTTATATTTTGATTGGGCTTTACAGCCTTTGCTTTTTTTTTTACCTCTCCTGAAGACGAAAAGTGACATAAACAAAAAAAAATAGACAGCTATATTAAATAAGGGTGCTTTCTTCAAACTATCCTTCCTCCACCCTCTGTGGCGGCCTTTTACCTTATAAAAAAAAGAAATTGAAAAATAAAAATTTAGATCAATTTTGCAATTGTATTGAACCTGTTTGAGCTTGCTTTCGCAGTACTTGTTTCCAGTTGTAACCTGCAAGAATATATTTCTGCTTAAAAATAAGGTTATCTTATTTGACTGATTGGTAGTGGATTTAAAATTAAAATAAATGAAGCATTCCATTGCTTTTTTTTTTATCGCTAAACAGTTGCCAATAGATACAATACGTTTTAATAATATGTATACAACATTTAATTTTGCTGCATGTAATGGTGTCTATTCCTTCAACCCATAATATTGTTTTTGCGAAATGCAACTACAAGTTGCGACCTTTATATATGACAAAAATATGCAATCATATTTTTAAGTATATCAAATCCAAGTTATGAATAAGCTATGCCATTTGATATTTTATAAATAAAAAAGTTGTTTAGAAAATGAGTGCCCAAAGGAAGAACCAGAAGGGTTAAATACAACTAAATTTCGGAGGATAGTCAACTGGCTTTCCATTCTATGTCTCGTCTGATAAACTAGTACATGTCCAGAGAAGGTTATTGCATCTGCTAAAACTTTAGTAAAACACTTCAAATTAAAATATGTTCTTATTTCTTAAAAAAAAATGGGCATAACTTTTATATTATTCAATGATCACAAGGACCTTGGGTTATATATATTTCACTATCTGCATTATCTCATTACTTGGGAAGGGAATAAAATCAAGTGTAGATCCAGAATGCATCTTCAAATGACAACTTATGCATTTTAATTGCCGCCGAGATCTAATATGTAGTATTCGTTTGACCTGACTATCGTTAATTGATTAAATGATGATGAGAAAATGCGACTCATTATTGAGTGGGTAGGATTAGACAACCAAGAGAAAAAAAATACATAGTGAATTGGCCGCTACGTTGCATTTTGTTTAATAAAAGTATTTTGCAGAATTTAAGATGATGAAGATACAATTGGAGTTTTCTATATTAAAACAAAACATAGAACAAGTATACAGGCGATGAATAACCCACTTTTATTAAAAACAATGTATTGGAATGCAATTAGTACTTTAATAAAAACGTAATTTTTTCGAATGCTGTAACACTGTACGGACCATCTACGGAACTCAAAAGCGGGTGATACCTGTATATCAAATTTAATTCAACGTAAAAATCGTGACCACTACCTAGTATTTGTCTTGTACCTTTTTTTTTTTTCTTTCTCTCAAAGACCTCTGTAATAAAATTCAATTTTTATACTAACAATACAATGGTGAAAGGTAATTTCGCATCCTCTTGTAAATGTAAGAATGACAAAACTAATGGATCCAATAGCCAATTGTAAAATATACCCTGTACCTGTGATATCGAGAAAAACTTTTCAAAAAATTTCATCAAAATTGAAGCAAGTAGCTATAAATACTAGAAAAGATCAAATAATTGACTTTTTATATGACATTCTAATAGAGAACTTGAGGAAATAACGAAAACTACCATTATATATAACTTCAAAGATAGAGTAAGCTATTTTGTGCTGTGATTATTTTAGTTCTCATACATGGCTTCTCGAGATAGTATTTTGACATTACCGGAGTAAACAAAACAGCTTGTAATGAAGCGTAAGTTTCATGCTGAAATATTTCAATTTTTAGCCTCTAAGCATATATATCTATAGTGAGTCAACCATCCGTCAGTCGCTGTTATCTCGTCTAGTAAGCATAGGCTCGAGTAAAATAAACTGCCTATTATCTGAATTTTATTTGTGTAGAATAAAGATATCGAGACATCATCTTTTATGTTGGGGACTTATGAAGACCTATCCATGCTGCAGCATTATTGTGAAAAGATATCAGTAGATTCACCAGAGTCTGTAGATATGACAACAACGTCACTTGAAAAACGAACTAAGCAAATACAAGGACAGCCACTATTACCTAAACACGAAAAAGAACAAGAAGAATTACCATTTGAAGAGTATCAACCGCCTGAGGAAGATGTGAAGGTGGATGAAGACGAAATTGTAGTCATGACATTTACTATATCGCCTCATATTTGTAGCGTTAGAGGCTTCTTGATAGGCCCTCCCCAACACAATATGCAAAACGCTGACTATATGACTCTTATACCAGAAAATACAAACACAATTTGCGCGTTACATGACAGAAATATCAGTATAACAGGAACCCCAAATGCAGTACAACTGGCATACAATCAGTTTTCGATTATTCAAAAGACATATGTAAGCATATTGACTGGTTCTTACTTAGTTTCTAAAAAAAAGAGGGTCTTTGAATAGATTGGTCTATCGAAAACAATCTTAATTTCCTGTATTCATTACCCTCACGTAACCAGTCATTACGGGTTGTATTTCTGTGATCTAAATGCCTATAGACACCAATCCTTTGTTGATATCCAATTTGATCCCAAAGAAAAGGTAGATAATTTATTCGTCCTCTTACCTGTTTTTATCGATCCTATTACAAATGGGTATAGTATACCAAAAGATTACACTATGGCCACATCTTCACAACTGCAATCAAGATTGTCGCACCCAAATTTACCATATGCTATGGATCAATCCTGCAGAATGGATACGGCTTCTCCTTCGTCTTCTGTTATGTTAGCAGATAACAAAGTACCATGCAATCAAAAGCAAGATCGATTTGAGCTTCCTTTGTGGGAACTGAATCGAAATTTTAAATCCGTTCACAATACTGACAATATGGATTATCTTAGTTCTGAACGATTAGTCAGGGCTAGCACACCATCGTCACCATTATCACTGGATCGTCCTATATCTATGCTTCAAGACATTTCAGCTTTAGAGCCTTCTCCTCTACCACAGAGGGCTGCCATCTACAAACCGACACTCTGTCTGAACAAGCCTAAAGCTAGAAATGTGCTGCATAGTGTTTATGAAAAGTCTGCTGCTTCTTCCGATACAATCCCTCGGCCGAGTCTTTCATTTATGAATAGGTACATGATAAATCATATCAATGCGTTCTTGTCTAATTTATCTACATAGAGTTCGTGAATATAACTACCATAATATTAAAAACGCGCTTACAGGAGGTCTCGAGTCTCTTAGAGGATTCAAAGGAGAAATCCGATTATCTGCCAAGTAAGAAATCGTACTCTACTGAAATCAGTAGATTGACATATTATGCTATAGATTGGGAAAGGTACTCTGGACTAACGTCGAACCTGAAGTCAGGGGTAAAATATGGAAATTCGACGAGATTAATGACATTGTAGTGAGAGAACTCAAAACATATCCCAAGTTTACAAACATGTTTGTACCCATATGGCATCGCTTTATTTTTCCATTATTAAAGCATCTTTTTTTTTTGATATAGCACAACCAAAGATAATAACATCATGAAAATTATGGATTCAATAGACATTCCCAACAAACAGCCCCACAGCAAGAGTGATACTTTCGAATTCCATTGTTCCGCACGAAATCAACCTCGCTTGGGATACAAACCTATTGTTCTACACATGAACCCAGTCGCTGTTGACGTGCGTAAAGTAGTGATCAGTGAAAAAGTAGTTACTGAAGTGGATTGGGTCTCATTAGACCGCAAATACGATTTCCAGATGGTTCTCACTGCAAAACAACTTGTCCGTCAAAACGTCAAGCCGTATACTTCTTTTATAAAGTGGGTTTCTATTTGGTAAGTAACAAAAAAAAGCGAGTACTTTAAAGTTAATAAGCCTTCTATAGTCCCAAGACTTATCTGATGTCGTTTGAAAACGTACCCAATTTCTTATATGTAGACTATGTCGTGTTTAAACAAACAACTCGATACATAATATTTCCATTTATCATTGAAATCACTCAATCTGAATTAGTACCTGTAGTCCCTGTAGCCAATTCACAAAAGTTCAATGCTCAACCTGGCCATGGTGAAACTTGGTACGACTTTGAAGTGTACAATACCTTACATGATGCGCCTTTTAAGGCTAATCTCAATTTGGATCCGGGTGTAGAGGTCGCATGGACTGTGGATGATATTCTTCGGCCATATAACAAGGGCACTGATATGATTTTCGACTTTGTAAAGTGCATGCTTTCATTGATTGAAAAGATCGAAGTCGGTATCAATCAAAGCGGGCTCTAAATGTCTCTGTCATATTATAGTAGCCAATGTTACTGCAGTAGAAATAAATTCTCTTGTTGGTTTGCGATCCATACTATAGTTTGAATATCATGAGGTTGCAAAACCAAAAAATAGTAGCATAATGAGTTTATTGAGTACGGTAGTACAAGAAAGAATAACCTGGTTAATATACAAGGACAGGATATGAATCTGTAATTTACTGCGTAGAACCTCTTATGTTTGGTGTAATAGCTGAAGATATGGTAAGAATAGGATTAGGTGTAAAAGGTGGAGGTGAATCATTGTAAATTAAATCGACATTGCTGCTTGGAGATGTTCTCTCGTCATTACTTGTACTGGGTAAAGAAGGTGATGAGTTTATCTCGGCCAACAATGCAGAATCTCGATTGGATAAGAGTCTTTTGCTCTTGTATGCAGGTGGTGGAATCATTTCATAATAGGATGGTAATTCTTCTCCGTCAATACTCGGCTCTTGATTGTTGGGACGATATGTAGATGCATGTCGAGGCACACCTGTTGAGGTGATCCTTGAACGATCTGCTGTTGAGTTGTTATTACTATCTGTCAGATATTTATCGCTTCTGCAAAATGCAAATGGTATCCAAATGACAGCTCCAATTACGATACAAATTGAAGTGATGTTGTAGGTCTTGATATCTACATTATCAAATGGTTAGATATGCAGACTCTTTGCCTGTATTTTTTTTTAATTTTACAATATACGCTGTTTGGGTCTTGAAGGAACCAAGAATTAAATGATCTAAAGCAAATGGATGCAGTAGAAATACATACCCCGGACAATGCCAACTTCCAAGTGCTTCTTGACAAAACATATCCAGAATTTCGAAGGATTAAAGCCGTCAAACAAGTTTGAAGAAGCGCAACAATGATAACTAATAAACTCTGTATACATTATCAGTAAGTCGTGTCTCTTGGACAAAGATGCTCTTACCTGGCCAGTATATCCAATCATCATATCTGAAGCAGGGAACTTTCTGTACTGAGAATTACTGACTGTTATTAATCATGATTTTAGTTGAATGACGCAGTTCACAAAAGATTCTCTATCAAGTTTTAAAATACATACTGCCTTCGGTTACTGCAATAATTATCTGTGTTCCTAACTGGAGAATCATGACACATCGAGCCATAAAGTGTACATTGAGTACACTTTGCGCCCGATTTTTTAAGATAAAAAACGGAAGAGGCATAAAAGCACTAGGTGTTCTGAGCAAACGATTTTTATACTGTTTCTTTCCAGCGTGTAACGTTACATACATTGTATGACTTAAGCGCTGAGATGAATACAAAAGAAGGTTTTAAAGGAAGCAAGAGAAAGCGGTAATAAAGTCTTGAGGCGTAATTCCTTGGCATTTCTGGCTGTAACCGATATGCTTGTACAATCAGCGATCAGTGTAGCAACCAAGATAGTGTATCGTAATGGCTGTGAATGAATAATAAAAGTAGTAAATTTAAAATGCATGGTTGGCGTGTGATGGAATTTGTCACAATGCTTATCCAGATGACTGCTACTTTTTTAGTTTACTGTAAAAGAACCAAAAATCTCAAAATGACATGTATCTCAACATATAACCGAGATATACGAAGAATTTTTGAGTAAAATATATTAAAAACCGCCCTTTCTAGTAAACTCGCTTTCGTTGATATACGTTAATTATGGACTTGCAAACATTGCTTACATACTTTAAAAATTCTGATTCGCCAACTACTAGTGCATGTTCAATCTCAGAGGAACAATAGAAATGCTGATTTTCATTTCGAAGATTTTTTAGAATAGCATGCTTTGTTGGGGCCCGATTTTTCCCAAAAAAAAACGTACAATATATCAATACTCTTCATATTTTTGAATTCATGTTATTTGACGCTCATTTTACTTTTGTATTAATTTTTAAAATAGTCTATATCCTTTCCAACTTTTTTAATTATACTTGAAAGAAATTCTTTGAGTCTTAAAAAAAAATTCAGGCACAATAATATCCGAGCCCCATCTGGCAATCAGAACCATGGACGGTTTATCTTTCACTGCCTGTTTTCTCAAAACCCAGCAAATTTTATTGCAAATTCGGTAAAGTTATTTTATATTCTCATCAAAGTGGCACCATTAGTTGTGTAGCTACTTAACTTTAAAATGCGCAATCAAGAGTATGATTGTTTGCATTAATGGCACCACTATCGGTATTTCATTTCTTTTATACTGAAGAGGCATATTATCTTTGTGGCTCAAGTTAAAATTAGTAAATGTTTCATCAAATAAATTGAATACGGTACCTATAGAGAGTAAAAGGAAACGACAAACAAGCGCAATGAGGTTAAGAACAATATAAAAAGAAGGCAACTAATAAAATGTTAAATGTATTAATTTTAAAACCTATCCTAATTAAAGTCGTCACTGCCATCGACGGTAGGCCTATCCTCGTTTCGTTGTAAGAAGGAGTCGACACATGTCGAGAAGTTATTGTCAGCGTTGGGGTGACTGGGTTGAGGGTTGAAACAAGAAAACATGCTGCCAAAGAGCAGCCAAGATAGATCAGAGAGGCCAATTGCGAACGACACTACTTCATATCAACTGGATGTCACTTGGTGAGATAGAACAGATGGGAATTATTTTTTATTTTGGCACAAAAACGCATCTTGCATTGATTTTATCTTGCTACTGCTGACAGCAACTGGATGGCATAGTTTTTCATAGAACATACAAGTCTGTAAGACGTTGTAGATATTAATTCAGGTTTGACATCCGGTTTCCTTTCCAGGTTTTCCTTGGCGCATGTGTTTTTGCATTCGGGTTCTTCATCTTTGGGCAGCTTTCTTTTGGCATTTCCATTCTTATTTATAACCGAAATGGAATCAAAAGGTACTGAACAAGTTATGCATGCTGGAGCCTTCCCTTTGGACGATTTGGTTTCACTGCCACAGTTTTTTCTTTTAGATGTAGCCTTTGGAAGCTTCTTCCCCATTGGCTCTCAAATGAATTTTCAAAATTATAAACCAAGTTGCTTTCATTTGAGATAAAATTGACCAGAAGCGTCAAAGTTCGGCTGACTTAATCATACATGGATTTTTCTACTTAACAAGTAACCATACAACTATAAAATGCCGTATCATCACAATTGCAAAGCTGTATATTAAAGGAAAGACTCTTGAGATATTCACAGACTACAGTGATGCCGAGCAACCCACAAGAAAAAAAAACCAAAATCTCCAAGTTTGACTATAGAGTTAAACAAGAAATTTAAATACTAATTATCAAAATCAATCAAGCACTCATTTCCACAAGCATGGGTTATAAAAACGGGGTAAATAAAAACCAATTAGACGCCTAGAGCATAAAAAGGGGATAGATATGGCCAAAGAATTAACATAAACAAATTGATCAAGCGCACTTTAGTTATATATCCGTGGTTCCCACATAGCGTAAAATATATCAGTGACAAATAAACTTGATCATTTCAATACACTTCTAACAAAGCTATAGTTATGATACCATGACTAGAAAAAAAAACAAGTTGGTGAGGCCTAAGCAGAGTATATCCCTAATTGCAATAATAGTAGACACAATAAAGCGCTTGTTTATTGGAGAGAGATATTTGGACAGGGAGCTCCTCAAATTTTCAAAACTATATGCTGATCAATATTAAACCAAGATATAGTTTTGGTTTGCGGGGACGTGAAACCTGTTCCTTTTTTTCAATATATCATTTTGAGAAACAATGACTGTAGAAGGTTGATATAAGATTTAAAGCGGAATGCACTGGGTGATATCGCATATTTTATTTCAGGCAATCCATTGATAGGTTTAAACTATGTAGGCAGTAAAAATTGACTATAAAAAACAGATAGGCTCAATTAGAATTAAGTTGTCTAGAATTAAGTTTTCCTGTTATCTAACTAGTTTGTACCTCTTGTTATTATTCTTTTAAAAGAAAATATGCCTTTATATCAACATTTCAAATAGCTTAATATATATATATATATATATATATGTTTCTTGAATTCTTGAACAACTAGTTTAAATGGTGATTCAAGCCTTTGGTGAAATTGACAAGTAGAGTTGAATGATCACTTTTTTAATATCATATATACAGAGTATTGTATGTGTATTTCACCATGCTATACATAACAGAACAACTAGAAACTTGAATGCAATAATAATTCTCGGAAAACATATGCACCATGTAGTAAGTATACATCATCTACCCATACGAGCACGAGAATAGTAACCTGCTCTATATCCCGTGTTATATCCGAGCTGGGTGCATAATAATAATAACATTTAAATGATTATGAAATTGATGGATATGATATATCTACAAGTATTCCAATGAACATATGATTGATATATATGAATAATGTAGAATGATGTTGTATAGTAGACAGGTGAATCACGCACTGAATAATGATAAAGACATTGCACAGGAGCTCCTTATATACTGTTATCATTATAACATATCAAGAATAAAAATAACAATAACAGTACTAAAAAAACGGGAATAATTGAACAGAGTAAAAAACATATAAAAGATGCTCGATTAGAAGCGTTTAGAAAACTCAATTCTATTTTAAAATAAAAATGATCCGTAGAGGACTTTAAAGATATTTACTAGTTTTTTTTTATGACAGTTATCTACATATGCCCTCTGTTAACCCGATTTTAGTTGTAATTTATTGAAAACAAAAGTACATGTTTGCAGTACTTAAAAGCAAGTTTTAAACAGTAACCTATTAAATTGTAACAAACTCCATGGCAAATCAAAATAAAACCACAGTTCTGAGACAGATGACAGAATAAAGTACGCCTTTTTCAATGCAGTAATGAATAAAATGATCTTCCAATGCAGCTGTGCACTGAAAGTTTCCCATAAACATATACTCATTTGCAGCAGCAACATGTCATGCATGTTGTAGAATAACAACCGTTATAAGGTTATTTAAGTAACCAAAGAATTAGCGTTAAAATAAAATACCTATGATATAACTATACATGCTAACAATTATTAGGGATGGCCCTTTGTCTAGACAGACTCAACCTAGATCCCCTACCTATTATTTTGAACCAAATACCATTTATAATTAATAGATTAGTAGTTTCAACTTGCTTGTTACAGCCCAATGATTTTTAGATCTTCCTCTAAATAGATTATATAAAGCATATTAGTTAGATGTCTCTTCCTTTTTTTTCCAATAATTTATAAAGAAATAAAATACACTTTCAACTGTTTGAATCTATTTCAACGCAACGATTATATCTCAATTCATAAATCGATCAGGATTGCGCTTACAATTATAAAATAAACCCTCTTAGTAACTATAAACTGTTTGATTTCGAGTTATAGTATGTTTCATCATTTGTTTAGGTGCTTAATTGGCTCGCACCATGGTTATGTATCGATTGATTGAAAAATAACATTATCTAATGTTGTTTAGAAAGCAAGTAGCAACAATATAACAAGTATAAACAAGCATCACATTTGATATAAACGACCCGTAACAATAATTATATAAACTTGAAATATAGAAATATAATAAAAGTTTAATGATATACACTTTGCGATTTACTATCAGGAGGTCAATGTTAAACAATAATTGAATAACGCTCAGCCTTTTAATTTATACTAATCGGTTGGTGGATCAACCGTTAACAACTTGCAATTTAACCAGCTGCTTTTGATTTGTTAAGTTTCATTACAATGATCACTATTACGCAGATAAATGTCAGGTACACACAGATTTGTGCGTAACCTTTTAATTAGTATAAATATCAAACAGAATGCTAAATGAATAAAGATCATCTTTTTATCTCTTAATTACACTTTTATATAAATCTACACTAAAATATACATCTCTGCTCACGACATAAAATAAAATAAAAAAAACTTGCTAGAATATCGAAACAAAAACAAAAAAAGAAGCCATGAAACAATTTCAATCGGCGCTTCTTGAAGCAAAAGAATGCTCTAAGCGAGGATCGAACTCGCGACCTTTGCGTGACTTTGGTATATCTTAATAATATAAGCACAACGCTCTAACCAACTGAGCTACTAGAGCAACTTGCTCATTTTGAGAAGAATAATTTTATATCCATACTTCAAAATATTTTTTTTTCAATTTTTCTTTGTATTTTTTTACTTTTTATGCTGCATTCAGAACAGAAATTTTTTTTAGAATAATTACCATTTTTGCATGGATGTTTTTATGTACTAATTGCGGAAATATCGAGGAAAACATATTTTTCTTACCCATATTATTACAATGTCCGCCTTAAATGGCCGACTTTTAAGCGGACTATATATATAAGTAATGCTAGGTTTGCCCTTGCTTTTTAAAAGTATAATGGATGTGTTTGTATTGTACCAACATTATGCATTTGGGGTACAATTTATAATTAAAAGATAATCATTATAATTAGCGGTGTCCTTACTTACTTTTCATTGTTCTATTTTGGGTATTGATCGAGAATTTATGGATTCATTGGTCTAAAATGTATGAAATGTAAGTAACATGTTACTAATTGTTGATGAATGCATTGCTGTTTTTTTTTTTTTTTTTTTTTTTTTTTTTTTTTTTTTTTTTTTTTTTTTTTTTTAATTTTGGCTTTATAGTAAATATATAAGCTCGTTTTGAATATAAACACTTTTGATACGCAATGTTTAATCAAGATTTGTAGAGATTAGATCATTGGAAGAAATGCATGCAATTTGCATTCAATCGCTGAAAATAAGTGTTATGTGGAATATAAATTGATTTCTCTTACAAAAAGGGAATATAATTATTCGATTACGCCAAACGCGCGGTTTGTTTACTGATGTAAAAGAATGGCCAAGATGCCTATATTGTACGGCTTGAGATTTATAAAATACTATATTATTATTGGATGCCAGATAAGATGAGTTGAGACCTTGAATATGTGTAATGTTTGTATCTTGACATCGCATAGTACCGTCTAAATACGCGCTCACTTTAAAGACTGTATGTTAGTTGCCTCGCAAAACTATTAAAAATAACGTAATATAAATTATAGGTTCAATGAAATAAAGGTTCTAATATATTTAATAGTTTTTTCTAAACGCGCACAAGTAATTACATGAGATTGTTGGACAAGATTCACTGAGGAATGTGAAAGATGTGCAAAATGAGTCAAAGATGACAATATGACGATTTCTGAAAAATACCAAGGATGTTCCTTTTGCCCCGAATTATTGAAATCCTGCTTTTTTGTGGAGTGTGCAGATGAAGTTTTCAACACATAAATGATGATTCACTTAGTTCTGACAATAAATAACATAGAAATATATTTTTGATTATATTTTATTTGATATAAAATATACAGATTATGATTGAATTAATATAATAAGCTAAAAATCGATTTTATACAGATATCTGTATCTACTGAAGTAAGCAGCTTATATTTCTCACATAATTAGATAAAGAATTAATTTTTGTGCAAGTTTTATTAATGTGTATTTATTTTCGCACATTTTCATTATGTAAGGAATGCATCAAGGATTTCGTTTTTGAATTTTTGAAGTAAACTAAGAAAAATTCTTATTGTAGGAAAAAGTTAGTGAAATAAGCCAAACTCATGGCAAATTCAAATGAATTTCGAGTGAAATGGTAATTCACCCGAATCTAAAGCGAAATAGCATAAAATACAAGTTAGTATATGTTAAATCTTATATCTATGATTTTTCTACGAATTTTCGCACCCCAATTAGAGTGTATTTAAGGTGGGTCGTGGTTTAACCTGAAATTAATTTCAAACAGCAATTAATCGCCAGTATATCAGATTAACTTCAAATCTATCCATAGTAATATGCATTGCAAAGTTTAGACTCAAAATGTATTTTCATAAGCCCAGAGTCCTCTTAACCTAGGCTGCCATTCTGTCTGAAATTGAATATTTCAATTTTGGCATTTCTATGGAACAGAAGATTGGTAATAGTAGAATAAACCTTTCTCTTGTTTTCTATCTCGTTAATTAAACACGTACCTAATTAATTATAAATATCTCAGGAAACTCCTCACCTAAGTCGTAGTGATTTTTCTTAGTGAAACCGGTTCCGATTGGATGATATTTCGCATTATATCCTCCTGGCTGTGAGTTTTTAAGCTGGTTTAAACCTAAGAGATTGAGAAGTATTTATTCCTGAATATCAACCATATATTGCATCTTTATTGGTCGTAAAAGGAACGCCACTACGTTGGTAATATTCTTGTTTAGAACCAAGATATGAGAGATTGCATTTACTTTATGTATGAGCATTTTCTTAAAAAAAACTATTCATCAAATCAACATTCATTCTTGTTAAGTTAATAATGATTTTTCGCAGAAGTCAACGTAGAGCAGGTAATAAAAGTTGAGGCTACATACTCGACTATTTGAAATGTCCATGAAGTCATGATAGATTCGTACGTGTCCTCTTCAACAAAATCTAGCATGATGGCATCCAATTGGGTTTTGGTAAGCCTCCAGCTAAGGGAGTAACAGATGCAACCGGAAGAAGGTTGAAACTTATCAAGTTACTCGGCATATGGTTTCAAATACTTCATGAAAATTTCATCAAAGATCATCATGCTTCTCTAAAAAATATCTTAGAACTCTTTGTTGATTTCTTCAAACTGAACTTCTTGTTCTGACAAGGCTTTGAAAAGCTTAGAAACATACTCTTTTCTAATTGAGAGCATGCTAAGGTCAAGGCTGGCCATTCTACTACAGATAATCCAGTGGGTATATTCAGATATGTCCACGACAATTTTCTCCAGTTGAGGATATTCACAGGATCTGAATATGTATGGGAAATATTTCATTAGAACAACATTGGACTATTTTCATTCCTATTTAATAAATAAAATATATACTTATGTTGATGCTATAACTATATTTAGTGGTGTATTGTGATAAATAGTGTAGAGAGACAAAGTAAATAAAAGAAATGCAAAAAGTGTGTGATGAAACTGAAAGTAGTATGAGCAAATATATCAGAACTTAAACGCGTTTAGTTCCATCATTACAGGTTCTTTGGAAGCAAAACAGTCAGTGATATATATTGCTCATTGCTCATGTATAAATACATAGTGCATTGTATCACGTTTTACAAAGGACACATTCTTCACAGGGACAAAAAATTATTTTATTATACTAGTTGCGAACTCTTAATACTACCCACTCAAAGGTTGCAAACAATCGCACTTTGGTTTATTATATGAAATTCAAATGAATGCGATAATCAAATGTAACAGTGGTTTATTATGCTAAGGAATAGCTAGAAAATATACATACATCTGTTACCTCTTGCGTATTGTCTATTATCTTACGTACATCCACTAAATGTGTATCTATTTGCAATGGCGGCTGCTATTTATATGAGGAGGAAATAGATCGATCATTATCATTGAAGAATCATACCCATCATAATTGTTCTTTGTCACCAAAAGCATTAGGTGTTCTATCTGCTATTCAAGATTCAGTTTTACTTTAGATATTCACTACTCTGATCTAGTATACGAGTTTCCATTCACTTTTGATTTTAAATTAAAGTCTCCAGATGCATGCAAATTATAGAATTTCAGACACTGTTAGGCGCCGATCAATTCGAAACTCTTATCCAGAAAGAAAAATATCTGTATTCAGCATTTAAAACACTGTTACGCAAACGCCACTCATGCCATAGTAACGCGTATACTCCATTTTACTGCAAGCAACTTGATCACATCTTCAGTTTCCTTCCCATTATTATCATTTCAAGAATAAGTAAGTCACTCGTTTGATATAGCAATTGAGTATTTAGATGAACCGCGCCTGATGCGTCTGCACGAAAGCTAAAACACTATATTAGCTGATTAACAGTACTTTATCATATATCATATCTTAATGGTATTTCGAATATTATCACAATAGATTCATTGTTTATCTCCAGAAGAAAGTGCTACTTTTATTCTTAAAAGTATAACATATAGCTTCTATAGTTGGTAAATCATGATCAGTTTTATTTATAGAATAGGTAAATGTCTAATGCGATGATAATAATGAAGCCGTTCTTATAGGCTTTTTCTGATTCCACAGCTGTTCGTTGAGTGAGTTTACACGTTTCTGTGGGAGGTAATCCTGTTGATTTGACTCCGCTGTCTTTTTTTTATTTTTAAACAAAAAGTTGGGTAGTGAACCATTGCGCATAGATCTTTTCTTCTTGGACACAATAGGCTCTTCTTCGTGGCTTATTTCATCTGCCGAAGACACAGATGAAGTATCAGACATCAAAGGAGGTGGCGATGATTCATAATTCAGATTGTGTAGTGTGCCTTCCATAGCGTGTACCATATCCTAAACAGGGGTTTAATAATCAGTTTGTAGCATTACATTTATGACTTACATTAATCCTTTGAATAAGCTCATCTGAATTTTCTTTACTACTATTGACGGCCTCAGTCACTGTTTGATTTGCAATCTATAATCAATGCGTGAGTACAATTCAACTGGGGATTTTATTTGCTTTCTTTTACCTGAGCGGTGTTACACAGTTGGCTCGTACTACTACTAAATGTCTCATTACTACGGTTTTCGCCAGAAAATGGTAATTGTTGGTGCAAAAGCGCTATTTTCTGACGTTGCTGAGGATTTATTGATGGTAAGTCAGCTTCAGCAATGGAAGACCTTAATAATTCGTTTTCGTTTTGCAATTGCAAGATGATTTCTAGATGGTCATTAACTTGGTCCACTTGTATTCTGGCCATGGCTTCCATTTCTGCTTGGTGTTGCTTTATTAGAAATTGCTCACGGTCTACATATCATCGATTTAGTTTCAAATCATGTCTATCATAATCTTCACGTACCTTCGAATCTCTTCACTGCTTCTTTGTATGCATTCTCGTAATCAATTGCCTTTTTTTTCCATTCCATGACTATTGTTTTTAAATTATTGATTGTAGACTATTCAAAAACGATTATGAATAAGGCACCAGCATGTATCAATCTATGCTTAGACTTACGTCTTTCTGTTCTATGGATTTGTGACAATTAGAAAGATCATTATACCATTTTCTTTCCCTGTCTGTCAAGTTCTCATAGCTGGTATCTAGTAATAGTGACTGAATTGCGTCATTTACGTTGGTATATTTTGTGCTTGTGGAAGGCGTAGGAGGCAAAGGTCTTTTTTGAGAAATCATTATATTTGAAAGAAAAAAAGAAAAGAAAAAATAAGTCAAAGGTGAGTATATTATACTTGGTTCGCTTTTATACCTTATATCATAACGCATTGTTTTCGGTCATTTGTTATTTAGGCTCTAAAGAGTAAACTTCCTTTTTTAGTCAAAGCATTGGCTTGAAAACATTCGAAATTGCATGCGTATTACTGCGCAATTAACAAGCCGCAGTGTATATTTGATTTACTGACATTGTACTTTATAATATTATAATACATTCTTCTGCTAAAACTATCGTCTTCGACCGAATTTCATTATATTCGCTAAGTGATACTTGTAAGAAAGCAATTTTACTTAAAATAGGAGAGCTTTTTGATTAATGGAGGCTATACATTAAAAAAAAATGTATAAATCATTTAATGCAATGATAGAGTTGGATTAGAGCTGAGGTATTATTATATACAGCAACTCATCCTGGATATTCAATGTTAACCTGACCTGACATTTGACCGAGATTAGCCAAGCTCTCATGAGTTGAATAGCTACAGGCGTTATAAAAGTCACTTTTAGGGAGATTTCTATCACTAAATTTTTAAGCGATCATGCTTAATACAACAAATTTTGTAAACTCAATAAAGGTTGTAGAAATCCAGCTCTTTTTCAAATGATTAGGTTTTGCAGCAAAATGCTAAAACAAGTCTTGCTTCAAAGGACAAAATTGTTAGTGATCAGAGCTTTTATAGCAACCGTAATTGCAGCTATTTACTATGAAAATTTCTACTTAGAAAAACCGCAATTATTTCTATGTAATATTGAAGTTTCAAAGCTGTGGCTTTATTAGTTACATAGAAGATTTTTATAATCTTCAGGTTTTCATCACCACCATGACCTCTAAAGTTCAATCATCGAGGTCCAATCAAATCAGCATTTTCGCAACTAACCTTAGTGATATCTTGATTATAGAAGACGACAAATTGATATTTTCGCATTACGTGCTTGGTACAGTTATAGAATACAGTGTTTACATTTGAATGTTTAAAGTATATAAAGAACGGATAAAAAATTACTTCCGATAATAAAACAATAAAACTTTGGAGCATTCTAGCGCATAGCTGCGTTAATGTACCATCATGCGACTGTACTTGTAAAAAAGCATAACTATTTTTACACATTTTCTGGAGCTTGCAGCATTATCTTATTTACTAAGGGGATTGTGGCTGGATGCCTTGTTTGATTCCCGAAAATCAATAAAAGCGACGTTCATTTAATGCAACCAGATCCGGTTTCTCGTTTTCAAATAAAGTTACACTTGGACTATCATCTGCAAATAAATAAGGGCTCTCTCAGCCAAGAATGACGTTTCAATGACATTTATATTGCAGGTTTTTAGTAAATTTTAAAAAAAAATAGTACATGAAGAAAGTATAAGTCTGTACAGAAGAATGTAAAAATTGTAATGCAGAATATGATTTTACTCTCTGGAAATATCACGTCCCCAGAAAGTCTTCTTGGTCCAGTCAGTGATCACCAACCATTTGTTACGTGCAGAGAACAAGTTAGAAATATAAGCAGAACGCCAGAAAGCATAAGTAGCTACACCACCTGAAGCCAGATTACCAGGGCCGAAAGGCAAGTCGGCAATAGCCTTATCAGAGCCAATATAACAAAGAGAGCCTTGATGAGAGTAATGGAAAGGTTTGATGTCTTGAGCCTTTTGTAACTTGCGTGCCTTCTTGGCCTTTTCTTCAGCAGTAGTAGCAGCTTCCACCTCGGCTTCATATTGCTCAGTAGCATGGAGTTGAGCAAAGACGCGAGCAAGGTACTTGCCTTGTTGAGCAGCTACTTGAGCAGTAGGTGCATACTTGGTAGCAGTAGCGTCACCAAGTGCAAAGATGTCTTGAGTACCAGCCATTTTGAGCCAATCATCGACAGCTAAACCACGACGGATGTTTTGGCTTTCGGGGAATTGAGCCATCAGCTTCTTAACTAAAGGACGCGAGGTATTACCGGTAGCCCATACTAATAAACCGTAAGGCATAGCTTCCTTTTCACCATTAGGTCCTTGAACAATGATTTCCTTTTCTTTGACTTCCTTAACCATTGTCTTAGTATGGAGAGAGATTTGCTGCTCTTTAAAGGTGGATTCGGTATAATCAATCAATTGCTTGGAAAAGGCTGGAAGTACGTTGGGCATAGCTTCAACAAGAGTAATCTTGATCTTACCAGCGAGTTCTGTATTTGAAATTGTATTAGATCATTTCACCTACATATGATATCATGTACTTGCCTGGATACCAAGCGGTTAAATCGTCTACAAGGAAATCGTGAAGTTCAGCAGCATATTCGATACCAGTGGGGCCACCACCAACAACTACCATATGCAATAGACGCTCAATTTCCTCTGGTGATTGACCAGGGAAAGCGGCAGTTTCAATGCAATCCATCAACTTGGTACGAATCTTTTGAGCATCCCATACTTCCTTGAGGAAACAACCATATTCTTCAACACCCTTGATACCAAAGGTTTGACTTTGGGCACCAATACCAATAACTAAATAGTCATAGGGAATGATACTAGTTTCATTTTCACCTTTAACCTCGGAATTATCTAAATTCATTGTTTAGAAAAAGATCCCACCATTGCACATTCATTCTGTACTTTACCAACAATAGTGATGACCTTCTTGTCAGAGTCAATCTCGGTACATTCTGCTTCATATACTTTGACTTCGTTCTTCTTGTGACGGGTAATAAAACGAATAGGTTCGACTAAAGAACGGAAATCGAGTGTACCAACTGTACAAGAAGGCAAAAGAGGCGTGAACAAGAAGTAATTACGGGGAGAAACTACCACCACATTATAAAGATCGGTATCGATGGATTTCAAGAATGAAGTACTAGCCCAACCACTACCGAGCACGACAATAGTCTTTTTGTTGGAATCAAAGGGAATAGGGTCGACGGCTGGATGAGAATGATAGTACATTTCTAGTCCGCGAAAAAAAAAGGTCTTAGTCATACAGTAATCATGATAACGTTTCTTTCTTACCATATAATGTATAACCGACAAAACTTACAGCACCATAGCCTGCAATGTTTTTCGCAAGCTTCCACTTTGAATAATACTTTTTTGGTGCCTCGCTGGCTACTGTAGAGCTCAATCTTTGTTGGAAAGCACGTCGTACAATAGGTGTTTGACGCGTTGTAGCTATCCAAGATATTAGTATGCGAATCGACTCGTACAGCGACGGCTATTACCTCTCAATAATCTACCGACTGATTGCATTCTAAAGCTTTTTTTTTAATAGAAAAAGAACAAGAGAAAAAGAGGTAAATGACGGGAAAATAAAGGAAAAAACTTTTAGAAATGACTCGTAACGCGCAGGGGTTACAAATGCAGAGCCATCCAACTCCGAAACAATAACCACGCGTTTGACAGGGATTTCTCAGCAGTAATGATGAACAAAGCCTTTTGCTTTTGTTTGCATGTTGTAATATGAAGCATTTTTTTTAATAAATAATAATATATACTAGAGAAGATAAAATTGAGAGAATGGATTTATAAAGAAGAAGAGGAAAGATGGAAAGGAATATGGATATAATGCTATAATAAAGAGAAATGAAGAAAAGATCTACTTGTTCTTGTAGAATTGTGCTGATTTGGTATCGAATTCAAGCGAATCATCGTAGGCTGAAGCAGTAGCATCAGCTTCTGTCATTACTTGCATACCGTTACGAAGCACACCAACACGAAGAGAGGTCAAAAGGTTACGAGCACCATTGGAATGGTTGTAGATACCGCCATTGAAAGAGGTAGTCATGTCTTTACCAACAGCAGTTGAAAGATACTTCATACCACCAGGGTGCTCTTTCATAAACTCTCCAACATCATAGAGAACACCTTCAATCAAAACCCATTTCTTATTGTCATTCAATACAAGAGATTGGAATTCGTCCCAGCTGTAGATAGGCAAATCCTTGAGAGGTGTACCGTAAGTCAAGGTAGCCTTCTCGGCGAGAATACGCTTTTCTTCCATAAAGATACGGCCCTTGGTTACTTCATTTGTAGGGAATTGCTTCAAGTCATAAGCAAGACCAAACCAAGAAAGAACAATGATCAACCACTTGGTAGGATCGTATTGACCAAACTTGATAGCATTACGATAATCTTGAGGGAACTGATGATGGAAGTTGTGATAGCCTTCACCCAAAGTAACGATAGCAGTGATCCAACTATCACGAGGAGTATTATGGTCATCAAAGGTAGATTCACCAAGATAATGAGCTAAACTGTTAACGCAGAAAGTAGCATGGTGAACGAATACAAGACGAAGAACGCCAGCGTAAAAGTAACCGCCCTATAGTAAATGAGTTAGTATGTAGTTTCATTGAACGCGGAAGTTTAAACGTACTCTGAAATCACCCCAGCCAAGACCAGCGACTAAAGTGGGGAAGATGAACCCCATACCGAGAGCAAAGTAAGGGTAGAACTTGTGTTGGAAGGCGACAACATGATCAGCCTTGAGATCAGCAACATCAGCATAACCAATACGGTTCTTAGGACGTTGAACCAACATCCAACCAAAGTGAGAGAAAAAGAAGCCGCGGTGAGCACTATAAGGATCTTTATCGGTATCAGTCCATCTATGGGGCAAAAAAAAAAAAATTGTCAGTTTGTTATAGACATAATAATAATAATAAAAGGCAATGCTAATTACCTGTGATGAGCACGATGTCCTCTGGACCACCAATAGATAGAACCTTCAACAGCACCAGCACCGGCAAAACTCATGAACCAACGCAATACGTCTGTACCGCGGTAAGCACGATGAGACCACAGGCGATGATAACCAGCAGTAATACCAAGACCAGTAATGAAATAGTAGACAATGGACCAAATCAATGTCTTCTTTGTCAATTCAGTCGTAAAGACGCCATATAGAGCAATAAGAGGAGTTGCTAACAGCAAGATGGATTGAGGCCAATTGACGAATTTAGTCCAATTTTTTGAGGTAACTGGTTGATCAAAGAGTGGAGGCATCTTTGTCTTTGGAAGAGGAGGCTTCATAGACTCCGTCTTTGTGCGGTCGGTAGTCGTAGTTAAGGTTGCTATACTTGACATTGTTGCGTTTTCTTCTTCTTTATGTATCTTCTCTATAGGTATTATTATCAAGGAAGAACGAAAACGTTTGAAAGAGATAGGAGGAAGGTTGATTAGGAACTTGGCTTGCCCTTTATATATCAAATTTTTTTAAAACATGAATTGTTGGGTGCTGGGGACAAGATTGGGGTGTAACCATCCAATAGGAAGTAGCGTACGATTTCACTGTTGGAAAGAAATCCCTTTTGTTCCAATCTTGTATCTTCTTATTCGCTCAATTTTTACTTATTCTAAACAAATCAGATAGCATTATGATATATATGGCTAATGTACCTTTAAAAAAAACTGATCGAAACAGGACAATGGATCGATTAGGTGGCCGAAAAACAATAGCAGATAGGTATTCTAGTAAATGAACCCAAAAACATGCAGCCATGTCCTACCAAATTCGTAAATAACGTAATAAGATATACTGCGAAAACGATAAGGATTTCTTTTCATCTTAGGGCCAAATTCGCCCGTACAAGCTTAGTGTCTGAGACATTATATCACTATGATGTTTCGAAGCTATATGACCGAGACATTCTGTCAAATTTAAACGAGAAAAGTTCCATAGTAACCTTTCTTCTTTACTTTATCACAATGAATAAACTACTGATTTCAATACTATGCATATGCTTGATTCTATTAACGCGTCCCTCTTTGGCTATTGGTAAGTGCATTCATGAACACTGTACTACACGGGTAGAAATTGACTTGTGTGTGATTAAAGTGAGAACCGAAGAAATCACGGAATGGACAAAGGATAGCCTTGGAAACTATTTTAATAAATACAGAATCGTTTACGACAAGAAGCAAGATCACAAGTCTTTGGCCGA
This sequence comes from Actinomucor elegans, assembly GCA_026027325.1. Lineage (NCBI taxonomy): Eukaryota > Fungi > Mucoromycota > Mucoromycetes > Mucorales > Mucoraceae > Actinomucor > Actinomucor elegans. The sequence continues at coordinate 3,292,683 of JAMSLZ010000003.1, forward strand.
TATTGCTCAATCCTACAAGGAAGCTGCTGCTGCCAATGCAAAGTACTTTGGAGAGGGCGTAGACAGTATTGTTTCGGGATTTGCAGACAGCCTCAGTAAACATTCTCACCTCGCACGCAATGACGTGGCTGGATTTCTTACAAACCTCAAACATGAGCTACGCCAACTGGAGCTAAAAGGCCAACTGACCAAAGACCGCATTGAAGCTGTGTTGGATAAAGCTCATAGGGAAGCTATCCGCCAAAAGATTATGACAGAAGCCGAATGGAAAAAGGCTTACACTCATTTTGAATCGCGTTATCAGCCTCCACCTTGGTACCAACGTGTACTTGGTGCCAGACCTGTCGTTGACGACGGCGCTTCCACTTTTAACTTGTGGGCCAAGTCTATCACGAGCCGTATTAGTCATTTTGGAGATTTGACTAAAGAACAAATCAAAGACATTGAAGAGCAAGTTCGCGAGAGTATTTTAAACACGGATATTCACCGGTTAGGCGATAAGGTATGGCTTGAGGATCTTTCTGATTCTATCTCTGCCAAGACGCAATTAAAAAAGGACCAGCTCGAAGAAATCATAAATTCAATCAGCAAGGATATAAACGGATACAAGATTTTCGCGCTTGAATACACGGGCCAGGCAAGAGAACATGCAAAGAACTGGATGGAACAGTTCAAGAACTACTGGGAGGAAGTTTGGGATCAAATCGTAGTTGCTTATAAACGCTTGGAGCATCGCGTTCGTCATGTTTTGAATGTTAAAAAGCCTAAACAAGTTGCTAAAAAAGCAACTGCTTCGGTCAAGTCTGTAGCCAGTTCTCTATCCGAGGATTGGCATTCTTCTTCCAAATCCATGGCGCGTTCTCGCACGATTCATTCTGCCATGTCCAAGGCTTCAAGCGTTGCTGTACATGCCACTGAAAAGATTCAAAATTTCGATTTGAAGGACTCGTTTGGTCATTTCTGGCGTCAAAAGGAACATGATGCATATCGTCGTTTGGGTTACACTGAGGCACACATTGACTGGATCCAAAGCTACCTTGAAAAGGCTCTCAAAGACCAAAAGACTGCAGTAAAAGGTAGAGCAGACGAAGTTGCTATCGCTATTAAGCGTTATCTAGATGATCTTGGAATTCAGTCGCCTGCTCAAGTCGATCAGAATGTTCACAAGTTGAAACGACATATGGAATCCTGGAGAACGCTTGTTCAATAATAAAGTTTTATGGTAACACATCCCCACTTTTCGAGTCGGTTTTTTCCGCATTTATATATTCCAGATTACTGTCATCCAAAATTATAGATGTAATCAACCCTTTTCGTGTGATCTGTGCATTTTTTGTTGCACATCCCCAGGAGTTGTGGGCTTGTAGCCACGTTTCCCTTGACTGTATTACTTGGGCATTAAGTGAATGGCAAGGATTTCTTGAGCTTTCAGCGTTACAAAGGCGCTCTGGGATTTGAAATCAATTTGTGGAATACTCCACGGTTAGTAAGAAAAAAAAAGAGAGAGACATACTTCACCATGTTCGAGCAGTTATAGTTTGTTCATCGAGTATTAGTTGATAGGATAACTAAGCACTAGCTTATTATACTCTTTGTTGCGATAATAGCCTATACTATTCTTTAAATTCGTAAAAAAAAACTAATTTAGACGAATAGGAGAACAATAGAAAGGAAAATATGACCCGGATATGAGGAATTAAAAAATAAAGAAAATCAGGCCATATTTCATTTTTTTAAATGTAAACTCCTCTTGATTTATGTCAGCCATTCATTGAATAATGTGAGATGTTTACAGTCCTATTTTATAGGCCATTCGTTTAAAAAGCTGGTGTTCATAGTTACGCCACCAAAATAAGAGAGAAATGTGTGTTGTTTTCCTCCAAATATGATTTCTATGAATATTAAAGGCCTAGTAGATGAAACTGCTCATTCAGAGTATGGATTATTTATTAGATCTGACATGGCCGAGATTAAAAGTGAGATCTATAATTCTAGAAGACATGAATTGCAAGTAATTTACTGTTGTTTAGTAACAAAAAAAGATACAACAATTGAATTTTGGCTAGGTGGGGTTTCTAACAAATATAACAGCTCATTTCGAATAAAAGTTATTCATCCAATGGATATTTAACCAGGATTAGTCGAGAGATCTATAGAATATATGTAACTTGCAACTTATCCTTAAAATATGATTTAGCCATAGTAATTCATCTAAATAATGGTTCTATTAGATGCATTGTTTCCTTCTGAACATGCATTCGCCATCAAAAGATAGGACATTGCACAGGAATCACTTAAGGATTAAAAATGTTCCGATTTCAAGATATTTCGTAAAAGCATACCCTTAGGTATACATTTCCTACTTTTTCTTATTTTTTGTGGAACGTGAAGTTGATACTTTCGAGACATAATTTATAATCAAGTTAGATACTGTGCCATAGCTAGGAGTATAACTATACTTTTTTTTTGTATTTATGATTGGATTTTTAAAAGCAAAAAATAGTATTTTATTAATGGTAATTTCACTAATTGACATAAATATTCAATAGTCTTTCGATCATCAAATTTTCTTACCAAATTACACATACAACTTGTTAATGTATGGAACATCTACTACCAACTGTTTGCTATTACAAATTTCCTGAACAAGCTTGATGTATCGTCGTCGGTTGTTGTAATTATATTTAGTATTCGACGTTCAATAGAATGCAAGAAAATTTATAGTGGTGGCATTGAAACTATTCTAGAAGCATGGCCTCGAATACAACCTTGGCTCGCATAATTTGGCATAAATATTTTTTTTTGTTGCATACAAGATAGCAGGGACCCGAGTTATCAAGTTAAAGCTGGGGCCCAAGTGTCGAATGAAGAGTAATCTAATAACAGGAGCTTCAGCTATAATTGCACTTTACACGTCTTTCGCCACTCGATGGCACTTCTTGTCCTTACAGGGGCTATTCAAGATACTTAAAAGGGCTTAATAAATGCAGAAAAGTATAGAGATATATATAATTCACAGCAATAGTTAAGCAATGCCTTTAATAAATGTAGTAGTTTATTCACCACATTTAATATTAAATGAGAATCAATCGAAAAATTTGTCAGTTTGTGCGTGTATTAAAGACGATTTCGTATAAATAACTAAATAAATTATCATAAACTAGAATATTTATAATACGAACAATAACTCTTGAATATTATTCCTACATAAGACAAAAAAAAATAGTTTAGTGTTCTCCCTTTTCATACTTTATTTAAACCAGTTTTTATGACAAATTACATCTAAACCAACATTGGCAAGTGCTTTTACTTTGTGTCGCCCTTGATTTTAGCTCAAATCACTCAGTAAAGAAACAAAAAAAAAAGGTTTCATGTAGAACTTTCTTCACTACCAACTTTAGATCAGAAGACGTGTCAAAATACTAATTGGTGACTCATAACTGACATGTCTGCTATCGTGTAGAATGTAATCTCTAAGTACTAGTTTACATTTATTGGTATGGATAATATCAAAAACATTAACATAGCTACAGATTAACCATTCAACTTTTTCCATTGGGTATTCATGGCCAACAATGAGGTAATCATACTAGAACAGATAAACGCGTTAAATTCACTGGACCAATCGTTTACTCAATTCGAAACTTACCCAGCTAAACCGACAATTCCCTCATCAACCTTCAAATAGCCCAACCCAGCAGATGGAATAATAATATCGACAGCGTCTTGAATGAAAGCATAGCGTGTAGTGTACTTGTCCCTGTAATCCAATATTTTTAAAACGGATATTCAAATCGTTGCATATGAAAATAACTTACTTGGCCAGAGCCTTCTCTTGGGCTTTCAAATCAGCAAATTGACTCTCAGACTTCTCTACAGTATTTACGATAGCCTTGCGAGACTTTTCGAGCATATGTTCACGAATGCTCAATTGCTTAAACTTGTATAAACCTGAAATCAAAGAAGCAAAAATAGCGGCAAACCAGCATCGTTGACCAAACTGAGTAATCTGTTTGATATTGGTAGGCTTATAAAAATTGATCGCGTTGGTCTAGTATGTGTAAATGTTAGTTCTTGTCTTTAGTATATGTAGATCCCCTTGTATAGCATACCAAAACAAAAACCTCACTAAGATAGTAAAGCATCATGCCAGTTTGCTTGGCCACGGCAGTAAAGCGCAACACTTCATCCTTAATGGCCAAACTCTTTATACCAGTATGAGCAAACTCAACAGGTTTCAAAAGACGGAAGAACTTACGACCATTACCAAGGTGAGTTTTAAGGTCTACCCAACGTTGAATCGTGTCTTTGGGAGCACCACTGCGGAACAAGTAGAAAGCATAGAAGCGTGCAAAGTATTGAACTAGACGGCACAGCTTCTCGCGACCCACTGTAGTATTTAAATAACGATTGAAGGCTTCAACGCCGGCGTGAGTGAGGACCATCTTTTGTTTGAATATAAGAAAGATAAAAAAGGAACCTACGGAACAGTGTGAAAAAATAGGGTGAAATAGTGTTGAATCGCACATGAAAGTTCGTGACAGCTTTTTCCTCATTAGCCGATGTAATGACTAAAAGTAAATCCACGCTCGTACAACGCACACCTTGCCCTGGTGGTATATTTTGAACTTACATATCAAAAATCGGTATATTTGAAGAAGAATTCCTTTGGTTAAAGTGTTCTTTAATTTGCCAAAGCCTTGCCGTATCCTACGTTTAGTTTTTTTTTTTATGTAGATCATTCTTGGCGTTACATACCATGAAGCATTAAACGTTTATCCTATGCGATAACTATAAAAATTATTCTCACTAATTGAATTGCTTATTATTGTAAATATTGGCAATATGTATCAACACTTGTAATTACAAGATGTTCAAGATATATATGATGATAAAGGGGCGATATCAGGATAGACAAGCCAGAGATCATGCATAGTAGATAACGCAAGCAGCAGATCCATTTCTAAAACCAATAGTAGTATCCCTCAGTCTGTAGACAAAAGCAATAAAGAAAAAAAAACGGTGTCTGGATTGAATTTGTAAGTGGAAGAAAACTGACATGAACTTTACAAGAAACTGCGATTTTCTTGATAAATCTGCTTTTCATATTAACATGATACGTAGAATAGCTTGGTCAAGAAAGACTCGCTTTTAGTGGTCAAGGTATCTAAAGCACGGACGCAGATAGTCACCATCTTGAGTGCAATTCCTGCTTCGGACTCGGTTAAATGCAATCTGAAACTTCCACAGCTACTAGTTAACAAAAATAAAAAAGAAAGTGACATGACATTGTTTGCATGAGTAAAGGGGTGGTAATGGGACATTACATTAGTTTTCCAAAGGCTACAATGAATACAATGGGACAGTAGTCATACACGAGGAGCTACTTACCTAGTCATGTACAATGTCTCCTATTCATGCTTCTAAATATATAGCCAAGTATATAGCATCCCAAGGATATCCTTGTGCTTATTTACCTTCATATTTTCCTGAGCTTGATCCAATTGAACAATTCTGGTCAGTTGTTAAGAGTAAAATACAATAATTTTTTGGAAAGGGAGATATTGGTAACGAGAGTCTGTGAGGCTTATGACAACATGAAGCTGACTGACTTCAAGGATTTTATTCAGCATTTTCATAAGTACTTAGGCAAATGTCGCAGCAAGTATGAGCTTTGAAGAACTTTTCATACACATAATCATGTATGGGAATCAAAATAAGGCACGTATGTCAGTTCTTTTTTTTTTAATTCATTAAGCGGCGGTATTGTCGAAAACATCAATGTTTGCATTCGTTCACATTACTTACAATCTTTTCAACTCTCAAGAAAAAAAAGCGTTACATGAGCGATAACAGCCGCTGCATGGAAAGAAGCGATATTTAATAACCCATCTTGCGTGGGGGACATTGCGGTGAAAAAGCTGTAGAGCTTGCTTAAACCTGATCTAGGTGTATCGGCATAAATCCAACATCACTGATCCATTGATCTGGCGCAACCCGATTACGAAGTACATACCTTGCGATTGAGCACAGCTACTCTAGGGTTGAATCATCACAATATGGGTTCATCAGTCGTGATGTAGGGTTACAAAGAGCATTAATAATGCAACATAATGAAGAATTAGTGATTGCAGAATAGCAGTGGTAGTATCCGCACGGACAAAATAACAGTAATGGATCCAAGGCTGACACGAGTACTGCAAGAAGAAAGTATAGTTCTTGATTTTTATTATTCATTTGCTCACTTCATATTAGACAAAGTTATGACGATGAAGGTAGTTGATGGTGCAGTATTGTGATGCCGAATTACTGAGATGCCATATGATATGAGCTGTATGTGGCGGATATAACTACTTATACAAAGCAGTAATAGAGACTTACCTGAAAAAGTCATTCGTGTAATCATAACTGGTGATGTAACTACTACGAAACTACTATACAATCAACTAATGAAGGACAAAAAGCCGGTAGTAGTAGAATAAAATTTCTCTCTTGTTTTCGATTTAGTTAATTGTACACATATCTAACTAATTACGAGTATTCAAGGAGACTTTCCATCGTAGCATAAAATCATTATTCGCCGTGTGCTGTATTTTAATAAGAATGGGGAAGGGGAGAGGTTCATCAGAATGTAGCATACACAAGATATTAGACCTGGTTCGATTGGGTCATTCTGTAGGTCATGGAGAGCATTGATCTCTGGTCCCATTCCTTACAAAAGCTTTCAATCAACATCTAGTTCTATTCCAATTTGAAGTGAATGGCTCTTGCCATTAAGACTTAAACGACTATATAAACCTACTTTTATTCGATAGCATTAATTTGAAAATTACATCTATACCACGACAATGGTGATGGGGTAACGTAGATTGTTTTATACATAGGTAAAGAGAAGGCTATAGGTAACAAGTCTTTTTATTACAAAATTGAATTAATAAATATTTTCTAAACAATTCTGAATAGATCTTTTATACTTTTCTAACTTGCTGCGATTGATGAATGATAACATAGACATTTTCCATCTAATTGTGGTTTATAGCTGTTTGCTGATAACCCGATACAATGATGACAACCATGCTGTAGTGAAAGATCAGAAATGTACTTTTAATGCTATTTCTTTATATAATACAGTATTCATAATTTGGATATGGATAATAGTGTGCTACATATTCAAGCTATTCATAAAAGCCGTTATAAGGTCATATGCAATGTATATATATATATATATATAGATTATTCTTTTATAGGTATAATCATCAGTACTTACAAAGAATACAATAATCATAGCATTCGTATTGTATCATAGAATGAAAAGATCAGCCAATCCAGAAAAAAAAAGCCAAAGCCGACAATCTGCCAAGATAACGGAAGCGGTAATAGAAATCTTGGAATCGACAATGACGTTTTGAAGCGCCAAAAGTATTCTTCCATAAAGTACTATATTCCGCAGTTGATGAGTTATCTGGTCGAGATATTGGTATTTGATAACATCATTATTCTTCACACGAAAAGACAATCTATTTTTTTTTTTTTTAAAAAAAAAAGCAGTTTGTGTCATTGATAAGCGCAAGAAATTCAAATATTCATTAGATACCTAAGCTGTGAAAGATTTAAAGCATTCTAGAGATTTAATATTATTATACATACTGCCTTTCCTATATTGTAATAATTCCTTTCTATGTGCGAATTAATTCAGAGCAAAATGAAATATATGTAATATAGAGACAATTAATTAAAGTAAACTGTAGATGATCATTATTAATGCACTTGTATCTGTATAACCTTGGTATTTGAAAATGTACTGTTGGTTTATTATAGCAGCATCGAAACTCATTGACAGCCAATTGATAGGCAAATAGGAGTTGTATCCTGTAGGAGATGAGAGGGATGTTTACATTAGCAGTGATCATTATGTTACTCAAACTAAAAAGTCTAGATACAGTTTCAAACACGCAAAGGTTTATAAATGTTAAATATAGAAAAATGGCTATATATATACATAAAGATATGGAGGAATGAGGCTTTGATTATTTAATTTATACTTTGGTATATAATTTTGTGGTGCGTATAGATTTAAAGCCTTATCTATCTAGAAAGACAAGCATAACTTGAAAAGAATTCTTGAAGATGACTGTCCATTGAATTGTCAAGTAAAGGCAGTAATTTAGCCTTTAAAGAGTCCGTTTGCTGCGTCCATGGTGTGACCTTGAGGTAGAGTTGCTGATTATCTCCCAATGAGAACAATCGGTTAAAGTAGGCCAAGACATCCGACAAATCCTTCGACGTATTAGACAATAACTGAGGCAATACATCCACATCCAAAGCAGTAAAAACCTCTATCAGGTTCTGTTGGATATAGTCATCCAGTTCAACAGAGAGTTGAGAGGCATTCTCTACAAGACAATGAGAGCTCAAAAACATGTTTTCATTCGGACAGTATTTGAGAGCAACAGTTCGGATATAGGTTTCAAATGCAGGCTGGCCTAGTTTATCCGCTAGACGATCCCAGGCAAGATGCAAATTGCCTTCCGTATGAGCTTGTATAGCTCCAAAAAGTTGAGCATGTAATATCTCTAGATCCATCATATCCCAAGAGGATGCTGTAATCAATCGAAATGATCTTTGTCTAGATGGTGGTGGTGGTGGTGGTATTTGATCTTGTGCGGCTTTAGGTTCAATAGAAACTTTGATACGCTTTTGAAATTGTTCAGAAATGATGCGATATGTGCTAGACTTGATAGCATCCAGATGATCAAATTGCCAATGTGTCGATAATAACTGTGCAAATCGCTCCACTGGAATTTCATAGTTTGTATCTGGACATGATTCTGGTACTGTTGTGCTTGTTGGTAATGAGGTTGAAGTTGATGTAGTTGATTCTATTCGATTATCTACGGTAGATGACAGTATTGGCAGTGTACTGACCAGTAACAGTGTATTTAACAGTAAGAACGAAATAATTTGATAAGCTTTCATTCTCTTTTTTTAATATATATATGGTACAACGTAAGAAAGAAAGAAAGAAAGATGCAAAAGATTTAAGAAGTGGGTAATCAATAGGAAGGAGAACAAGAAGTAAACGGAGGGTCTGGAAGGAGGGTTTTTATAGTAATAAATAGGGCTTTTATTATTATTGTTTTTTTATTTTTTTTTACTAAGCTTGGCTGAGGGCTTTTTCATTTTAAAATAGCTGGTGCTACTGTTGAATCAGACGCAATTCTTGTTCTTCCATCAAGTAGGGTTGAATGACTTGTTTGTCTAAATACTCATCGCTTATTTGCATCTATAGTTAATAGGGGAAGTACCGTCGTCAATGTATCATTCTACTACTACTACTACTACTACTACTATCTCCCTTACATGCTGCCCTGGACAGACTATAAATTCTAGACGTCCTTGATCATTAAGAGACTTAAGACCAAGCCAATCTTGTTGGTATAATGTACGATTTTGTAAAGGAATAAGTTGGCGATCATGGTCTTCCACCCAGAACCACTATTCGAGGTGAGATTGATGCCTTCTTTTTTATGTTTGCATACTTACTGCAGTATAGCCTGGTTTGATCATCGCATCTTCACTGAAGCGAATCATAACAAATCTATCTAATAAAGAAATATTATCTTTATATTTAGGATTGATGCGTAGTTCATTATTCAAATCGGGCAAAAATCTATTCTTTTCCAAATAACCTACTCAAGATGAGAATGGGTTTTTCTATATCTTAGCCCAAACTTTACCTTGTTCGTTGGTAGGATCTCGATAGTATTGCGCTTGAATTATCCGATTTTGAATATAATCAGAATATACACCTGTTCGCACCATGGATCGCATCAGTTTACATCTAAAATCTCTTGGATTCATACAGTTTGGAATGTCTGAAACACCTGCTAAAGGAGCTCAGTATATATAAAGCTTAGCTTATATTAACACGAACCACCATGAGGCGAACCAAACGTAATCAGACGATGGACTAGTGGTTTATTGCATCGTTCGACATATGCTCTAGATGTATATGCATAAGGAGCTATAAAAATTCATTATCAAAAATGTACCTTAGGAACAATCCACCCTATCAGAAACAATGAGTAGCCGTCATCATGGCAACCCTTTTTTGTATTACCTGAGAAAACCCTATTGCATTGAATCCATGCTGTAGCTCGGCTATGCCTGCTAGTTGCTCACATACTGCGTCCACTTGTTCATCTATTCTACCAAAAAACCCAGCCTTTTGATCTTCATCAACTGTAGAACCCACTTGAACACTATAAACAAAAGTTCCTGGAAGACGGCTCTTTATTAATTCCATTACTCTTCCCATGGAATTAGGATTGCAACAGTCATCGCCCATGCCATGCCAAAGTACAACTAATAAAAGATAAGTTTAAAGTTACATATTTTGTAACAATGATGTACTGTTTACCGGGCTTTTGCTTCTGTGCTGCTTCTAATGCTATTTTTATGAAAGTAGAGCAATAGTGAGTTCAGCCACACGCAAAAAAGCTTATTGGTGCTTTTTACTGTTACCAAAACAAAGACTATTACTAAATAGTATAAAAGTACAAAAAACTGCTATAATTATCATTAGTTTGAGAACTAGAAGAAAAAAAAAAGAGGTCGTTTTGTATGCGAAAACGCAAAGATTATGTGGGTCGAAGCATCAAATAGACTAAGCCCACTGTAACACTGGGCTTATGATCATCGGCATTCTAATAAAAAAGCAGCGCGAACTAACCGGTGATCGACGCGTCAAACTTTCAGGTTCCATTGACTTGAAACCGTGGTAACTGTGCGCAGTCGCTTGTTGCTTCGTAAGTGTAGAATTCAGCCATACACACCTCTGGATTGCGCTAGCGAGGGTCCCGCCCTCGGTCTTGGCAGAGATACTATTATTAATAAAGTTAACATACATGGCTTGCAAATGACGTGTTGTGCTAAAAAGTACTTACTCTTCCGCTTGGATTTCAAATATATGTTAGTACTTTCCCGGTCCCAGACAATAATATTTAGTAAAGCCGATAAGGAACTGCCTCTGTTGTATTATCACCGCGTTAAGTGTAACCGTTTTTTCAATAAAAATGATAAATGTACGAAATCTTCCAAACTACTACTCGTATTGGATCCAAATCGAGACATTGCAAAATACAGCAGCTCATTTTGGGTATAGAGTGCAAATCAGGTGTGAAGAATGGGTCGGGGTCAATTGATAAATGAATAGATCTATAGACCTGGTAATTTATTTGAAATAAGTGCAATTTATGCGACTCTCACTTGAGATATGGTGTAATAATCACTGTGCTTCTAAGAAGCAATAGGTTTAGCTAATACATACATTACTTCATCCTACTAGCCATCGGATGCGATGGTAGATCAAGATCAGCTGAAAGATCAATGCATCATTAGAATTATCTATAATTTCAATGCATGTTATTTGTGTATATTACTCTAACAGGTTCGGTGCCTCATTTTGGACATGTAGTAACCATTAGACATGTTAAATCTGAATCGCTCAAGAAACATATATATCAAAATGAATCGGTTTTTCAAAAACCCCTAGGGTATACTATCATGCTATATTTCGCAAACCCCATTGCTTTAGGGATATGAATACAATATTTAAGTATATATTTTTTGAATAAAATAAGTCAAGTGTATTTGTTACATATTTGTTTATATATGTAAATACTCGAATTATGATAGTATTTAAAAAAACCAAGGATTCACGTTTTATCGATCATCAGTCAATGAAATAGTAGAAATATCTAATCTTATTTACACTGCTGGAAGTTCTGTTTAATTCTATTTATATTTTACTAATATACTCTTTGAATATAGACTATCTTTTATCACTAAAAATAAGATCAAAATTTTAGATCATTTTCAACTTTGCCATCGGTTTCAATTAATTAAACTGTCGACATCCAAATCAAGGATAGAGCTATAGTTTATGATGGACTATCTTTACACCAGATTCTGGATGTGCCAAAGGCGTTCTAATGTTATGCTTTATGGCTCAAGTTTTTACCTACGGTCTAAAATATACAACAGTATTTTTAGTTATTATACATAAGCTAATAACAGTGGACGATCTAGAGGAACTCACGTAATTCTATCGTTAGGTCATCACTTACATTTACTAAATCAGGCCTTATCCATTTTTATGTACCAAGTAAAACGTTAATATATAGTTTCATATGTCAAAAACAAAGTTAGATGATGAATCATTGACCTGCCAATGGAAACAGTAAGTTTTTGATGCGTTCAGCTCAAAATATATTTAGTGTTGTAAAAAAAAAAAATTGACGCAAAGATATGTCTCATTAGAATGGGAACTGTTGCTTGATGAAATCACAGGCTCATAGTGGCACCTTCACGCATCTCGTTCAGTCCTAAACCTCTGTTTGTCATTAATTATGACTATTCAGTTTATTATCCGACTGTACAGCCCTTCTGCAAGTACATACCAGAGCTTAATGGGCAAAAAAAAAAGGATCCACCAGCGCAAGTCAGTATATCATTATCTTGTATGTCTCTATCTTTTGGTGGATCCAGATAGTCTATATATGCTCAAAATAGTTTACTAAACCTAAGAACTGTTGTTTATTAGCTGCAGTACCGTCGAGCAATCATAGGAACACAACAGTCAAATGAGTTATATATACATATATATAGAAACATATAAACTAAACAAGCTATTTGCCAAGTAAACTACCATTGAAACACAACAATAAAGCAAGTTATCCTTTGAAACATAACAATTAAGCAAGCCACTCATCGAAGCACATTCATAAATATTGCCATCTTAGTCGTACATGATACTGACTTGGGTTGAATGAATAGTGTAATTACGCCAGATTGCGATCAAGTATATTGGACACGAGGATATTATTCTTACTACAGGCAACTGAATACGCAAGATCATCTTAAAATTTAAGGAACACAATCATGTTTAATCATTAATACATTAAGGCGATCAAAAATAACCTGCGCGTGGTTAGTGCTTTTGTCTTAAACTTCTGAGGTGTCATAGATTCGAGTGTTGGTGCTACCGTGAATCCTATAGGACTTGTGGCTCGATTAGGCATGAACCTCAATATCTACAGCATACATCCAGCTGGTGTAAAGGGTTGACACGGGTACCATTAATAGATTATAATATAGAAATTAGCCTATAGGATTATCCAAACTGATGGATCTACTGATTTTAGCTAAATGTCGCGTCTTATTAGTAGAATGAAAGACAATAGTGAATTAGTATTACATTATACTGCAATGCAGATGAATGTAATAAATGTGTAACAATGAATACTCCAAAGAATAAATAGGCTGTAGTTCTTTTGCACTAACAGGCCTTATCATACAACTAAACCAACAATGCAATCAAAAATCAGATATTTTGCGCATAAGATATTGATTTGATGCGGCTTCATATTGAGATCAGCCGAAATTTGCTATATATTATTAATTCAGTTTAATATAGCATCACTTAATAGACTGCGAATCATTATATCTAGTGTACTTGCTGTAATATAATTAAACACCGTGTTTGATGGGTAAAGTAGCTTATTTTGAGAAAGTACTGCTAGCCATCAGATATGACATTAAGCAAGGGTCAATGTGGAAATCTATTGATTATTAAATCAAGATCAGGCATACACGTATATCATGTTCCTTGGTAATTGAGTTAAATAATCATCTTGACAGATATAGTACCTCATTCTGGGTATGCGATAGCCATTAAATGAGACATTAGGCCTGAATCACTCGCTCAAGAATACAGAGATGTCAAGATGAATAAAAAAATAAAAAAATAAATTCAAGGGTGCCCTTAGAACTACTATATTCTTTAAACTTTGTTTTTTATTTGTAGGTCGTTAGGATGTCATTTTCATGGTATCGTATATTAATAACACAATTTTAGTATAATGGATATTATGTTGATTTGACCCTTTTTATGTTTTTTAATTTAGTGTATGTAAATTATGCAAGTTATAGTTGAATTTCTAAAGAAATGAAGAGCTTGCCTTTATTAATGATAACTCGATAAAAGAGAAAAGAAGAAAAAAAGGTCATTTCAATATTAAATGTCTCTACATATTAGCAATCTTGCAAAAGAATATATTCTTTTTTTTATTGTAAATCGTCAACCAGTAAAATTACAAATAATCAACATAGCAACAATAATATCTATCTATCTTTATACTGTTTATTTAATAATACAAACACCTTTTAGAGGTGAAGTAAATAATAAAAAAGAATGCTGAAAGTATATCAAAGCCTGCACTCGCATTTTGTGTACAGAGTTTGATTAGTGACTTTAAAATGATATAATAGTAAATTGGACTTGTTAAAGAGAACTTGACAGTTTTAGAGAAACATATTATATTATTTACATCTTTAGACGTACAGATGAATTTCATATTAGCCTTCAGGCAAGTTTTTTTTTTTTTTTTTTATGTATCGGCTCAGTTCATATATCGCTGATACCGGTAAATCGAGAGTCGTCTACCATTAGTATACTTAGATGAGCGTTAATTGATCTGTAGATAGATCATAATACATTGCTTCATGACATCGAACCCTAGTTGCGATTCTCTTCCTGGATTTAGAGCCCAAAAAAAACACGCAGATTGCTTTAGCGGACAGGTGTCCATTCTTTGGGGGGGGAGTATCTACAATGCACTTGCTCAAAACCTGCTTAGCACACGTCTATTTATGCATAGAGGACAGTAATAGTAACATTTAGTCCTGTTAACATCTATTCACCAACTCTTGTGATATGATGAAGAAGGCGTTGGATATTAAATCCAGCCTTATTTGGTTTTGTAGAGCAGCTGCAGTGAACTTGCTCAAAAGATATAGGTATCTGACTATATGCATGCAATGCACTCCATTATACTGTATAAACGACAGAAACAGAAGGAATCCCACGTTTCAACCAGGTTAAATTGTCAGGGATATGTAACTACCAATAGCTTTGGACTATTTGAACGGATATATATATTAGAGGTTACTTTGCCTGAAAAGCTTTGAACAAAAGCAGACCAAGTCATTGTAAACACTTACACAGCTCATTTGACGGGTTAGGTAAAGAACTAACGATTGCTTCAAAAATCTGCATTATCTGATTGACACGTCTGTTTCTAGTTACTAATGTATTATCAGGTGATGGTAAAAGTGCCAGTTAAGGTAGAAAAAGAGCTTTATTATTATGAAGGTAAAATTTTGATGATGATAGTAGTATACAGATATATAGATGATAATGTAAGACGTAAAGACCAAGAAGCTCTTTTTAAATCAATCCTGCTCTTCGATTCCTTTCATTCTCTTCTTGAAAGTTTCTTCCCATCAATAACGATAGTCTTGGGAAAGTAGAATAAGAAGGTGGGGATGCAGTGGGTGTACTACCTTGTCTTGTGGACGAAGGTATAGGTATTGAAGTGTGATTACTCTGAACTACTTGTTGAATCAATGGTGTATTATCATCACTCTCGTCATCACTGCTACTGCTACTACTACTACTATTATCATGAGAAGTTTCGATAATAGAGGGTATATTATTGGCGTTGTTGAGCCTATTGGTATGGTTGGTTGATATGGATTGATATGACTGCTGTTGATTTGTTAGTAAATGGCTTGCTTCACCCGACCTTATTCCCCTTTCCAATAACAAGGATCCAGCCTCATAACCATAAGCAGGTGGTGGTGCTAAAGTACCATTGACTGGTGCTAATCCCCACTTTTTTACATTGGCTTCAACAAACACGAAACCTACAATAAAAAAGATCAATACACAATTAACATATACAACCGCGTTTTAGTACCCATTTGACCCAGGTTAACGTGTATCTGACAAGGGCCATTGGCTCCAATAGTAGGAAACAGATTGTATCTTAAGCCAAAACATGCTTCATCAAGTTTTCTACCATTTCGCGTAAAAAAGACCGTGCCGGTACGATGGCGGTAACCAACTCCAATGACATCGCCTTCTTCATAGGTAAATCCATAGGGTTTCCCAACAAATGGATTATTGAAGTGTTTATTTCCCGTATCACTGAAATATCCTACCGAGTGACGATTCCAACCTATAGATTTTGTTAGTCAAAGATCCTTGTGTAGCTATGCTATTTTACCTGGTAATCGCCAATAAGGATATGGTTTGGTCGCTACACCTACAGATACAACTGTGGTAGTTGGTTTTTCAAACATCTTTGCTTCCCAATAATAAACTTCTTGATTTCTCGGTAAAGGCAGGTTGGTTTGGACGCAGCATTCGCCCGATCCAAACTGTATTTCAGTTCGAGCGGAAACAAAGCTTTGTGTTTCCATTTCCCATTCAAACTCAAAGGCTGCAACACCCTTTTCTTGAATACTAACATATTGAGATAAAGTGATATCGGTTGGTATGCTTTCTGGTGGATATCGTTGTTGGTATGCTATATAAAAGTCAGTCGTTCTGTATATATGATTGTAGTTAAACCTACATTTCGCTTGTTCGTAACTGAGCCGAGCATCTACTGAGAGAGCTGCCATCATGGCAGGTGTTTCAACAATGGTTTCTTCATATATTGAATCTTCAGAATAAAATAATCGTTCTCCGCTTGCTTTTGTAAAGCATAATAGTACGATGATAACAAAAAGAAATACCACCACACCAACCAACAATATCCAAGTATAGTTGGAATTGGTTTCCTCCATTGACTTAATTATGCACAAGAAATAAAGAAAAAGAGAAAAAGATAAAAAAAAAAAGAAACAGCAGGGAAAATTTTTTATTTTTAATTTTATACATGGTGTTACAGTTGATTCCATAATGAATCAGCTTGATCAACTGCTTCTTGAGGTCTGTCTTTATAATATACAAAATGGCCTTGTAGACTGGCTGTGCTGATATCTTTACCCTTGATCTTGTTCACAAACCGGTCTGCTAATTTTTCATCATCATAGAATCTCAAAAACATCTGCTTAATTTGATATTCTGAAGCATTACCGAGATACTCTTTCATATCAACTCGACCAGGTCGAATTAAGGCCGGATCTAATTTCTCGACGTGATTGGTTGTTAAAAAGATGATACGTTCTTCTGCAGATGCTACACCATCCAATGAGTTCAAAAGGCCACTAAATGTAATCATTGACTGGTATCCTTGATTATCCGTCTGCGTTCTCTTTGTAAATGCTGCATCAATATCTTCTAAAAGCATAATACTACGTTCTGGAACATTACTCAGCAAGTGATTTAATCTATCATCTGTTAATCCTCTTTCTGATAGATTCAAAATACATATATTGTATTCTAGTTCACCCTAATACATTATTAGTCAACCAGCTTGACAATCAAACAACCGTTTCACTTACAGCTAGTGCTTGTATAAAACTACTTTTACCAGATCCGGGTGGACCATAAAGCAAATAACCTCTTCTATAGGGTATACCTCTTTCATTATACCATTTACCATTGCCGATAAATGCCTTGACATCGTTGACAATGCGATCCTTGATACCATTATCCAAAATCACAGATTCCAACATACGTCTTCTTCTAGGCAAACCAAAGGGCCTCCATTCAGGTCCGTAGGATGTATAAAGCACAGTTTTTCCTTCTTGCTTCTTTAAAGCCATTTCTTGTGCTTCATGCAGCAAATCCTTGAATACATGTCTATCTCTACTTAACGTGGTAATCGTAATCGTCTCCCAGGGTGATCCAGTGGTAAGATCCATCATTTTACCGTCTCGTTGACGCTGTACCTGCATCCAAATATTACGCCATTTAAAGAAATGTGTACCAGGTCCAGGTACAAGCCCAAACTTGGTGGTAACACTGCCATTATCGTGCTGACGGTAACTGGTCTCTACTGCCAAGTGCTGTACTTGACGCTTAGGTGCTTGTTGTGACATCCATTGCAAAAACCACAGATAAGACTTGTCTTTGGAAGGGATCTCGAGTGTCACGAGTAATTTACGTCGCAATGCACTGGCACCCAAAACAGATCCTTTACGTAAAATCGATAGAGCCGCTCCAACGCCAATGAGACCGAAACCTGCTGAAAACAATGGGTTGGATGTTACGCTAGCGAAAAGTCCTGGCTTTTCAGTGGTTGTTGTGGGTATAGAAGCGTCATTGGACGGAAGTGGTTGCTGCTGTTGCTGTTGCAAGGTTTCTAATAGTGCCATTGCTGTGTAATTACTAAAAAGAAAACTGACAGCTAGCTTCAAGCTAGAACAAGTTTTTATACAGGGACGCCCAAACTAAAAGAAATACAGTCACAAATGAAAATGCTGCATAATTAAATTACTTTTGATCTATGTTGTTGAGACGATATGTATCCTTTCTTATAGTAGAACCGGGCCATTTACAGCAAGCGTATTATGAACTATTATAAATAACAAAGCGGTAGAAGGAGGCCTGAGTTATAATACATACAGATATAAACTCTCTAATAAATGAAACCAACAGAATGTACAGATATATATATATAAGCTGGAAATAAGAAAATAAATTCATTTAAAAGAGACTCTTTTGTTTCGTATGTTTCCCGGCTCTCAAAGCTTTATTTCGGTTTAGCGTTGAGATAACTCAACTTTGCTAGTGTCATTCCTAAATCAACCATATAACCAATTCATTGATTTTAATTGGATAATGGTAATTAAAAATTGATCCATCATTATCACCACCACCTGCTCGCTCTAAGTTGATTTGAGTTCAAGCGCTAGCTGGGCAGCTGTAAAAGTATACACCAATAGCAGACTACAAGTGGGCTAATAGTTATGTGTTTACCAAGTCAACGTTCAACATGCACAGATTCTTGATAAGGACATCGTCAGATTACTTCTTGTATCTTCTCTCTGTAGATCACTTCAGAATTATCGAGGATAATATAAATACCTATGCAAGAAGTGTTGTAAGATCTTGGCTAATATGGTTTACTCTGGGTATATGATGCGTATTGCATTGGTAACAGTGATAGTAATCATCCAGTACTCGGGTAGAAAGATATACTGGCATAGACAACAGCCGCTTCCAGATCTCAATCAACTTTACTGAGTACTAAAAAATACTCACAGAGACAATTTGATTTCATACCTTGATGTAATCTCTTTTATCTAATGGTAAAAAAAAAGGGACCTTGGTGAGTTTATTTTAGATGTTTTTGAAGCAAATGATATTAGTTGTTTCAAAGCTTTTGCCACAGAAGGCAATAGAATCTTACAAGGATCGCATGGCATATTCAATATTGAATTACTGTGAGAGATTAGTCAGCAGCAATACTGTAACTACCCTTAACATATCAATAGCTTTTATAAGTAACACTGTGCGCTTGTGCATATTAGTAAGACAAGAAAATACGAACAAAAGAAGACTAGTATGTCAAATGTGTAAAAATTGGAATATTAGTACGAAGAAAATGCATTGCACCTATGCACGAAAATTGTCATCACGTAAAGCGGTTTAAACAAGCAGTTGAATAAATATGCTCTCCTTTCAGCTGTGCACTTGCTCTGGAAATAAAAAATATGGAATATAAAGTTCTAAAGAAATAAGTAGCGGTCAGATAAAAAAAAAGATTTATATTGCTTGCGTAGCTATGATCAATCCTTTGAGTATCAGCTCTGAGCTTCCATATACAACATTGACTACAGAAAAATTGTAGGTATATGGGCACAATTATTTATTGCTAATATACTAATCCTTGTTAGATGTAATCTGCTATATCACCACGTTTTCAAACGCAAGTATAACAAAGAACAGTGCAGAATAAACTTTTATGATGATCTGTTTGATTTTATTTTCTTTATCAAGTTTGGTTATAAACAAAACAGCATGGTTTATAGAAATTTAATATCTAACTAGGGTGTTGTATTCAATTCATTTTTTTTTTAAAGATCTGAATGCTATCCCCTAATAATCAAATCAATAAAGTCAATTGGGGTATCTTTCACCCGAACAAAAAAAAGGTCGAACTTGATTTTATATTTTCGTATGCAGCTGGTTTGAACAACGTGTTCTTTTGCGAAGCATTGTATTACTGGTCAACCCTTCTATCATGTGAAGAGTGTACTAAATATATTAGAGTAGTTTCCTGCTAATTCAATTAGCTCAAACTACACACTAAAGCAACAAAAATCATTGATAGTGTAGTTATTCATGCGCCTTTGAAGATCGTCAATATACCAAGCAACGAACAAAATGGTGCTTCTGTTGGTGACTGTGTCAACTGTTATTTCTTTGATGATATACTCTTGTTTACTGAATCCATCACTTTATGTTTTCCTAATGTTTCATTTATATTTTAACGGACAATGATTATCGAGAATTTTGGAACAATAAAGCTCATGATAGACATTACCAAAGACGATCTTATTTTCTGCTCTACACCACCAATTTCGGACAAGCATTTTCAAGACAATTCATCAATAAACACATCATTATCATCATATCAAAACTGGGAGAGGCAAGAAAGAAAGATGCGAATAGTGGAAAAAGTCGAAAAGAATTTGCAGATTTAAAAAAAAAAAAAAATCAAATTAACGATCAATAGTTGCCTTCTTCATGGAAAGATATTAAATTTACATAACTAGGAGTTCCTTCATTGTATATCATAAGTATAAAAAAGATATTCGATTGTTTTGCTGTATGCATACCATCTTCCTAATTCTCAACATTTTTCGTCCATAGAACGTAGGTGGGCTCCCGCAATACAAAATACAAGTCTTGTGCCCAAGCAATACACGCCTCCTTAAGGTGACGATGAAAAATCTTCCGTAGTCTTACAAGAGATTTTCTTTTTTGTTTATTATGCATTAAAGGTACGTTTTTCTTCGATAACTCTTCATCAGTTAGAGGCAAGTATACTCTCTTATAGTGTATAGTAGCACGTAATTAACAACACCCTCGAACTTGCTTGTTTCACCTAATAGTGAATTTCATAGGTATCTCAAAGCCTATATCAGAAAAGATGGTACAAACGATATCGTCACAAAAGGGCTTTCTTTCAAAGAGCGCAAGCTCACAATCTACCGTTATCCAACGATTAATGATGAGACTAATAATATTATTAATCTAAAACTCTCACATATCCCCTCTACTCCCTTAAAGAAGTTCTTGCTTAAAAGTTTGCACATGTTTGGCAAAATCCTGGATTTAGAATTTCAACTGAGGTTACTGCTGGTCTCTTTATGGAGCCAGGCTATACTATTCTTAATATGCGCCAAGAAGCTGGTATACCCACTGTAAACAAGTTTCTAAAGACTAGTGATCAACTGAATTGGTGCCAAGAACCTGGCAAAAATATACCGTTACTGGCGCAAGGGTTGACGTACAAAATTCAATTGTCCCCTTTTCAAGACTCATATTATTTTGCTATGCTTACCCTGATTATGGGCATGGTTCCTTTGAATGAGCCGGTCGTCAGAGCAACCAGAGTTCCCATACTTAGCAGCGATTAAAGACTACCATACAAGGTTTTGCCGTTTTCGTTCAAGACTCTATCTGTTGATGTGTCATTTAGTTCAATAACTTTTTTTTTGGGCATTGTTTAAATGCAATGATGACTCGAATAACTCATATTATAAGCACAGTGTGATGATATAGTTGCCAATGTCGCAAATCTATGATTTTAATAAATATCCCTGAAAGTACCATGTTTGTGCTTCACAATTTTTGAAAATTAGCCTTCTAGGATATTTTCTTGTTGGAAATCATCCCGTTTTGAACATTTCTCAATTGATTCTGGTTTAATCTGGTTTAATCTTGCATCTGATGACTAGTGAATGTTCGGACTGGAACGCCAAGTATACTAGAAATAGTGATTAACAAAAATGGCACAAGTATACTACATTTTAATAAATAGCAGTTAATAGATCTCTCGATCAATCTCAGTTTAATAATCTCGCATTTGAAGATTACGTACTATCTACACGACTAAAATGAAGCATTGAATTTGCTATGTAATACCATTAGTTTGTTTAAATACAACAACTATACATCAATGGCTGACTGTAGCTGCATTCTGTCTTGTAAATTAGATTTATAATAGATCTATCGATCTTTCATTGATCCCATTTCAAAATCGCAACTGTCAATTAGAATGTATTTGAAATCAACTGCTACATCTACTAAAAATCATCACCCGCTTGACATGTATAACGTGTACACTATATATTAACTAATGACAACAAGTAGTATGCATGCCATATAAATATAGATCGATTTCTCTACGGATCCCGGTCCAATGTCATCTGTAATAAGTAATCCATACTCAGAATGAGTTACTGGATCTTGTAGATTAAATATTTAGTTTCCATATATTCTATTTCTTGAGAGAATGTATGAACGCTATGGACCAAATATGTATTCTTTCCATCTTGTTTTGATGTTATATGGCAGAAATGTTTAGGCGCCAGTCTCAAGAACATGCTTTTATATTCTCATTCTCATCATACTACTGTACTACTCAGAATTATAGGGGAATAGAACAAAAATTGTTCATGTGCAATAAGCAGGGAGGAAATAATTGTTTTTTTTTATAAAAATAGAAGGTATCGATTGAGGAAGAGCGCTGATCGATGCTGAGTGCAGAAACACTTCTAATTCATCTTGATCGCCGATAGACATGATATGCGTACCACCAGCTATCATTCATTGTACGTTGCCCTATTTTATTGATATAGCAGCGCCGTAACGTGCCCCCCCTATCAGCAAAAAGGAAACCGGTATATCAGATAAATATGTGAAATAAAGCACATGTGTGCCGTTACCCGCGGTATAAGTCACTTCTTGATATTATATATGTACTAATTATTCAAAGTGCTTGGGTAATACAGTAAGTGGTTATAAATAAAAACAAGTTTAAATGTACGAAGCTGCGCCACGGAAATAGTATAGCCGCGACATGTTACAGAACGACTTGCTTTAAATGGTATTTTTTGTGATGTCTACAGTGCCTTTTCAAGAAGAATGAGAAGAAAAGCAAATACGAATATGATTTATTATTATTATTATTATTGTTAATATGAATGATAAAATAGATAGAATAGATTATGTACAGGTTAATTAATAGCAGTAGTAGTAGTAATAGTAATAGTGGTAGTAATAAGATAGTTACAAACGAAACTTTTTCTTGTACATCAAATAAGTGGGTGAAGATGAACTCTCGAGAGATAAAGTGTCACACTCTTGTTCCCCTTTTGTATTATTGCTGGTTGTACTAATATTAGATCGGCTGTAGTTACAAGGAGAATTGAGGAGAGGGCCTAAGACAGCGCCTGTAGGCGAAGGTATTAGACTTGAACAAGAGGAAGCCGAAGACAAAGGAACATCGTTATGCTGAGGAGATGAAAGAGTAACAATAGGAGCTAATTTCTTGTTTCTACGCATCAGTAAAGAATCCTTCTTGGCCTCTTCTTTAGTCAGATTTGTACAACGAAGGGGTAGTGCAGGCATACGATAGAATTCTGGAGCTGCTACAACCAGACTGTCAATACTTTGAATAGTTGATCGATTGGATTGTTTGGGTGACAGTGCAGGTGAAAATATTAAGGAAGAAGGTGACGATACTGGCGTATATTTCATGATTCTGGTTTTGATAGCAGCAACCCAATTGTCCATATCCATTTCTGATTTACATTCAATGATCCAGGGTCTCAATTGCTGCTGTGTTTGTTGTTTTGGTTCAAGACGGAAACAATAAGGATGATTTGCAGTAGGAGCTGGAATCACTTGGTATACTTGACGTAGATTGAGTACTTGAGATGCAGATTCAGAATGCTAGTATATTTAATTAGACCAATGTTTATATAAATATGTAATCAATGCATACCTCGTCTTTATAAAATCTTAATTCAGAGTCTAACAAGACAAAGAACCTCGAAATCCATCTTGATCTGCCAAATGGCAAAGGTATCATCTTTGATAGCCAACCAGCAACTGGTGAAAGTGAATCGTATTTAGGCGACATGAGCATCATACTGAATACTAGTAGTGATAATAATAATAAGAAAAAAAAGATTGGAGATAAATCAAAAGCCGAGTATTTATACAAGTTGTTCACTAATTCTAATTTGGTGAGCAACTCCTATTAAAGCCGAACCCCACAAATTATTATAGCACACAGAACGAACTTTGGGAATAGAGCGCGTGTATCTATTCCTATTGATAGAGTTATACTTACAATGATCAGGGTCTCTTTTGTTTAAATTCAATTAATAAAGCATCTTTCTTATAAGCATGATGGTCCCAGCACCATTTTCTCAGGTATCACACCTAATTACCATTTCTGTGCCAAGTCCTTTACGCGTCAATTAGTACTTATTTACTAAAAGTACATCCATTATCTAACCTTTCCCTCCTTTTTTATATATATTTATTATGTAGTCTCTACAAAAACGCTTTGGCTTTTCAATTTTGAATAGGAGGCCGCATAATATTTGATCGGCAATCATGTTATGAAAATCCCTTGCTACACTTGCGTGCTTGATGGCGTTGTCTTTATATTGTTTACACGCAAGAACGTTTATAGTTAAAGCCACTGGGGAGACAAAAGTTACACACAACGACAAAATCGGTTTCATTCAGTCAAGTCGCCGATTTATCTTGATTGGTCAACATGGCAGGAACAAAGAAACCTTTCGTGACTGTGAACGAAGGAACGGATGCCTCGGGCTAAGGGCTTTTTCTGGCATTTCTCTTTTCTTTTTCCTCTCTTTTTATACGCGTCTTTACACAATCAACATATATCATCAATGGAACTTCAATTAACATCTTATTATAGTAAGTATCCATAGATGTAACCTTATAATTTATGCTAAATAATAGCAATTAACAATCAAATAGCACAGCAGCAGCAACAACAACAGCAGCAACAACAACAGCAACAACAACAGCAGCAACAACAACAGCAACAACAACAACTGCAGCAGCATAACACTCAATCAATAACAGATAATAACTTTCTTAATCCATCTAAACGTAAATTAGAAGAAGATACAGAAGTAAATAAATTAAAACCATGTGCCTCAAAAGCATGTTAATTGAATTCTGTATCTATCTAGTGTAGAAGCGTCAAACGAACACAACTTTTCGCAAAGGTATCCATCACACAAGAAGAATCTCAGCTATTTGCTTATAAGCCAACAACTCAGTTTCAGTTATCTGCTACAGCGACAGCAAATCTAGGTCATAATAGTAATACTGCTGGTATGATCACCCCTCCAGCTGAAGAGCAAGATGTCATGATGATAGATGATGATTTAACAGACGAAGAAGAGTCTCTGAAAACGCCTTGTAATACCAACTATGATTACATACCAACTGACTTGGGTGAAGACGTTGAAAACGGAGGATATACCGGTCAATTGGAGCGTGGCTGGAGCGAGATGTTTAACGAGTACAATATTTGAAATAAGCTACTATAGTATAGACAACACTTGTACTATAAATCAGTCATTCTTTAAGCAATTTATTCTCTAATAAACAAAAAAAAAAAAAAAAACGCCCATAGTTCAAATAGTAATGACTTCGCCCGGCTCGAACCTGATGCACCATTCGGTAAGGCGCTTCCGCCTTTCGTCTGCATATAGTTCAATCATCTTTAATGTTACAATGACAAATACTTGTGTTAGTAACTCCTCCTTTCTTTACTCTTTCTACGATAATGGCATAGTATGATAGAAGATGTTTATTTTTAACGCCCCATTTTTTTAACACTTGATATATGTGAGTTATAGTACATTAATAGTTGCAAAAGTAGCGAAAATTACTGCTAATTGTGAGTGTCAATGCCATGGAACAAAAAAAAAGAACGACGTATTCAAATCCCGACATTAAATTTGAAACGACCAAGGTGTACGTCAACTAAAATACTGTTTAATACTGTTAGTAAACATATTATATCAACGTGTGTTGTAATGAAATTGGTACTCTGGTAGATTCGAAAGCTTTGCCCAAACTAGAACCACTTATTAGATACATTAGATCAAGGCCAAGGCCAAGCGTGAAATCTGTGGATCATTAACGTTACATGAAATGTCCATTATTTTCTGCTCTAATCATTAGCAATATAACATATTCACTGTAAAAAAGTAGTTAGATATGAGGTTTAATATATGCAACGGCTCATTCTGAAAATATATGCTTGTCTGATGCAATGTTCGATTGCTATCATTTAGGAAATTTATCGTCAAATAGATGCTGATCTATGCAAATAAGTATACAGTTTTCCTTAGTTAGGTTGAAATACATTATGTGCATCTCACCTCAGTTAAATTAATGACTTGATGAATTCAACAATTCAACCCATTTACACATGGCCCATCCATATGCGACAATTGACGAAGGGGCAGAAAAATTTTCCGCGGTATTTAAATAGCATTACACTACTTTCATTGGGTAACGACAATGTAAACGTGATGACTACTACTACTGTCTAATAGAGACAAGTATTTATTCAATCAATATTCACTGTGAGATAGTTTATGTAGAAAAAAAAAAAAATTAATAAAACGCATTTCAAACTAAATTATACATCGAATGGTGAAAATGTGATGTTATATTTGCTTCAGAAATATAAAATCATATTTGAAATAGAGACCTTTTTTTTGGTTTTTTATTTATTGATAGAAAGCCGAATTTGTTTAAAGAAAAAAAAATCATTTCATTATATGCAAAATTCACTTTTACTATAAAATAGACATAATAAATGCGTATATATTGTTTCTTATTTGAAAAATTGGCCAATTTAGGCTCAATTCGTATACACAGTAAACATCTCCAAAAATCGGCACATTTTAAGAGAGGTTTTATTGGCTAGCGAATGAGTACTAGTATTTAGCTCTTATTGGATATCGGAGAATAATATAACGGAGACAGGTCTAAAAATTGAGAAAATGCATCGTGTTTACTGTTAATGCGATTATCACCTAATAAACGGCTCCAAACTAATCCAAAGGCTGTTAATAAAGGTTTCACAGAATTCGAATCCACATCGAATAGTGTATAAACTGTGTTACATTTACTATAAAATTTTGAGTTAACCCTGGGATTAACAGAAGAATGATTTTGGTTTTTTTGGTTTCATGTTAAATAAATCGGATCTATCTCTATAAAAAGGTATATTAAACTCTGAAAGCTGCAGCTAACGTCAGAAGTACGTCTGTAGCTAGTATATGAGCTTTATAAGGTGCCAGGAGCGGTTAATACCAAAGGTACAGGCCCAATGTCTATATTTCTAATGTGTAACATCGTCCAAAGAAAGATTCTTGTGCAGTCTAAAAAGTGGAGTATTCTGTTTAAATTTGGTACAGTGTTTTCAAAGCTATTTTTTTTTTCTCTTTTTTTCAGTTTGAGCCAGTATCATAATGTTATTGCCTTTATTCTAAGAAACATACACACATATACATATATCTATTTAACATGGTACAGCATTACTATACAATTTTACTTTTTTATACCTTGATTAGCCTTGTAAAAACACATGAAATTTCATTCCGAGATCCAAACATTCAGTATTTTGGTCGTTGGCATACGTCCCCAAACGAAATTCAAAGCGGCTGGCCCGGTGCCTATTTCAAAGTGACAGTCGAATATACACGTTCTATTAAGCTACAGCTCAATAAACCCACTTTTATAACTGCTCACATCAACAAGGGCCCGCAACTTGTCTTTAAGAACACATCTACCTGTATTGACTTGATCCCAGAAGGACTTGAAACAGACGGACCCCACGAATTACTGGTTGTGGCTTCCAATGTCGTGGATCCATCGCAAATGTCTATCGGACTTGAATCTATTCTTGTAGACGATACAGGTAGCACTGTTACCCCACCACCTTCGGCTTCTACGCCTCTAGTAGAGTTTGTTGGGCACGATTTGACGCTCGGTATTGCATCCAGTCAAACGCTGTTTTCCAGTTTTGCTTGGCTGACAAGTGAACTGCTTGGCCTCGAACACTCTCAGATTGCCTACAAAGATGCTACGTTAATCGATGGCATGGAATACAAGTATTTTGACTGGTCTTTGCTTGGTGATCATGATCAACAGCAAGAACAAATGGAAACAAAAACACCTTGGAGTGTTGTGATTTTGCTTGGTGCCAATGATCATGAAACAGATTATGCTTCAAATGAATATCGACAGGTATTAAACTCCTTTTTAACCAGAATCAGAGAGAGATTATACGAAAATGCACCCATCTTTATCCTGTCAGAGCCACTTGGAGACATGTATCGTCCTTCTCAACAGTCTGTGATTGATAGAGTACATCAAGGCGATCAGCACATCTATTTCATTGATACAACTGCTTGGCTAAGATATGGCTCGAATCTGTATAAAGACAGGGTAGGTGTTTTGTGTTATATGGTTACTTGTGTGTTTCTAAATTCTCTTTTTTTATTATTATTATTATTATTATTAGGGTCATTTAACAGATGCTGGCCATGCTTTAATGGCTAAAAAGCTTGCACCTTTACTTCAGATCAAATTGACGCATCCAAGAGATCCACTTCCTGGCCCTCCACCCAATCCCAACTTGCCCGGTGATTGGCAAACCATGGATGTAGGCCAAGAGACTCGTATCGGGCTTCCAGGTACCGTTTCCGCTGACTCTGGCTCTACATTTACATTATGGGGTTCTGGAGCTGACATCGATAATGACAAGGATGCATTCCGTTTTGTCTATCAGCCTTTTTCGAGCCAGGGGATCATTGAGAGTACCGTGCGTTCTCATTCTGCCTTTGCCAAATGCGCTAAAGCCGGCATTATGATCCGAGAACACTTGGGCCACGGTTCTCCACTCATTATGCTAGGTATCTCCCCTGCTGAGGGTATCTTTGTTCAGATCCGATATGGCAATTTTGAAATGACCAAGCTCATCAAAAAGATGAGAGCCTCGCCACCCTATCGCCTTCGTTTAATAAGACAGAAGTCAGGTAATCTTTTTGAGGCGCAAATCCAACATGTGGATGCCAACAATAGTGGTGGTGAAGCAGGATGGGAAACATTTGCTACTGTGCCTTTTGTAATGGCGCGCGATGTGTATGCTGGTTTGGCTGTTACTAGTTGCGATACTTCGGTGGTAAGCGTAGCCAAGTTTTCAGAGGTTGGATTGTTCCATAGCGCGTTTGTATCAGCAGCATCAAATGAACCAAAAGTGCGTTTCATAGCTCAACATTAACTAAATATTATGAATAAAATAAAAATAAAAAGTAGTTTATAATAGAGGGATATACATGTTCTTTTTATTATTATTAATTCTTCTTTTGCTTTGCCTCGAAACGAACAGGCGTCTGAATACCAACTAACCAAGTGATACCGGTACCTGCAATGAACAAAAAGAGGAACACAACACCAAGGACCATAAAGACACCGGGTGTAAATAATTGATACTTGGCAAAGATGGGTAAATTCTTGACAGGCTCAGGGGCACGACGATGTAATTGATGGACGGTGCTCTTTTTAGCAGAGCTTGAAGTGTAAATAACAGCATAGTCATCTTGAACGTTTTCTTCAACCGTTTTAATAAATTGACCCAATACAGCATCTATGTATATATACACACACGCAAAAAAAATGAGTAATCTATTGATACTATCAGGTATATCATCTATTTACCGTTGGACTTGAGAGTGTTTGCATCATCATTGGAAGCAGGAAGAGGTACAACAGCGACAATAGGTGCACTTTGCTCTACGAAATCTTCATTTGAAACAG
This sequence comes from Actinomucor elegans, assembly GCA_026027325.1. NCBI lineage: Eukaryota > Fungi > Mucoromycota > Mucoromycetes > Mucorales > Mucoraceae > Actinomucor > Actinomucor elegans. The sequence continues at coordinate 3,322,384 of JAMSLZ010000003.1, forward strand.
CTATTATAAAGTTAGATTTGATAATCAACCGATACTATAAAGTCTTACTGGAAGGGTCCAAAACAGAAATAGCAGCATCACAGTGAGTAGCGATCATCTTTGCGAGCTGGTCAACGTCAACACCTTCAGTAATGTACTCGATTTGAGAACGACTAGATGCTTGACTGCTATGCTTCTATTGTAGAGGGAGTTTCCTTTTTGTTTCAGCTTGTTTGATATATATAATGAACGCGTGAAATCTCAAAATACCTTCAAGTTCTCAAAAGCTTCTTCGAAACCAGAACGAGAAAGGTCGTTTCTATGAATCTATAACACGTCATTAGATTGACGTTTTAGCTAGTGACATACAGATGCATTACCTCGGGTTGGTTGACCAAGGCAATAACTTTAGCAGAACAAATATCTGAAGAGAGAGAGGAAAAAATAGTAGAAGAAGCATCTGACTTGCTAATGACAAATTGATGGGTAGGCTTTACAGTGGCATCGATATAGCTAAACCAAAGAATGCATCAGTTTATGTTATCATTCACTAGACACGAAAAAAAAAAAAAACGTACTTTTTTGGAGACCATAGAATACAAGGAACAGTGGCTTCAAAGGCCAACACGGCGGATGCTAATGAAAGTAGGGCAGTAGCAGCGTAAATCTTCATTTCGAACTATAGTTTATTGCTGAAACAAGGGGAACCGAAAAAAAAGCAAAAGAAAAATGGAGTTTTGAAAGCACTGCACTATCCACTTCGAGAACGCTACACCTTTCCCTTATACCTGGGCCTTTTAAACGCGTTGGGCTGTATACCAATTTGATTGGATATCGGTGGCTCAATAATGCAAGCGAAATCTGTGTTTGGGAGGCTCTAGGATGCATATTTATTTTCTCAAGTACGATTTTGTATTAATAAACAATAAAAAATAGATATTACGTATTATTACAGAGTTTGTGTAAATATTAAATGCATTTCAAGTAGTTTAAAGAATGCATAGTATTTTGTATCAATATTTGGAGTGTAATTTGGTTTATTTATGAATTTGAGGGAATATTTTGTTTGGAATTATTGTCTATTTCTCATATGAAGGAATTACGAAAAAAATATGCGCATATACTTGTTTAAAAAAATAAGCGTATCAATATGTAAACTATATCTCTAACTAAAAGATTAGGTCAAATTGTTACCTTAATTTTTTATAGGAATACTTGATTGGTCTATGGAGTGTAAATCGTCTCTTTTGAGGCTATCATTGGATTACGGATGTTAAATATAAAAGTTCCTCTACCATCAACTCTTTTTTTTTGGTATGATAAAAAGTAGATGTAAGTAATAGATCTATTAACAAAGTTTGTACCAAATTAAATTGTGCATCGAATGGCATAAAAATCATGCAAATAAGCTTTTAAGCTTCAGAATTCTGTACCAAAAGAAAGGGTTTTTTTTGACAAAAGGATTCAACCAATTCATCCAGTTTCAGATTTATAAAAGCAAAAAAAAATTGGGACCATCTAGGCGAAATGAGCAATAAATACTGAAATATGGACATGGTACTAATTGATAGGAAACGCAACTTAGATGCCGCTAATATTTATTACTTTTCTTCTTCATCATCCATTTCATCATCACCTTCATCTGCTGAGGTATATTCTTCTTCAGTTTCGTTCTTTTTCTCTGGTTCTTGGTACATTTGAGCCCATCGAACGAGCAATGGAGGGTCTTGGACAGATAAATCATAATTTAGAAAGAAAAGAAATTCTTGTTCCATACGGGCAATTCTCACATTGCGGTCGTTTCCATGAGAAGCTGAAGGCGCTGATTCGTCTTTTTGGTGTACTATGGTATCATCCCCTTTTGCTAAAGGAGCCGAAGATGGTTTTGAATCGTTATTAGTTATAGTAGTAGTTATATATTGAATCGTGTTGACATTGGCGGTGGTGAAGATTTTAGGCGAAGTTGGAGGGGTGATGGGTGCTTCGATTGAAGAGGGTGTTCTGTTGTTGGTATATATAATCAATCGAAGACTATCATGAATGTATTTTGATGCCATAATGTAGGCGACCATGATCATTCGTGAACCACAACCAGCAGTTCCCTTCAGATCTCGATAACGCTAGAATAGGAAATCCATTACTAAGTTTTTCGGGTATTGAAAGATTTTTTTAGTTTCTTACCTTATTTAATCTTTCGACGTAACTAATGGCAATTAGTAATGTAACGCTTGGACAGATTGTAGGTGTAGATACAGGACTCTGACAAAATCTTTGAAGTGCGACATCAAAGGGTTCACTTGTATCCATACTGGTTGTATCCAATAAATTGTTCATCATGTAATATAGTTGCAATATTTTTTGTTGGCAAGGTTTATCCTCCCAAGCTTGCGCTACAAAGACAGCTAGATGGGCTTTTTTTTAGACTGTAATGTTAGTATTGCTACTGTTTTGTGATTGTGTATATAATACCAAGACATCGTTTATTTAATCGTTGGCGGTTATTGAGCTCGATAGCTTGCAATAATGCACAGGCTTGATGATAACCAAAAGAGTGAGGTTTAGTCAGCTTTTCTGTGTGACTGAATTCTAGCTGATTCTTTTTATATGGACAAGGTATATGACGAGTGGAATGCTTATCGACAAGTGTCTTCATAATCTGGTATATGATTTTGATCTGTCGTATAGGATCAATATTGACTCTTCGATTTCAATGTATGTGGTGTAAATAAGAAGTAAAGAAAAGCGAAAAAGAAAGCCAAAACGTTCTATATATACTTAGTTTTTTTTTTTTTTCTTCTATGGATTTGTAATTATTCAGAAATCGGTAGGCATTCTACCACCGCTCCTTGCATGATTCAGCCTACTCGTATTTCTAAGCACTTGGAACCAATCTCAGAAGAGGGAATTATTTACGGGCCGAGGGCCACTCGATCATTTATAGTGAGTGGATAACATATTAATAATATAGCTTACTTGAGATGACTACGCAAGAAAACTAGATAAAGCGCAGCTAAAAAAAAAAAGAGAGATGGAAAAAAAAAAGCTTACATTGATTCATACTATTCTTTTTGTCAGATCACATAAAATAACTAAGAATATCGTGTAACATTTAAAAGCAATCAAATCACTGGGACTATTATATGAATATCTATTGATAATTCAATGGATTACATATGGCCTGTTGTTTGATGCTCTTATAAATCACTATACATCAGTTCATAATAGATTTTTCATCAGTTTTTATTGTATGTTTTAAATTTTAAATAAGGGTATCTGACGCTTAGTAATACCTTTCTTTAAAGAAAGATAGTCCCGAAATTGGGCCTCGGGTGAACTTTGCGTTTTTGTTGTTACAAGGTGATCAGAAGATTAATCAACACAATGGTTGTTTTTTGAACACAAGTGTTATGCGTATTTATGGGATGCACAATGTATAGAGTCAATGATACTTATTCTAATAAATCCAAGATTGGATGTTTTATTATACAGTCTAATTGGGTGAAAACACTTTTTTGTTATATGTTCTCTTGGCATATTTCATCAAGACTACCATAGCTGCTGGTGTCATACCTTCGATACGTTTAGCTGCACCCTATATATAATGTTAAGACGCATAGATACAATACAAATATGTACTTACAAGGGTTTCGGGACGCACGGTAGCTAGTTTTTGTCGAACTTCATTTGATAATTGATCCATTCTATGACAAAGAGTTAGATATATAATCATTTTGCAAGAATAATACACATACTGCAAGTAATCGAGGTTGATATCGAGTGCTAAATGTTCATCGCGCTTCAAAGCTACAACTTCCATTTCTTGTCTTTTCAAGAAAGGTTTGTATCGGCCTAAGGCAATTAATAATCTAAGTTATTATAAACTCCTCTAGACGATAACCTGGGTAACTATTACCTTCAATCATAACACGGTCTTTCAAAGAAGGCTCCAAGTGTTTGAGCTCTGGTAAAAGCTCTTGGAATTGGTCCAAAGTGACGTTGGGCCAAGTCAACAAATCCATACCACTATTAAGTTTGAGAAGCTGTACATGCAAAACAAATAAAAGAAACCTGTTTTACCTTCTTTGAGAGCCATTATCATTCATGTTATCGGAAGCAGCTCTGGTACTAGGTCGAATATCATGTTCCGCCCATTTCTTAGCAGTCATTCTCATATTCTGGAGTCCTTGTAAAGCTGATTCAAGCGCTGCAGAAGAGGATGAATAATGATCCCATCTATCCTTTCCTATAACACCAACTTCAAATCCTATGGCAATTGATTAAGTGATATGGTTACACGTATAAGCTATGTTATTTACCCTTCTTTGTCAACCTTGTATCAGCATTATCTGCTCTTAAAAGCAATCTGTATTCAGAACGGGCAGTGAACACACGATATGGTTCTTCAACGCCCTTTGTAATAAGATCATCAATCAAAACGCCGATATACGCATCAGATCGATCCAATACAAAAGGTGCTTTTCCTTGAGCATGCAAACCAGCATTAATACCTGCCATTACACCCTGCGCAGCTGCCTCCTCATATCCAGTTGTTCCATTGATCTGTCCAGCTAAGAACAACCCACTAATACGTTTCGTTTCTAGTGTGGATCGTAATTCCCTAGGATCAATATGATCGTATTCCACACCATAAGCTATTCAACGTATCAACGTACGGAAGACTATGTATAAATTACTGTCTATGTAGTATACCTGGTTTTAACATATCCACATTCTCTAATCCACGAATCATTCTTAAAAAATTCAATTGGATATCCTCAGGCATGGTGTTGGAAATACCGTTTGGATAAACAACTGGGGTATCTAATCCTTCAGGTTCTAACCAAATGTTGTGTGCTTCCTTGGTACTGAATCTTTTGATCTTGCTTTCCAATGAAGGGCAGTATCTAGGCCCTTTCACAGTCTCCCTAATATGTATGCTTTGGTCAAAATGCTTGGCTATGTATTGGTGAACTTGATTATTCGTATGTGTTTGATGGCATAATATTTGATGATCCTATATGTCGATCTTTAAATTTGAATTGTACACTACATTGCAATTTGAGAAACTTACAGCGTGAGGGACAGTTGTGTTTAGGAAAGAAAAGGGTGATGGAGGATGATCACCTTCTTGGATGGTGAGACCATCATAGTTGATTGTTCTTCCATCCAATCTTGCAGGTGTACCTTGAATAAAAAAGTTTAGTATATTTTTTTGAAGTCATTGTTTATATCTCCCTACCAGTCTTTAATCGAGCTAGTCGGAAACCGGCCGACTTTAAAGATTTTGACAAGCCAATAGAAGGATTCTCTCCAATGCGACCTGCAGGCCAAACCTTCAAACCTGTCAACTTGTAAGCTTAGTCTCTGCATTAATCCGGATTCTGTAAATTGCTTTTACCTAAATGAATCTCTCCTCCCAAGAAAGTACCAGTAGTGATAACAACATTGGATGCCCTAATAATCTGACCATTTTCTATACACTCGATCATTAGATATTATCTTTGACCGTCGCTCGAAAGTCTTACCTAATCTTACACCTTTAACAATCTGAGAAGATCCTTTCTTTAGCATGTTCTGCTGATCTTGTTCCGTAACACTCTCATTTAATACAAGATCGGCCACACTTCCAGCCTGTATCGTCAAATTTGGATAGTTGTTCAAATACTCTTGTAAATGCTTTTTGTACAATTTGCGATCGATTTGAGCTCGAGGACCCTAATTCATTCAATTATTTTAGTAATTCTATGTTTTCATTTTTTTTTCCACTTCTTACATAAACTGCTGGACCTTTCGACTTGTTTAACACTTTGAATTGAATACCAGCAAGATCTAACATGCAATAATGGTCAATTATATGCAATAACATTCCTTTTTTTTTAAAACAAAAGGTAGCTTACCCGATATACGTCCACATACACCGTCCAAAGCATCAATTTCTCGGACAAGAACGCCTTTACCGACACCACCAAATGAAGGATTGCAAGACATTTCGCCTGTTCAAAAAAAAAGCATGCTTAGATCTATTTTGATCTAGGGATTATTTCAAATCAATTTACCGATAGTGTCTTTATTCTGGGTCAAGAGGAGCGTCTTGGCTCCAGATCGTGCAGCTGCTGCACATGCTTCAGTGCCTGCATGACCTCCACCAATGACAATGACGTCGAAATCGTTTTGAACTGGAACATGAGTGACGGTAGCTTGTCGACAAGAAGCAACAGTATGGATTGAGTTGGTTCTGTATACATAGCCTTTGATTAGCTTGTTGGATCGAAGCGATCTAACTTGGCGATGCATTTTTTATTTAGCAGTAAAAGGCTGGGGGAGGGGGACGAAGTCAAGATAAAAATGTTGGAGTAAAAAAAAACTTTAATGACCGCAATGTGAGGTATGTCTGAGGAGGCTGGGTATCTTTTTTTTATTTTTTTTGGTCGGACTCTTATAGATTAGCTAAGTCTACTAAGGCCTTCAATATCTCAAAGATTCATCAATCTTTAAGTCATCCTCATTTAGAATCAAAATCTTTTTGATTCGCAGCTAGATGGAGGTTAAATGAGCTTTGGTTAGATGCAACAACTCATTCTGGGTATGGATTATCTATCAGATGCAATATTTAACCAAGATTTCCCAAGGAAAAAGAGAATTATCAAAGGAGTGAGAACACATTTCAGACTTTGGCTTTGGCTTTGGCTTTAGAATTTTTTTTAAAAAAAAAGGACGTTTTCGAGTCACAGTTACCAAATAAAATACGCTACTACATAGTATTCGATAGTATACAGACTTAACATAAATTATTCGAAATATGATGGCTTCTTCAAACAATTCAACCAGTTTTTATTATCACAAACAATTCCATCGATTATATAAAATAGCGAATAATGTTTGGATAATCAAGCTCTGCCACGAACGAGTTACCTGTGCATTTGCTTGGAGATAGCCATAGAAATTGCTAACAACAGACAACTTTGGAAGTAATGGCTAAAGGATCTGTTCTTGGATGTTAAAAGTTTAGAGAGTAGGGTGCGCACAGTACAAAGTGTAGTAGTCTCACCAGTCTTAAAAAAACCCTTGATCAAGGTTTAAAACATGTTAAAATACTAAGTCGTATTTCGAAAGAACACTGCTTAAAGCTCGAAATACCACTTCCGTATGTAGAAATCATACATTAAAATTTAACGCACGTTTAAAGCAACTGCTAGGTGAGCTAGATACAGTAAATCTAGGGCAAAGCACGATTTACAGTAATTGCCAGGGAATACTCACGTTATCAGTCAATATTTAATAGTAAATAAATTCTATATTGCATCTTTGTGGCTATGATAATTTGTTTAAAATGATATTTATTATATACAATATTTTGCGCTTCTTTAAAGAAGCATAATACAAAGAAAGTGGTTTTTGTTGTTGTTGGATACAATAGAAAAGGGTTATAATATACATACATTTTTTTTAAAAAAAAAGAGTGTTCTCTACATATCCATTAGTATAATGATAAGGGGGATTTTAGGGTAAAGAAAGATCTTCGAAACTAAGACCTTCGCCATTTGGTTTCTGTCTCAAAGCTTCAATATCAACCAAGCTGTTCTTCTCAGCATAGAGGGATTTGTAAGCACTTTTAATCGTAACTTCAGAAACACCTGCAACATGGGCAATTTCACGCGTTGATTTGGGTTGACGGTAAAGATAGGATACCAAATAGATGCAGGCAGCAGCTACAGAGATGGGTGATTTGCCGGCCAGAGTCCCGAGTTCTTTTGCGCGTTTGACCAAGTCGATACCAGCCTTTTGTACATAATTGGGCAATTGAAGGTTTGAGCAGAAACGCAGCATGAGATCTTCCGAGTTCATAATAGTCGTATTGGTTTGAAGTTTAGCTTGCAATGATTTGTAGCAACGGCCAATTTCTTTCTTGGGTACACGCGTCAAAGCACAAATCTCACGAAATGTACGACCGACCTTTTCTTGTCGACAGGCGATAAAGATACAGGCAGCAATAATAGCATCACTGGATTTACCACGCAAGAGCTTTTCATCTTCGACACGTTTATAGAGCTGTTTAGCAGTATCACTCACAATTTTGGAGAGCGAAATTGAATCACACATGGCACTAATCTCTTTGTAGGCTTGAACGAGGTTACGTTCACCCTTGATAGCCGTAGCACGACCATGTACTTTGTTGAGATCCTTGGCAGTTCCAGATCCACCGTCTCTTCGAGAAATTACGGTATCTAACTGATTGCCATCCAACAAAGGATTTGCTGCGGCACCAACACGAGAAGGATCCTATTATGGAGTTTTTTTTTATCATTGTAAATATCTCATATGAACATTATACAAATATTAAACATACATCGCCTTCATCATTGGCAAAGGTTCTCCATTCAGAGCGCGTATCAATGATACGGTCACCAAGAACTAAACCGCAATCACCACAGACAAGATCACCCGAGGCGAATTCTTCGACAATTTGTGGAGGATCAACTCTACAATCAGGACAAATTAACCTAACATTAAGGTTAGGTTGAAATTGCTTTGGCTTTCCTTCATCTCTGAGTTGAGGATCACGTAAAGGGAATGGAATAGCTGTAGTCATTATGTGCTTTGTGTAAAACTTTTTTTAAAGGACTCAAATGTGTGTCTTAGAGGTTGACTTGATTCTTTTGCTATCTTTTTTTTTAGAAGTTGTCTTTTTTTTTACAATTAAAGTGTGCTTCAAAATTACTGCTTTGCTCTTCTTTACGACTTTTTGGTAGAGAAACGAGAAAAACAAAAGAATAGATTAAGGAAAAGAAGTGAAGAACAAGAAAAAAAAATTTTCACCTCTTTTTCATACCAAACTTGAAACGTAAATTGCCCAATCAATCACTACCGGAGTACAATTTGGAATTGCCAGAAATTTCTATTGGTATAATTGGACGTGCTGAGCCATTTTATTCACCGCTAGCCCATAAAATTTAGAGTGCCTCGCAGTAATAAAACTGAAAAAAAAAAATGGCCGTCAACCGTTTCAGCTTTCTTACACATGATGAAACATTATTATTGAAATCAGTATATCAAGTCTCAAAGGAGTGATGTCTAAAAAAAAAAAAAAGAGAGCAGAACACCATTACGCGAATTTACAATGAAATTTCAAACTTTGTTTCATTGATTAGGAAAGTCAACCAATCTACGGAGTTAAAATAACAAAAACCTTACCTGGTTCCACAACGGATCAAGATGAAGCTTTGTATTCCGGAAAATATATAGGAGGTGAGGCGAGTTTTTTTGCGAATAAAGTTTTATAACGGTACATTGATATTGGCAGGTTTTAGAGATTGCCACCTTTGATACGCGGAGAATGAAGTATATTTCATCCTACATATGTACTAGAGTCCCTGATACGGTATCCCAAATTGATGTGTCTAAAGTAAGTTCAGCAACCAATCCGAACTGGTTAATGAATCCCGAGCAACTTGTAGAACAAAACGCGACCTTTCGAATGATACAACATCTATTATTATTGGCAGGTACTGGAGGACTTTAAAGGCTATGCATTTTGTAGAAGCTTATGGCGTAATGTACCTCCAAGTTGATTAAATATTATTCATATTATAACCAAGAGAAACACCTGACAAGTACAAGAAGGCTTTTTGTTGATATCATGAGTAGATTTACATGTAATAATATGGTTGAGTTCCAATCAAGACTTGGTTCTATTCTCTTTTTCGTTAGCTTTGCCGATCCTTCTAATCACCATTCAGTAGTTAGCGCATATTCTAATTTGAAGATGATCTCTTTTTCAATGATAGTGATAGGCTCGTTTTATATATTAATTACCATTCGTGAACTCCGCATCAGTCTAAAACGATGACAATCAAATAAATGAGGTATATGTTCTGTTACTATACTTGTACGATTGAGCTACATTAACAGACTATCAAAACTGGTATATTTGAATAGCGACCATGTCACACGGATTAGAAACAGTCAGGTAAAAAAGTGAACAAATGTCTAGAGTGTTCTTTATTGAAATAGATACTTTTTCAAGCCGAGTATCGAATCGCCTGTTTATAATTGATTAAGCAAAAATAGAGTGGAAGTTGAAACTGAGCAATGCCAAGTCTAATATATATATATATATAAAAAAAAGGTCTAGACAATTAATGGATTAGCTTCTGCAATTTAATTCTTGTATTAGTGCATTTCGCATGTGTTTAAGGCGATCACCGAACCAGTATGATTTATTCTGATAGTGGGGAGATACAACGAAAATAAGGCTATCATCTATTAAGCTACATTCATTGTCTACACATAAAGCGTTTTAAACAAGTGATATATGTTTTATTTCATGAAAAAAGGAACAGTTTTTTGATAGAGAAGGATGATGATGTGTGCGAAGTGAGGTGTATACATATTATTATTACTACTATTTTCTAAAATTACATTAATGTTGAAGAGTTGAGACCGCCTTCGATATCAGCAACGACCATCTCGGTAACCAACTCATCAAAATCGACCTTACGCTTCCAGCCCAATTCAGTGTTGGCCTTGGTAGGATCACCCAACAAGAGCTCAACTTCAGCAGGACGGAAGTACTTGGGATCAATACGAACACGGACCTTTCCACTCTCAGCATCTTTACCGATCTCGTTAACACCCTCACCTTCCCAAACAATGTTACGACCAGTGACCTTGAAGGCCTTTTCAACAAAGCTACGGACAGTGTGTGTTTCACCAGTGGCCAAGACGAAATCTTGGGGCACATCTTGTTGCAACATGAGCCACATACCCTCAACATAATCACGGGCATGTCCCCAATCACGCTTAGCATCAATGTTACCGAGGTAAAGACAGTCCTGACGGCCCAAATGGATATCAGCAACAGCACGTGTAATCTTACGAGTGACAAAAGTACGGCCACGACGAGGAGATTCGTGGTTGAAGAGAATACCGTTACAGGCATACATGTTGTATGACTCACGGTAGTTGACAGTGATCCAGTAACCATAAAGCTTGGCAACACCATAGGGAGAGCGAGGATAGAAAGGTGTAGTTTCCTTTTGAGGGGTTTCAACTACCTTACCGTAGAGTTCAGAAGTAGAAGCTTGATAGAAACGGACGCGATCACTCAAACCACAGGTACGGATAGCATCCAAAAGACGAAGAGTACCAAGGGCATCTACATCACCGGTATATTCAGACATATCAAAAGAAACCTTGACGTGAGATTGAGCAGCCAAGTTGTATACTTCAGTAGGTTGGATTTGAGAGATGATGTGAACAAGACAGGTAGAATCAGTCAAATCACCGTGATGAAGGAAGAACTTGACACCTATAGAAAGCAATGATCAGCTATCTATTAAAAAAAAGAATCAATATTGCTTACCTTGGTCATGTCTGTCCTTATAAATGTGTTCAATACGACCAGTATTGAAAGAAGAAGATCTACGGATAATACCGTGGACTTCATAACCCTTCTCCAACAAGAACTCGGTCAAATAAGAACCATCTTGACCAGTAACGCCTATATTGGCTGTTAATACTTGTTCACACACCTATAATAAACAACTTACCAGTAACAAGAGCAACCTTACGGGCTCTGTATTCTTCAATAGGAATAGAAGGGGAGTTACGTCCGACTTGGAGAGAAGAAATAAGGTTTTCAGACATTTTTGTTAAAAGATGAGAAAGAGATGAAGAAGAAGAACAAAAAGTAAGCTGGCTCAGTTCTTATTTATTTTAGTTGGGGTAACACGACGAAGGGCTTTTTCTTTTCAGAGCCAAATAAGCCTCTTATTATTTTAGACCCAAAGAAGTGTATTTATATCATTTGCGCGTGCATCTTGTTTGAACATATAGTTCATTACAAACACTTTGTAGACTAGTGTATGATTGTGCTACTTTCAAATGTTTCCATAGTAACATTGATAAGCCAGAGAATAAGCCATCTATATGTTACTCCAAAAAAAGACTATAGCTTGCTAATATATACTCTCCGTCACCTATCACGTATTTTATAATCCAGACTATTATTTCCAATGTCGAGCCATCATCTACTGCAATCACTCATTGAAACAAAAAGATGATTGAGCTTGCAGAATGAAGGATGCCACTTGTTCATTTGTGCCATTTGTTGTGTCTATTCATCAGATATGCTTGTGTACCAATGCACCTTTTATTTTCAACCGTAATAGTATTCAAGCCTTCCAACTTCCACAGGCTGTTTTGATCTTCGTCATCGTTTTGGCTTTCCGGATTTTACGTGTGACAAGCTCATTTTGATCTGTTCCGCATGTTTTGTAAACTAACAGCGAAATTTGAACTGAGAGCACTGTCCTTTATTGCTGCTATCTATGCATTCGTTTGAGAAGCTTCTGAGATTCTTTGGGTGTAAAACAAAAGTTTATTCTTTGATATGGGCTTTGCTCATGGCGATGTTTTCCTATTGGTCTCTATAAATACGATGGCTTTGGGGCTGGAGTTCAAATTTATTAATAGTCCTCCCTTCCAGTGGACCTGAATAGTAGCTCATTTCCTGCAATGGTACATCCACTGCCAGCAAAACCATTTCATTCAGCCTATTTTGGTCTATCATCATTCATAAAAGCTACTTCTAGTTCTTTTGTGGAGTTTGTATACTGTGTGCCCATAAAGGGCCACGTCAATATTTTTAAGCTTCTGAACAAACAATTTATATACTAAGTATTAGACGTTCATTCATTGGTGTTCAATCAATTTTTTTTTTACCAGGTAAAGTAATTCATGAAATTAGTTTATTCATCAATGTGATGTTTGACCGAGATCACTCGAGTTGGCTTTTGTGTCAATTTTTCAGGTGCGACTGTATCTAAAATGAAAAGTATTCTTGTAGAATATGACAGTGGCAAGCTTTCTCTTTGTAATAACAATCAAGCTGTAGAATATCATTTTATCGGAACTTGTACTTGTTTTTAGGTACATACATAATAATAATCAAAATCATTTGGTTTATATCTTGCCCGGAATTTAAAGGTACAGTTGTTTGATTTGAACTGTTATTACTGTGAAGGATATGGTCAATTCACATTAACCCACCAAACTCAAAGATTGGTCTATTTACTACTACCACTCACGCCTGTAAAAAGGACAACGGTGTACAGTTACATAATAGTATACAGACGCTTCTGAGGAGGCATACTAGCACCTTGGAGATATGAAGTAGTCCAATTTTATTTAAAGAAATAGTTATATTGATGATTAACCGTATAGATGATAGCAGTTCTTTAAAAAATCCCTTTTAGAAATAAGGATGCTTCTTTTCAATTTTCTTACGGACATTATCTTTAATAGGATTCAAGAGTTCTTGGAGGATTTCTGTTCGCTCTTCCTTCTTTTGCTTAGCATGCATGGTTTAGATAATGCATTGTTCAGAACAACCACTAATCTTATATACTTACAAGCGACCTCTTTCGTTCTTAAGCTTCTCTTCTGTTGTCTTCTCTTTGATTTTGACTTCTTTTTCATTCTTCTTTTCCTCATCACTGTCAAAGATAATGAAGGGTTTTTGATCAGGCAGGGAAGCTTGGTGAGCTAGTTCTTTATAAGATTGCTCTTTTCCCAAAAGACTCTCGCAATACATTTCTTCATCCATATCAGAATGATAGTGTGATTTACTTTGAAAACGAACCTCATCATCGCTTTGGTTCGAGTCACTTGTTTGATCCGGTTCTTCTTGATTATCTTCGTACTCTGAAAATCCAAGAAATCTGTTCATCTTGTCTGTAATACTGATTTGTTCCTTCATAGAATCGGCATCTTTTAATGAGTCTACCTCCATATCCGATGTCTGTATATGCAAATCAATCTCAAATTAATAGATATTGATCGTCTGATATTATATACGCTTGCCTCTCTACTGCTTTCGCGACTCATTATCCGAAACGGAATCAACTAAGAAAATAAAGAGATACAAGTGCAAGGCCGGATATAAATAATCAAAATCATGTTGTTTGACGCGATATTACGCTAAAGCTCGCGTACACCGTGATCCAATTTATCACAAATGAAACACGGACTCTTGTGCCAATCAACATACCTTACAATATTGACCATATTTGTGGTCAACTATTAGAATCGATTCGAGCTAGATATATTATTCCACAAACACGTTTGGAATAAAACAAAAGGGTACAATAATATACGCTTGTATAGTGTTGGTACACAAATTGTGTACTAGAGATGTTAGTGAAAAAACTCTGTATTATTGCCTTTCAACCATAGAATCCTCTTTAATATAATATTCATGTAAGTTATTGCGTTATTTTATAACAGTTATTCAACTTATATATAGACAATCAAAATGCGAAAGCATAATTTGGACAATACTAAACAAAACTACACTCATAGCCTTTCCTCTAACAGATCTTTACTATAGACAAATAATGATGAAAAGTGCCTCCCCCCCCCCGCTATAAGATTTTTTTAAATCTTTACTAACTGTAGGATTCCTGTATATTTATTTCTGATGCTTGTTTAAAATATTTGACAGGAATTTTGACCTACTTTTTCACAAAACTCCATCTTTAGACTTTGCAAAATAAATTAGTTTCAAAATTAGGGGCTAAGAAAATATCCTTGTATTTTTGAAATTAGGCCTTTTTTAGTGTCTTTATATTGCTCAAGTGAACCTGATTTAATGTCGCATCTAATAGATAATGTCATATTCAGAATAAATTATTCCATTTAGTACAACTATGATTTGAGTAATGTATCATGAATATATTATGTTTGAAGATGTGTGGCAGTATAAATACATTTCTAGGCCTGATGATCTATTTACGCCTAACGATTTATAGAATCTCTCTGCCGATCTTGATCAAATGCTACATTGATGCATGGACATCCCAGACTCAGATTGTTGTGCAGTAAGTCTGGTTTTTAAAAGTAATATATACTCCGACTGTACCTGTTTCAATAAATCATAAACTACTGACTGTAATGATCCCAAATTGAAGCAAAATATAGCTCATAATACCAATATACTTTTTTTTTATTAATTTGAGAGCGATTGATTTTGTTTGGGTTGTTTAGGAGAGCTTCTTGTAAGGTCGATTTTTCAAAATTTTAACAGTACCGAAATCGGTATACCTTTTAATCAATTACTGTTATAACAGATGATAATGAATTCAAGCATGAGTACTATCAAAAGAGAGTTAAAATAAAAGTCGAAATATTGTCACCATTTAATATTTAAGATGATGGAGGGAGATGGACGCTGAAATAGTTCTTGCAAACACCACGGGTAGGACTACAGAAGCAGGAATTTTGAGTGAGCTTATGGCAAATTGTATGTCTTCGTCGATATTCTTCAGTAGACAACTTACCCTGATAAATAATCTTATGATTAGGGGTTGAATGAGGCCTTAGAGTAAGTGCCTCAGATTTAGAACTTATCTCTACAGTTTTTGCATAGTCCAAAAGAGACTGGGCAAGAGGCCAACAAAACTCAAAATGACTCAATCGGTTCTCCTTTTCTACATAGATAGATTCGTGTAGAGAATGCGCTTGCTTCAGCAATAATCCAAAAGAATGACAAGCAGCGAATCTCCCATCGATGCATTTTTATGGTATCGTAAAAAAAAAATGATAGATTTTTATGGCGATTGTTCGCAATATCTACAGCGCTATTATTCTAATCGTACCAAGAAGCTTGACGAACGCCATCTTGACAAGCGGCAAGACAAAACTGAACATGCAATAAATGAAAATAAAATAAAGCGGCTTCTGTTTATGAAAAATGCAGCAAGTGTTTTATTGAGAATGCGACATGATTTTCTAACAGCATAACAAGTTCATCCTGTTCAATGTGTTTATCGTTGATGGGAATCTTAATGTTTTCTTCTGCGTAAGAATCAAGATTAACTAATTGTTGTTTTAAAGCGTAAGGATCAGGATTCTCATCAAAAATGTCCATTGGTTCTGTCTCATTCTAGTCGTAAATATTTCCTCTACCATCTTTAAGGGTACTAACAATTTTTTTTATAGGATGAAAGATATCCGAAATTTATTCCTCACACTCTTATATATACTGCATACAGACAGACTAATCAACTATAGATTTCTTCACAAATCTTGGTCATATGTCACATCAAATTAGTAATCCATGTTCAGAATCAATTGTTGCATCTGACCAACCCTCAATTTGACTGCAATTTTTTCCTTTGTTGCGTCAAATGGATTGGTCATCTTTGCTAATCTATAGTAGTTTTGACCTTTCTAATAAAAGTCCTTGGCCAATAAGCAACTGAATATAGATACCAACAATAAAAGAGACAAAGGTTTCTGTGCATATTAGTCATCACAAACTAGAAACTCGTATTCCCGTCTTGTTCCGTGGCGGTAGACTCAGTATCTGATAGAGCCAATAAAAAGCTTCCTTTACTGGGACCACTACTAAGCTGTATACAGAGCTGAAACCTAAGTAACGAGCAATTCATTGCGTAAATGACCCGTTAATATGTACCAATAGCAAGCCTCAATTTGAAAGGGAATCGTGAGAAATAATAGGATTGAAAAACGCAGAAACTTTTAAAGTTGCACAACAGGAAGAAAAGTAAAAAGGTTGCATGATGCGATTTTTATTCTATATACAAATTCTAATTTGTACGATCCTTGATAGGTTCCCAAACAGTGCCTTCCACAGCCATTTCATTTTCAATTTCTACCTGGATCAAAGCATCCAGACAAGCTTGACCGACAACTGGTTCTAAAAGAGCAACTACGTCAGGGCTAATGAAGCCATTATTAACGCGGTCAGCAAAGACTTGCATACAACCAGCAGCTTTGATGGGTCTTGAAGGGTCACGAGCACAACGGGCCAAATGGAATAACATTGAAGTCTCCATCTCAATCGACTGAGTTTTAGGGTATTTAGTAACAATTTCGTTCAATAGGTCTTGGTTATCATCCCAGAAAGCAGGATCTTGACGGCCTTGAGAAGAGTAAAAAGAACAGCCGTCTGTATTTAAACCACCAGTGAGCACAGGACCCACATCTTGGTTCTCTGATTCAATAGGTGCAAGTGCATTTTCAACTGTAGTCGACAGGATTTCAGTCATTTGTTCATCAGCCTTGAAGTTACCAGAAAAGAGATAGGGTACATCTTTCAACTCAGGATAGACATGTTCCTCAGCAAAATAATCAATATTACGTCTGATACAATAGCCACCTGAGGGTATAATGACTGCACCAGGTGGAGCTAAATGTGAGAGTGAACCACAAGAACCAAAGCGGATGATAGCCAAGGTACCTTCCACACTAGCACGGGTTTCACGTACAAAGAAATCCATCATCGGATTACCCATACCACTGATAAAATTATGATCTTGTTACTAGACAAAAATAGATAATGCAGGTAAATGTACTTACATTGCCATGATAGATACAGGCACTCCTTTATATCTGCCAGTGATTGTAAGAAATCCACGCTGACTGAGTTTTTCAAAAGTAGGGTGACCAGAGACTTCTTCAGCGTCCAAAAGCTTCGCAATTCTTCTAGCACGAACATGATCACCGACAGTCAATACACGGTTAGCTACATCACCCAACTTGACACTGATATGATACACTCTGTCTTCAGAATCTCTAGGGAAATTGGCATTTGAGATGGTTTCTTTCATTTTTTTTGTTTTAATTTTAGTTTAAAGAAAAAAAGGAAGAAAAGGGAAAAAGATCAAGTTTTTTTTTATAGGGTAATCGGCCAATGAATGGCTAATACTTGCTGCGAAAGCCGTGGCTTGATAAGGTACTGCGGGTGATTTCTTCTTTTAGTTCAATCAATGATAGTATTTAAACGAACAATTACCACCACTTCAAAGAAGGAGCTATTATCGACCTTTTTAAAACAAACAGACAAAGATGTCACTTCAACCGTATACCGAGGCAAATTGTTTGAATTGCAAACATTAGAATCCTTGTCAAATTCAACAGGCATGTCACTCTGTCATGTCGGTGGCAAAAGCGATGGTGGTATTGATCTTCGAGGACAATGGTTCAATAATACCAACATCGTGGTTCAGTGTAAAAACACTAAACAAGGTTGTACCCCAGACCATATTCGAGAACTGATGGGTACGGTGATAGCTTCTACTTCACCGAGAAAAAAAACCATAGGAATTTTGTCAACTGTCGGTCATAGACATTTTACTCGAGACGTGATTGCTCATTTTAATGCAAGCCCTATTCCCCTTGGTTTAGCTACGATACAAGATACAACACTCAAGACACTCATGTTTAATAAGAAAGCTCAATCAATTTTGAAAGGGCTCAGTATTACAACTCAATATGATTCACTAGGTAATGAGACACTGTTTATTGATATACCCTCTACAATGAAATAAATAACATTTGTATGCCGTATATTTTTGTTTTTTTTTACCGGTGATTATGGCGGAGTCTGCTACAAAGGCATGGTCATTACGACTTGGTTATCATTCAACAACTACTTTGGAATAACGGACCGAAATAACTGAATGATTTCCAGGCAAAATATTGAAAAAGAAAAAAAAAAAAAAAAAAAAAAAAAGCACGAGCTAGCTTTGATAATGTTATACCAATGCATAAGGGTGTTGGAATGCTTTGTGTAGTGGATTTAACACCTCATTTGTTTCTTTATAGGTTTGTCCCTCCTATTGAATACCCAAAATTGCGTAGTTAAAAAGAATACCTATAGTAGAAATCAAATTACTGTTTCTAATCTTCTCTTGTCCAATATGGGTATCAAAGGTTTTTATTATCAAGAGTTTCTCCTACGTGTCTGGTAAATGTCTGATGCTGAAATTGCTGCTGCTGCTGCTGCTGCTGTTGTAAGCTGCAATAGTGAACTTTTAAATGTCTTCTCATGTTACTCTGAACACTAAACCTTCTACCGCACCCGGGCTGCGGACACACATGTGGCTTTTCGCCTGTATGAGATAATATATGAATACGCAAGGATGATGGCCTGGAAAAGGTTTTGAGACATTGATTACACTTATATCTATTCAGCGGAATATCCGATGAAGTACGTCTATGGACACGAGGGGGATCGACGGGATATTCTGATGCAGAAGATCGCCGTAGAAAATGATCAGAATATGATCGATTATGTGGTGAGCGATGCTTTGGTTGCTGGTGAGGGGGCACATCGCTGTCCATTTCCGTATGATTCGTGTAGCGTTCATTTAGCGATAGTGGAGTGTCATATTGCCGTTGGTTCAAGCAAGAAAGATGATGTCGGCCATGATGCAAAATAGCAGGCTCTGAGCTATTCTTATCTAAAATTGCCAAGTTAATGTATAGATATCATTTCTTGGCCCTTTTTTTTATACCTATTTTCATAAGAGGTAAAGGTCTATGAAGTATATCTTGAATTGGAGGAAGATGAACTCTGGCACTATCCATTGTATAATCAAACAGAAAGAAAAGAAAGAAAGAAAAGTGAAACAGGAAAAAAAGCGTATTAGTTGCAGAGAAAAGGACCTATTTTTATATATGGCCGCTTCAGAGTTTAAGGTTTCAATATAGCCATTGGTTATCTACAAAGACTATGATATCAGCCAGAGAACAAGATTGCTTGGGGGCGGTTCTCTATTATTCATTCCTTATTTCTCGAGCATACCTTCATTATCAATACATTCAACCAGCGTGTTATCTATTGAGGGGTATCATACAAAGGATCCGAACAGTCATAAGATCTGCGCTTACCATGGGATCAGCTCGTCCTACTTGATCTTTGCATCAATGAACTATTTTTTGTAATATTAATCCAACCACATGCTCACCTAGTTAATAACGGCTATATTACCATTATGGATATAACTAATGCTGATTATGATTGACTAGAGGAATAATACCTGATTGTAACTAGATTGCTTATGACATCGCAACAGTCCATATAAAACAATTTTACTGAACTGATTGGTGTGTTAATTCATCCTTCTAGAATACCTATCAACCACTCTAAGCAATTAAAAAATTATTATTCCCCTTTCCTTCCTCTATGCACCATTGTTCTTTAAGGAAATAGATTGGCACAACAAGTCAATGTTTAAGGAATTGCTCAGTTACACAGCGAATGTGCTTTTTGCCTGACTGAGAAAAACGTCCTTACTAGAGTACTTACAAGTCTGTCATTTGGTCATGTACGTAGTAAAATCACACTATTTTAAACAAATCGTCATTTTCAAAGGCGCAAATCATTATGAAGTCAGCTGTGCATTCATGAGCGTTAAGCTGATCTACCGTGGCTTATTTTGCATATAGAGTATGTGTATCCTATTGTTTCGACCGTGTAACACATACGTACAATTCTAAATCAAGTATAACTCCGGCGTATGCACGGTGATTTAGGCAAAGTGCTCTGGGTTTCGTTTTATCCAGGTCGTGTTACTAAATCAAGAAGGCTTTCATCAAACTACTAGAGTATTAGAATAAAATAACAGCTTTAATAGAAGTAGCACTCGCTTTGGAGCATGAGCTACTCAACAAATGTGACATTGGACCAAGATCGGTCATCTTTTGTATTATGTCCATTATTCCAGCTGCGATTCTCCAAAAACAAAAAAGAAAAATCGTTACTAAAAATTGAAAACGTAATGTAGAAGGCTGCAGGCACTCGCTGGATATTAAGCTAATTAATGAACATTAAAGAGGATGTTATTCCCTTTTAGATGATGAAGGATTTGTAACTCAATGATTAAAAAACGTGTCTAAAAATCCACAGTGTTCTAGTACAAGCATAGGTTAATATGCAGCCATGGTATCTGATGCGTTAGAAAGAACGTAACACAATCTGTATAACTGGCTAGTTTCCAATTACATCTAAGCATACGGTTAAAATGAACGCAGTTTGCACCATATAGGGCTATTGTCAACTGACATCAATCAATTGAGCCAAGCAGCTTTACATCTATCAGATCCAGTATGTATTTGTTTAATATAAATGAACCAAAGAATAGACCAATGTACACCACTGTTATCAGTTTGAAGAGATGCTATAAAACATTATTGAGATTATCAAGTAGCTTAAGATACACATAAATCGATAATATTGCTTCAGTACTACTACAACGCTGGAGCAAAATGATATATATATATATATTACTACCTACTAAGAGAATAACCTTCAATCAAGTGCATATATAACGTTCATAATACAACTCAGCTTCAAATATCTCTTTTTATTATTGTCCGAGAAAGCATCTGTATCTGAAGATCAGCGCGTGAGACTAGGTGAAATTATATAATCATCATCATTACGTGCGGACCAAAGGCTAGGTATCATTGGCAATTTCTCGAATTGCATAAATCACACAAAAGAAGCTACTGTGATTGGTAAAGTTTAGTAAATCAACGGTGTCAGTATGACGAAAAGGATTTTTTCCTCGTCATCATATAAAAGCCTTTTTCTTTTATAAATCACTTACTCTTTTTTTATTATTACTATATATAACACAACTGCAATGAATGAACAACCTGCTAATACTGGTGCCCATCCCACTACTATTGAAGATGTCAATCATCAACAAGCCTCCTATAATAATCGCGACGATACTATTCAGATGAAGAAGCCTGGAACTTTTACAAACGATAAAGAAACCATATCATCCACGCGTTCAGAATATGGCTCTTCTGATGGTAATAGTAGCATGCATAGTGAGCGTCCCGTGGCCGATAAGGATGCTTTTATTCAACCTGAAGAAACAAAACAACATTGGCAACATAATATGACACCGGCTCAAAGAGCGAAACAGTTGGAAGCTGAAATGAAAAAATCCCACACGGGAGGAAGCTCTGAAGAGAAAAAGCTCAAAATCGGTGAACAAAAAGAATTCAAACTCGATTAATTCTATCTTAAATGTCGAGTTGCGTTATTCATATAATATATATACGTAATAAATAGTACATATTAACTAATAAAATATTCGTATTTTTAATGTCAATTTGTTGCTTGGAGCAAAAAAGGTATCCTGTAAGATTTACTAATACCATCGATCACGTATTTCGCCGATTCATGCAGTACGAATATGTTACGTGTATATAGATGTTGACGTGGCAGAGATATACCACATATATATTTTCTGTATACTGATGATGGGATTATACATATTATAATCAAGCATAGTCTCTTTTCCATATATGTATAATAACAACCCTGATATGGCCTGTCAAATGATTGGTAAATATACCGCGATTCATTTGATGAGCTACTTGACTTATATACTCCATCTTGGCTCCTCTTAACTTTTATACGATAAAAAAAAACTGCCAATACATATTTTGAAGGATTAGTAACAAAGTTTAATTAAAAATATGTCTCCAATTGTCTTAATTGCTGTCAAAAAATGGAGCATAATATTCCACTACAGTTATTTAGAGCAGCTGCATTTGGTGAAATCTCAATTTGGCACCAATGTATTCAATATCTGACTCATTGCATTTATTCATTAACAGTTTCATCGGGTACGCCTAATTCTGTCACCTAATGAAAATCCTAATGATATGAATTTTTTTATTAATAGCATTTTGATACCAAGAACCAACTGTAGATATATTATCAAAAAACAATGTTACCAATTGGATAGCTCTATAAATATACGCGTGTATCTATTACTGTAAAGTTGTATACTATCAGATCATCGTGTATCAAATGTACAGTGTTTTCCAGCCATTTTCTACCAAATGCCATGCGTTAAAAAAGAAAAGCAATGCCGTGTATAATAGCCATACCTTAAGGACGCTCCTGGGAATACAAACCGTACCTGTCAAGGTTGTAGGTATACCTCGCGAATAAACAAGAAGAAAAAAAAAGTGAGTTTGAAATGGCGGGTATAAATAATTATAAAGCACGCTGCTGTTTTTCTCCTCCTTTTAACATATTCTCGATATGAATCGACTCGACTTACCTGAATATGCGGAAGATGCGGCCATCTTGCGCTTTTATCACTTGGATTCACTCGATCCCGAAGTATGGGTAGATGACGAAGAAGGTTCTGGTAATGGACACGACCAGGAAAAAGAGTCCAGTCTTCAGCAATTTAAGCATCCTGAACAAGATGACACGTTAAACACAACCATGGGACCTTCTGAGAGCGATATTGACTTACAAGTCATTGATGATAGCGACCCTTTGGGCGTTTATTCCTCCATTTTTCCCGAGTAAGAATATTTCCTGTGCTATCAGTGAACCAAATCAATAAAATAAGAGACTTACGTTTTATGTAGTGATATGTCGAGAAATACCAACATTACACAGTTAAAAGAAAGTAAGACATCCTATTAACAAGACGTATCATTACTTATAGCAGTTGTAATTTAGAGGCAACAATGATGATCACTAACAAAAAATTCCAGCCTCAACAGTTTTTGCTTCAAGTGCATAAAGATACTTCGTACAATGATCTAGTAGCTGGCGAGGATAGACTGAGAAAAGGTGTTGATCAAAGGGCCGAAGCATTAAAGAGTCTTGTTCACCAAAATTTCGACCGTTTCATCAGTGCAAAGAACACGATTGATCATGTCTATGATGAGATGAAATCAAAGCAATTGAATCAACAACAAGAATATGGTACGATTGGTATCCAGACAGCGTTAAATGGTAAGTTTTTAATGATCAAACATCATGGCCGAGAAACCCTCACCGTATCTATGTAATAGCGGCAAATACTCGCGCTGAGCAAGTCTATGGGCCTGTTGTAGAACGCCGACAGAGAGTGGAGAAAGTGAGAAACACTTTGTACATCTTGCAAAGATATCGTTTTCTGTTCAATTTACCTAGTAGTCTTTTAGAATCAATCAAGCAGGTATGCACAACAGCGTCGTTGGAATGAACAAGTGATGTTGAGTACATTGATAGACCAAATATGAAGCTGCCATCAGAGACTATAAAAAGGGAAAATACCTTTACCAAGTGTTGAAAGGTGATATTGATTCAACTGATCGATCTACAGGATTATCAGATATGGAACGCGAGACTGGCATTACAGATCTTCATCGCAAAGTATTTGATAAAGTATGGACAGAAGTCAGCAAGATTGTTATTGAATTGCAGAATGTACTACTTCGTATGTTGGCTGATCCTTGGCGTAGTATGGACGATCAAGAAAAAACGATCAAGTAAGTTGTATTTGTTCTATTCACAGAAACGCCATGTTTTTGACCAGTCTCTCCAGCTTTTTGTTTGATTTGGATACTACAGAAGACCCTGCATGGTTCTATTTGGACAGCCAATATCAATGGATCATGGGTTTAATGAAAGACACTTACGATGGTAGTGTGAAAAAGATCAATCGACTCAAAAGTGATGAAGGCGATACAGAAGAATCGGCTACTCGACGCAGTCAGTCATTGAAAACAGCCATTGCTCAAGTACAAACCAAGCTTGCTGAACTCAATATCGAGTCTTCTAGCGAGTTGCAAATCTGGCAAGCCATTTCAGACTTGGTCAAATCACAATCTGCATTACTGTTACGGTGTTTGCCAGACTTTTGGCGGTTATCCACAGCATTCATTGAGGGTAAATTCGCCAATAAAGCTGCTGCTGTATCAAAATCCGGCCCCATGGGTATAGCACTCGACACACCATCTTCCCGTAGAAGACGTCAAGGCATGGATATGGCCAAAGTGGAGCAATGCCAACGTATGACGCGCGATATCATTGGCCGTTATGCGTCTTTGATATCCGATTACTTTTCATTAGACGAACAAGCTTACAGAACCATGGATGAAGAATCATACAAGCACTATATCCCTGCGTTTGTGCCTGTGAATGCCAATTCGATCTATACTTGCGAATATTTGACTTTGATCATTAGTGATTTAGCCAACTGTGTTAATAATATTAACACAATCAATCTGGCTGGTGAAGCATTTTCAGGATTAACAGATTTGATGGAGAAAACTAGATCCATGTTTATTGATGTGCTTTGTAAATGCTGGGAAAGAGATGCAAAGACGTTTTACATGTTGGAAGAGTGGGTGTTAGATCCTCAGAATCCTCAATTTACGACTTTGCTGAAACGTTATTATGACTATCACAAATTTTGCGCTCGATCTGCTTATAAAATTGCTAGTCTGACAGCTGTATCCGATGATTCTCAAGATCAACGAGAGCGTACTATTGCGCCTCATCATATAGAAAAAATACGGGGATCTTTTATGGAATCGACCTACACTTTCCTTGACGGTTTGATTGAATTGGCATTCACGGACTATACACCTTTGAACGAGAGAGATGAGCTCGTACTGGCTAAAAAGAGAGAAAAAATCGATGTTCACTCTATGGTAAAACATGCAACGAAAAAAAAGGGGGGGTGTTTCATTTGGATCTAATTCCTTTGTCTAGGATGTACGTATCTTATTGACTGTCAGTAACTTGGAGCATATGCGATCCAATGTAATGCGAAAGTTGGTTGATTTATTTGAAGCTGCATATCACGTTAAAATGGAAGAAGATTTAAGAGTAAGTAGGATCGAGTTTTATGCGCAAGTACTCATAACTTGATTAGACTCTTGTTGATGTGGTGGACCGACTGGACGAAATCCTTTTCGGTGACTATATCAAACGTAAATCACAAATGATCCGAGATATCATTCGACAAGGTATCCTTATGAGTGGTATTGATTGGTCAAGTATTCCCAAACCACAAGAAGTACATCCTTTTGTCTATGAAGCTTTAATGACACTGGTCATGGTCCATTCGCAAATCAGCAGTGTTACTAAACAATTGGTGCCTCGAGCAATTTCTAAGCTACTGGAAACCATGGCCAGTGATTGTCTGGATAGCTTTAGACAAGTGGAGCGATTTGGCATGGGCGGTATGCTTCAAGCTACTTTGGAGATTGAGTTCATGCACCAAACTTTATCGCAATATGTTACACCAGCTGCATCTGATACCCTACAATCAATTTATCAAACAATTGAACAAGCATATGACCCTCAGCAACAGCAATCGAGTAATCTGCAGTCCGAGTTGAGTCATGTTAAAGAGTTACTTGTATTTAGTCGAAAGAGTACTGTAGTGCAATTTTTGTGCTTTAAACAAAACAAGGATCGTAGTAAAAGAGCAGTGGCTAAATAAAATATACAGTGCCTGCAACTCCAAATGATGGTCTTGTTTTAAATATTTACCTGAAATAGAAAGTTTTTGAAATTTCTAGCAAAAAGAGCAAGCTATAGAAAGATATAAACATAGATGGATCAGGAGGAAAGATATATTGAATACCAGAGCAAGGTAGCGAAGTAGCTCTGCGACGCTTGGGAGCTTTAATAATTTCTGCTTTTTTCTGGCGGCCTACTTCCAAGCATGCCCTGTCGGCCAACTGCTCGAGGTTCTATGCGTTAGAATAGTACTATTGTTTAGTTACATCAGTTAATTTATCTATTTAAAATTTTGAAAGTTCGTTTTCTTGTTTCATAACAGCTTAAGGGCGTAAAATAAAAAATATAGCCCAGTCTTCCCTGCAAGAAAAAAAAAGTGATCAAAGCCAAGAAACATACTTTTGTAAAAGCAGAAGGCCATTCCCCATGCCTTCCCCACCACGTTCGTATATTGCTACTTCCACTTATGACTTGCGATTATATAAACAAGATAATTTGATATCAATTTAATAGACAAGCTCATATTCCTATATATATACTTCATTACAAGGCTTCTTCGACATTTAGATGTGAACATTTCAGTTTATTCAATCATATTGGCTATTCCTGTAGTACTCATTCTTGGTCAATATTTTACTGATTTTGTTGAAAAATATATTCATTTCTCGAATTAAAGTATGACCATTTCTGAATATTAGTGAAGTAATCTAAATATATATATATATTTGAAAGTTGTCTTCATGATCTTTATAATGCTCTCTCATACTGTAAAAGCCAAACCAATGATCATTTAACTAAAGTTTGCATTCAAGATACTTTTGGAGCTTTGCCAATTTATCTTCTCAAAGTGATCATATTTAACAGAGTTAAGCTTAACAGAAATTTCTCTCATGAGCAAATACTGTATATAATGTTTGAAATTAATGTAATTAACGGATTACCAAATTGAGACTGTACACAATGAAACCAGCTTTCAAAAGGCTTTTGTGTATGGATGACATCCAGCTACAATCAGGTTTACTACGGTTTTCTCCTAATGATATATCTCTTTTTATTATTCAGAAGGAGCAAGTAAACGACTGGTTTGGGTAACCGTTATTATATTTTATTGCCAACCCCATACTTCTTTAACCCATTGGCCAATATCCATATGAACATTTTCCCATTTAGAGATGAAAGGATGTTGTAACATACGAGCAGGTGTGGGTCTGTGAGTAGGATCTTTCGTCAAGCTATAATAAAGGATGAATACCATGTATGGAAAAGAAAAAGAAGAAGAAAAAAGCTTACCAAACAGCTACAAAATTTTTACATTCATTCGAGATATGAGCACCTTGGATTTCGGGTACAGGTTGACGCACAATAAAGTCAAGCAATTCAAAAATAGAAAGATGAGGTTGATCTGGTGGAGGTAAAGCAGGTCTATTTTGTGATACTTCAATCAAAGTCAGACCAAGCGACCAAATATCAGACTGTACAGCGTAAGCATTTCCTTGAATACGTTCGGGCTACATGATGTTAATAGTGTGTTTTATATAAAGTGCAGTAAACTTACAGCCATATAATACTGAGTGCCTGTAAATGTCTGTGCAATAGAGTTGATCAATTCACCAGAAACTCCAAAATCACAGAGCTTAATCTCGCCTTTTCGTGTTACCACTATATTGGATGGCTTGATATCTATTAATACATTTTAGAGTGACATAAACAGCAATGGTATGATTTTTACCTCTATGGATCACCCTTTTTGAATGCAAGTAAACCAAACCTTTACAGACCTAATGAATTGATTTAATACGAGCACTTCGTGACTGATAATTACTTACAGATTCTGCAATACGCTCAAGCACTGGTTCTCCAATCACACCGCCCAAATCTCTTGCTCTTTTATAGATATCTTCCAAACTTCCAGCTTCACAATATTCCATACACAAAGAAACTGTTGTATCCCCGTCATCCAAAAACGCACCATAAAACGAAACAATGTATGGTGAATCACACGTCTTTAAAAACGCGAGTTCACGCAATATTTGGCGTTGAACAGCTGGGTCAGGCTCTGTAGAAATAGACTAAAAATACGAGTTTATATAGGAACTTACAAGACGCTCATATTACCTTCTTAGCCATGACGAGTTGAGTAGGTGTATGCAAGACTTTACGTACGGTACCAGCCGCACCTTCACCCAATCTCGATATCGTTTCAAGGTCTTCTGGTGTGATATCCATAAAATGATGCGTAGTTGTGCTTGAATCAAATCCTTGACTTGTAGGTGGAAGAGGAGGTTCACGTAATACTGGCATATCTTGGTTCTTGAGGTCATTCGACTGCAAATAAGAAGCTGCTAATGAAGTCTCTTCTTCCATAGGCTTGCTGGCTGTATTGTAATTTTCTGCTCCATTTACAATATTGCCAATTTGCTCTCGGAAACGAGTTGTGTTAGATTGACCGAGATAGGAAGATGACGAGTTTGGTGAAGGATCTGAAGAAGCAGGTTGCAACTGCTCGACGGTCAAACGAAGTCCTGGCCTACGCTTACCAGCTTTGGGTTGACCTAACGTCAATTCAGGTGTAAGAGACATGTTTTTATGTGTAAAAGCGAAAGAGAAAAGAACATGGAACTAGTCACGGCTTGAAATATACGCTTACGACTGCCCCAAAGGGTTGAAGGGCCGACTCGTTTTACGTAATAATAGCAATTGACTATCAAATAACCATACTTTGAGTAGAGTCCTTTTCATAAAGCGCTATCTATGACTATACTCGTTGCTGCGGATCCTGTTACTTATTGAGCTGTTTGCCAAAAAGCGTTTCGATTTTGGTTCTAAAATGCATCCAGTTAAAAATGATCATCATTCAACAATGGATGAGACATTAAAAACGTGTCTATTCAAAATGTAGGTAGTGTAATCAAGCAGCGACCAACACTTACTGTACAACCATCAAGGCAAATGGTTACACTATAATTTCAATGGTTCTCGCATTATATTAGTGAAACAAAAAAGATTCGCGGTCAGTTTTAGGCAATATTGTATCTTGATAAAATATAGTTATGCGCACAAAGGATAGCAGCAACTGTATGAGTAAGTAGCTTGAACCATCCATTAATTCAAGCAGAAACGAGAAGTTGATTTTCACTAAAACACCCATCTTTTAATTCATTGGGTGCGGCGATTGAACTGCTTATGCCACCACCGCCTTCTGGATCAATAAATCGTATAGATATTGACAATAAATGAAGGTATCCCCGATATTTTCCAGCAAAAACTAATATACCAGGTTATGCTCTTTTCAGTTAGCTAACTTTTGTATTAGTTTGAGGCTACTGGAGGATTTAGAGTCTGGTAAAGTTTCATAACGGAGATTGAATATATATATATATATACATATATCATATTCTATGTTACTAAATGATTGCTTTCATGACTAAATCAACAACAGGCCATAGTATATGTATTGTTTTCACAAAAAAAGCATAAAAAAAGATCTATTATTTTCAATAACCCAATTTGTATAATAATAAACCAAGATAGACAGGCGTTAGACCTTGCTACATCGATACTCGGCGACTGAAATGCTGCACAGACATACTAATAGATCAAATGAGAACAAATCAGCAAGAAATAAAGATCGACCAATAATTCTCGAGAAGCATATAAAACAAATCGTGCTCTTTGCAATAAACCGACTTTCATATCAATACAACAACGTAGTTATAGGTTAGAACGCGGCAAATGCCTACATGACAAGGAGTTTTAATACTTCTTAGCAGCTTGTACCTGAATAATACTCCCCTTTCCTTATTATAGCGCAATGAAAACGAGATATGCTCCTTTTTCAAACTCCAAAGACCTAGTGTCACACATTGAGTCTACCTAAAATAGAGGTATTTCACAAGTTAATCAATTAAGCGCTTATTTATTTCACTTTACATACACTTTTCCTCTTTTTTTTTTCCATTCACTATCCTCCTTTCCTTTATCAAAACCCCTTCCTTTCCTTTAAAATACACATAAATATCGTGCCATGTTCAAGAAACTATCTTTGCACCTTCATAAACCTCAATCGTAAGCTTTGTTTTATTCTGTTTGAATCAAACTAAATTCTCATTCTATAGCATCGATACTAGACATGGTCATAATGTAACTTATATTCTCAAAACCAATAAAAACAGCTTTAAATTAATCGTTCATTTCTTCATCAGGAACCTATAAACCGAGATTCCCTCATTGATCCCAATGTTTCCAAGTCTTATGTGGACATGAGTACTGGTTATACCCAAGATACCTATATCGGTAAAGCAGTTGTTACATACTATAGAGACAGTACCTAATGTCTATATAGAACCCAAAGTGGCAGATACCTACTACCCTAATTATCACCAACAACAAAGCAGTAACTATGATCTGTCCAACTATTACCAACAAAACAATAATAGCGATGACTTGAAACTTCCTCCCCTCACCATCGATAGCACCACCTCTGTTAACAGAACTTCAGCAGTCTACCCTTCACCTGCTTCCATCCCGTCCCCTATTACACCTAATATGGCCAGCCAACGCAATAAAGTTGATGAAACAGAAGCCTTGGTTCATGAAGGTATCTCCTACCATGAAAAAGGTCAACTTGAAAAGGCAACACAACTGTTCCGTATTGGCGCTGAGAAAGGTAACCCCATTGGTATGTTTCTTTATGGTGTTTCCTTAAGACACGGATGGGTAAAAAAAAAAAAAAAATCTTAATAAAGTTGACTTTACAAGGACTAACCAAAAGGTATAGGGTTGCAAGAAAAATGAACATGCTGCTTTTCAATACCTTCAAAAAGCTGCAGAACACGCAGTAGAAGATCTAGCCAATATTACTACGACCGTTAATACCTCTGCTTCCAAAGGTGAATTGATCATGGCTATTTATGAACTGGGTGTTTCATTTAGACATGGCTGGGGTGTAAGTTATATTTTATGATTTAAATAACCTCTTGACTAAATTCATACTTGTAGTGCAAAAAAAACAAAGAGTCTGCAGTTCAGTTTTTTAAGATTGCAGCTGATTTAGGCGATCCAGACGCTCAAAATGACCTTGGTCACTGTTATTATCATGGTCAAGGTGTCAAAAAAGACTTATACTTGGCCGCAAAGTACTACCGTAAAGCTGATAAACAAGGTCAAGGTATCATGGGTAATTCTTGGATTTGGAAGCCTAAATATGATTCACCGCCTCATAAATAAAAAAAAAGAATGATAATAATAGACTAGAATTTCATTGAAGTATAGCGTGCTTCTACATCTATTCAGTAGTAAAATACATGTGTAGGCTCGTGAAAAGAGCCAGAAAGGTAGGGATGTGCTTAACAATTCCTACCTGGATGTTAGAACTTGATAAATAACTGGTGCAATCCTTAATATTGCATGTGCATTATCAAATGTGTAATCAAATCCTATACAGACTCTAACAACATACTTTATATCTATTGCTCACGTTTTTAAGATCGTATTACAGAAAATCATAATAACATAACAGTTATGAACTTTTATTTATGACTGGACACTGTCTAATTATAGTTGCAGGCAAAAATCAGAGGTTTTAGGGAGAGTTAAGTCCTTGGGATGACCATTTAAGTTTCCTAAATATTTAGAACATACAGTCAAGTCTATAGAATTTGGCGTTTTTTCAAAAATAAATGTCGCTTTGGTTAAAAACAATAGCTAATTGATAAACTTGCTTGAGCGTTAAGCGCCTTGAAAAAATTGCTGGAGAGTCCTTAGTTAAAAAGCAATTGAAACCTAGTAAGCTGAAGCCACTAGTGAAGCTATACAACAATTACAGCGACTTCACCAGAAAAACATTTATGTACCGTATGCTCAATCCTCAAGAGTGTGAACTACTGGCCAAGGTTGCAAGAGATTTAGATATTAATTACCGCACTGCGTTAAGACGGCAGAATTATTACGCTGGGACAGAAGAGGTTGTATATAGAAAGTCTGAATAAAGCAGTGATCCAAAAAGCTCATTTATAACCAAGCATAACGAGTATATAAAAGAATTACTTGATAATGACCCCCAATTATATGCAGACTACATAATAAATAGTTTGACTGAGCGATTTGAAGACTTTACTGTACCAAAATTGCAACTTAATAGCCATTTACGAAATACAATGCTCACCACTGTGAAAAACTGATGTTTGAATCTGAAGTCAGAAATTCAGTGGAAAACCTGAAAGCTTAAAGACAGAAGATACTGAAAAATGAGCCAGAGTATTGCTGGCGAACTCAATGTAAACAATAGTCGAGTTTGTTACGCAAATCAATACTATGCTATTGTTTTGATTGCGCATAAACTAATCAAGCAATATCTTTTATGATTGCTTTATTATTGGAAAAGCTTTATATGTATAGAAACAACAATCTTAGAGCATCTTCAGTAGAGCTACTAAATTTATTACTAGCGGTTTTGAAGAACATCAACAAGACTATATTGACTGGCTTCATTTGTTCTTGTCAAGTCCTTGGTACCACCAAATTGGCTTCATTTTCTTTTTCTTTTGAGTAAAGTCCAGAGCTGCTCGATTGAGTTTAGCTCAGGAGAATACGGAGGAAGATAAATGCTTCTATATCCCCTTCGCTTTATCATTCCATCACTATCGTCTTCAGGTGTATTTTCCATAATAATATAAACTCATGGCATTTATTTTTGAGAAAACTCCAAATTCCATAGGTTTGGCTGTGCAAAAAACCCTTTTAAAAGCATATTCTATGTAATTATATCATTCATTGTAAATTTAGGTACACGTATAAATATTTTGGTAGTTTTTTTTCAATAGAAAAAGTGATCTTAATAGCGCAAAGACAAAAAAAAATCAATAAATCGTACTGTTCCGCAATAGTTGATAATAAACATAACATAATATATACATCAACGGATGTGCAACAAAATTTTGAATAAGTATTAGAGAAAAAACCTCGACGCTGAAATCTGTCTCTCAGGGTTTCTAATACCGATAAATTCGGTCGCCAATCAAACACCAGAACCTCTCGCCTCAAAGACAGCGCAGCGTGCTATCCCAGGTAAGCTGAAGCTCATTTCCTTGGGCTTATCTCGACTGTTATTGCCGCAAATTATATCCCTAACTGCCAAAGCGCCAATTAACCTTTTTTTCTTCGTCTCGTTTCTCTTTTTTTTAATTACACATTAGACGCCCTTTTGTTGATTCATCAAGAACAAATTGGCTCAATCAATACCAACTTGAAAAGAGAATACACGTAAATAAACAACTAGAGCAGTTCAGTTCTGCAATCAGCTCTTAGCAATACTCAACAAAACACTATATAATACCACCATAATGGCTTCAGCTAAAGTCATGGCCAAGCTTCAAGCAGATCAAAACTCAATTACACAAATGGCTGAACTTCATTCTAAACAAGGCTCCAATGTATCTCATTCTAAAAAAGCAGGTCTAGCGGCACAACGTTGGCATCAGTCTTCATTAACATCACAAGCTTCGCACAAGGTAAATCTTGTAAATGCTTGACATGTACTATCTCTAATACTTGTATCTATTAAAGTCTGCGCCGTCAAGAGACGAGAATGGTACGGTAAACCGGAATACCTATGAGTTACGTTTCTCATTACTTTCTTGATAGAATTATTAAAAAAACATCAGAAGGATCCACCTTCATTATGTCTTCATTTATATCCAACGTATTTCAAATTTGAACATGAGGTATAGCGCGTTTGTAAGCTTATAAATATCAACCACTGACTTTTGAACTTTAGGATGGTTTCTTTTCATACAAGAGTCAATTCAAAGTATTATCTACCTAGTTACTTGCATATACAAGATCTAAAAAGTTTATCTAGGACTTTCTGACGTGTATTCAAGACAAACGATTACCTGGAGATCTAATCGACGTGTTTAATGAAGCTTCTTGTCGATATTACGATGGTAATTTTTTTATCGATAAGGTATACAGTATTCTCAACTATCTATCTAGGCTGTCTTATTGTTGAAATCCATGATCATCGAGCACCTGAATCAGAGACAACTAAGAAAAGAATAATAATGAAACCTACAGCAGAAAGTATATGGACTGATATTACATTACTGAGTGAAGAATGGGGGTTCCCTTGGACAGAAGATATAGCGCTTCAAGTAGAAGCTCAAATTCTGGTAAATCAAGGATGATCTATGGATGTACTTTTGTTAATTTTTTATTTTAGATTGCTACTGAAGAGCCACTTTGCTTGGATCCTTCATTTCAAGTATCGCGTATCAGCAATGCACTACAGTTTACAACTGGGCATCGAAAGATAAAAAGAAAGATGAAATACAACTCAGTTGAACGCGAACAAAAATTAGCTAAAAAGGCAGAAAATAACAAGCTCATGACATTGATGGATGCTGTAAGTAGATAGGCGTTTATATATATACATATATATAAAAACTAATGCTAATGATCAATTCCAGCGAGCCAAGCGTGCATTTCCTTTCGAGCCTAGCTTTGGAAAGATATCATTTGTGCAAGATTGGAGAACTAAAAAGAGCAAACAAGGCAATGAACCTTTACCAGCTATTGATATCAAGAAAGGTAAAGGCAGAAAGGGCTTTTCAGAGCCACCTACTTTGCCTGATGGAAGAAAGTGTTCGAGAACAGTCCGATTTGAAAGAACAGAAGGTGATAAAAAGGTGTTTACAATTGTCAACATCTATGTATATAACGGAGAGTATGATGGTGTGTTTCGATGGGGAACAGTGTATGATACAAGCGTAAATGGAGGCAATATTGACTTTAAGATTGGCCCTGAATATTTGATGGAAACCTATCTAGTTCATCTCAAGTCCACCTATGGCCAATTCAATACAATCGTATGTGATAATTCAAACGCTAATCTGATTGTACCTCCTTCACCCTCTACTGCGCGTCTACCTTTGCAACAACAGCAGCAAACTGTGCAACAGCAAGCTACCAATTTCCAATTGCAACAATTGCATGCTCAACAAAATCGGGCTATGCAAGCCAAGGCTGCTATGCTTCCTCCTCACCAAAGAGCTTTGCTTGCTCAAGCTCAGGCTCAGGTACAAGCTCAACAACAACAGCAACAGCAAAATGCTCTTAGCCAAGCTCAGGTTCAAGCTCAAGCTCAAGCTCAGGCCCAAGCCCAAGCCCAAGCCCAAGCCCAAGCCCAGGCCCAGGCCCAAGCTCAAGCACTTGCACAAGCTCAAGCTCAAGCACAGGCACAAGCACAAGCTAAAGCTCAAGCTCAAGCTCAAGCACAAGCACAAGCTCAAGCTCAAGCACAGGCACAAGCCCAAGCGCAGGCACAGGCACAGGCTCAAGCGCTTGCACAAAATCAATCCCAAGCGCATATGCAACAATCAAGAGCCTCTACTCCTTCACAATCACACTTAAGTACACCTACTATATCTCATTCTACACCATTGCAGCAGCCAGCCTCTTTACCGCGTCAAAATCTGGCGCTACCAGGAAATGGTATGAAACAAACACCACCTCCACAGCAAACACAGCAACAAACACCTACTCAAGCACAAGCACAACTCTCTGCCCAACACATGGCTGCACTTCAACAACAGCAGCAAATGCAGTCCATGGGATTAGCTCAAAGATCATCGCAGAGCTCTGTTCCTACACCTCAAATATCCAACAATATGTTACCTAATAACAGTAACACTGTGAATACACCTGTTCAACAAAATGCCGCATTACAGCAGCAAGCTGCACTAGCACAAGCTCTTGGAGCTGGTGTAGTGAACGGCCAACTCATGTCATCCCAAGCTTCTTTACAACGTATTCAGCAATTAGTTGCTACAGGTGCTATACAACCCGCTGCTGCTCAACAACTACTTACTCAATTAGCCAATGCCAGACAACAGCAAGTATTACAACAACAACAACAACAAGCTGCTGCTGCTGCTGCTGCCCAATTACAGCAGCAACAACAACAGCAATCTCCAGTACAGCAAAGAATGGCTGCTGCTAATAATAATGCACCAAACAATACAATACCCCAACAATCTCAAGCTAGTATTGCTGCATCTCAATTGTTAGCTGCCATGAGCCCTCAACATCAACAGCAAATGGGTCTATTAATGCAACGACGCAACCAACTAGCAGCTTTAGCATCACAAGGAAGTATATCTTCAGAAGAATTGCAAAGCCAAGTACGCCAACTACAACAAATGCAACAAGGCATTCTACATCAACATCAGCAGCAACAGCAAATGAATCAACAGCAACAACTGAATCAACAACAATTGAATCAACAGCAACTGAATCAACAACAGCTGAATCAGCAACAGCTAAACCAACAACAATTGAACCAACAGCAACTGAGTCAACAACAAGCTCTTCAAGCCCAAGCGCGAGCTGCTGCTGCTGCTGCTGCGGTCGCTGCTCAACAACAGCAGCGTACACCTCAACTAGCTACTGGGCTTCAACAATTACCAAATAATGCCAATAATACTGCGGCCAATACAAATCCACAACCTCAAGTATCGCCAGCGAATCAACAGCTAAATGCACAGCAACAAGCACAACTCATTCAACAGCTCATGATTCAAAGAAACTTGAACGCAATACATGGTAGAGGTCGAGGGCAGGTACCTCTCACTCCACAGCAATTGCAGGCATTACAAGCGATGCGTCAGCAGCAGCAGCAGACTGGCATGATGCAAGGCAACAACTTGCAAATGAATCGGGCCATGATGGCAGCTGCGGCTGCGGCTGGGTTAAACCAAAATCGTATGCAAACTTCTGGTGCTCCATTATCTACCTCAACTCCTCCTACCAATAACTTGATGAATCAGCAAAACCTGCAACAATTTCAAATGAATTTACAGTTTCAACAGCAACAAGCTGCTGCTGCTGCTGCTGCACAACAAAGAAATAACATATTAAACTTTCAACAGCAAGGCAATAATAATGCACCAAATAGTAATAATAACAATGCAAATAATAATGGCAATACTTAGCAAATATTTGTATGTATAGCATAATAAAACTTGCAATAAGTATTCCGTTTCTGATTTGAATTTTTTTCTTTTTGCATGTTTGTATATAAGCATTCGACGACAAGAAGAAAAAGAATGTGGGGGGGTTGAGTACGAATAGTATAGAATTGATGTTTGACTTGTATGGAAAACAAAACAAACTCATGTTTAGTATTCTTCTAATAAATTTAACAACTTGTACTGAGCGAAGGTTACTACCATTTAATCAGAAGTAACGCTAATAAGTGGAGGTTAGTTGGGAGACCTTTGAATCTAGTTTGTATATCAATTTATAAAGTATATTCACTATATTTTAGCAAAACAAAACAAAAAGTTTTGATCGATTCAGCAGGATGCGACACTTGATTGGAATTA
The DNA here is from genome assembly GCA_026027325.1 of Actinomucor elegans. Lineage (NCBI taxonomy): Eukaryota > Fungi > Mucoromycota > Mucoromycetes > Mucorales > Mucoraceae > Actinomucor > Actinomucor elegans. The sequence goes on from JAMSLZ010000003.1 coordinate 3,359,836, forward strand.
ATCGTAGAAAGATCTATTAATCATTCAATCTAGTGAAATTTCATGTATTTACTGCCATTCATCAGTATATAGTATTCTCGGTAAACTTTCAGTCAAGTAACGTTTTTAATTAGTAGAGGGAATACTTTCTTTGAATATGTTATAGCAATTAAATACGTCATTGAACCTGGATCGATCGAATGATTAATATTTCTCTCAACTGATCCCGGTTAAATATCGAATACGGTAAAGAACACGTCCAAAAGGTGTTACTAACACGACTAGAGCTTTTATTTCAACTTATTACAGCGTCTTACATTAATCATCGAGAATAGATTATATGCATGACATGTAATCTAAACCACAATCTATAAACTATTGTCGATCCAAGCTTAATACCGAATTTGATGTAAATTCAAAATGAACTACTGCATTTCGTGAAATCATTATTTAACTGAATTACATGGAGTACATGGCAGTTATTGACAGAGTATATACATATACTCAGTAAACCTGTCCTAATTGTCAATAAATTTCTATACAGATCCTGGTCAAATGTCTCACTGATTAGCGTCTCATGTTGCTGTGTATGTTTCAATGGCCATAGTATCATCCCCTTAACTGTAGATTCTATACAACTTTAATGCAATGACTATACTAAATACGTTTCTTTATTATCCAGTTCATTCGTATTTACATGTCTATTTCCAACTTCACTACTCTAATGCGAGTATATTTTCTAACTTGACTGGAAAACATAGTATGTTATGCTAGTTGACATGGTAAATTATACGCAGTACATCCTTCTGCTTTTGTAACAAATATATTCTATTGGGGTAAAGAAACCACAATGGCCATCTACTGGGCATTATTGTTTATGATTAAAGGTCAATTGTTGGTCTATAGTCACCAGTTTCATTATTTTTCATTATCTTAATCCGGCATATGCACGCACAGTATGGTTTTCTGTGTATTACTAAATAAGGCCTATTGTTTTGAATTGAGTTCATTTTCACCAAGTTATTAATTCAGTTTAAAGTTGGCCTTTTGTTCTTTTTCTTTTTAGTACAACTACTTTCTCTTTTATAATGCCACCTAATACTCAAAGACAAGAAGTAGAACAAGCAGAAACTATGAGTTCAATTTCATTTATTCACCATTTTTGGTCCAAAGACAAGTCAGGTATGACACAGTTATTGAATTATATTCAATCTACGCATGATGACTTGGAAACCTTGTGTACGCTGTTTATTCAAAGGTAACATAACAAATAAATGTCATAGTTGCATGTATGTAACTCGACCATGACTAGATCACAGCTAGAAAAAGAATATGGAGAGAAACTATTGTCATTGTCGAAATCCTCCAAACAGAAAGAAGACATAAAGAGTGGTATACCTGCTGCTTTACAGACAGTAACAATGGAATTGAAGAACACGGCCCACTCTCACTTGGAATTATCTGAGAAGCTCGATAATCAAGTAGTGTTGGACTTTCAACTGAAATTGGATGAATACAAGTTACTGTTGGAAAAGTGGACCAAAACATTGAATGACTTGTATGCAGAACGACAAGCAAAAATATTGGAACTGTTAAAGGTTAGAATTGTATTTACTGTCTTTAATACAAGTAGGGTGTTTATAATTAGTGTATATAGGCAAGAGCAAAATACTTGAAAGAATATGACTTGTCAAAAGGTCAATCCACATCGATCATGGATTCACTAAGTAAATATACTTCAATTGCTACTCTAGTATGTATGCTAATAAATTATGACAGAGAATCAATATAAAGATATGGTTAAAGAAGTGGATAGTCTGGCTCAAGAGTGGAATTCAACATGGAAGGAAGCATGCGAGGTAATGTATAAGCTACGTATTTTACTAGAGATATAATGTACTTATATTCTACTCATGATAGGTTATGGAGGCCATGGAGGAAGATAGAGTCGAATACTTGAAGAGCAATGTATGGGAGTATGCAAACTTAGCTTCTGCTAGTCTGTTAGTTCAAGATGAGGTAAAAAGAAAAAAAAAAAGTTAGCGATATAGAAAACTCATTAGCTTGCGACTTGCTGCAGTGGTGCGAAAACATTCGTAAACAGTTGGAAAAGTGTAATATTGAAGAAGAAATCGAACGATGCATCTCACTATGCGCTACTGGTTCAAAAATACCAAGTAAGTAGGAATTAATGTCCTTTTAGGTGATTTATCTGAAGTTAAAGTCCCTTTCTTAGCTACAAATGAGTATGTTGGAGAACTGATGCGAGAACAAAAGAAGAAACATCAAGTCCAATCGTCTAATGCGCCTAAACCACCCTCAAAGCCACCCAGGCAGCTGCAATCGCAGCCAGATAAAGCTCGCTCAAGAGATACTCGAGCATTTAACCAGTCAAGTCGCTCGACGGGGCAATACACAGAAGATATGCCTCACTCATCAATGGAAAAAGCTGCTCATAGGCACTCGCAGCTTCAGGAAGAAGATAGTCATGATCCAGAGTCGGATATTCGCCCACACCAGAGACAAGAAGAACAGAAACAGCCGAAAAATGAATCTAATCGTTATAATGGCCTTCATTCATCAAGAGATGAACAACAGCAGCAGTCTGAACCACAAGCATTACCGCCGCAACAACCAATAGATCAACATTCTTACAATAATAATAGTATCAAAAAAAACCAGCATGCCGAAGATGAAAAGATCAATAAAATTCGAAACAAAGTCAGTGATAACATGGGAAGCACAGCAACGCGTGGGCAAATCAAGCGTAAACCCTTAAATAAATCGCTAATGGAACAAGTCACTAACGAGATGGCAATGGCTAGACAAAGAGACGTTGAACATCAACAAGCAGTAGATAATTCAGTCAAAAAGAGTCACCATCCACATCGCAAGACCAATTCAAATGGCTCTCTGGACTCATTACTCAAAACATTTGAAGGCGGTGAAACACTCAAAGAGGTAGTACCCTCTCATCCGACTGCTGCTGTGAGTGAAGAGGCCAAGTCACGTCGTCAGCCCTCTGAGTATAAGCCTGATACAGGGTCTATTCCTGGAAGAAGAGGAGTGAGGGCAAAGCCAACCATGAATAGGGTATTACAAGAAATAACTCCAACAGAACCATCTGTTCAACAGCAAGAACCTTTACTGACGCATCCCGTGGCTCCACCTAAATCACCTCGTCCCCCACCTCAACAAATTACGGGTGATATAATGCAACAGCAGTTAGTAGAAGGGTCTGATCCTTATCAGTATCAACAGCATTACGGCGCCTCACCAAACATTACACCCTCCCCAATCCCTCCAGAACATAATGGCTATGTCAATCAACAGTATATGGCAAATCAAACTTATGCAAATCAGCATATGGGACCTCCACCCAATGTACCTCAGCATCAACAGCAACAGCAGCAGCAGCAGCAGCAGCAGCAGCAGCAGCAACAGTACATGATACAGCCTCAGAGATCTCCGATGATGCAGCCTCAAAGGTCTCCAATGATGCAGCCTCAACGGTCTCCAATGATGCAGCCTCAACGGTCTCCAATGATGCAGCCTCAGCGGTCTCCAATGATGCAACCTCAGAGATCTCCAATGATGCAGCCTCAAATATCTCCAATGATGCAACCGCAACAACCACAGCAGAATTTTGGTACACTACAGCAAAGAGGTGCCACGTTACCGCCCCCCATCACTATTCCTGCTAGTAACTATATGGCATCTTCGCCTCAACCTTCTCCTGCTATACCTTACCCAAATATGGGTCCTGTCTCCCCTGGTGGTATACTTCCTCCTCCACAATACCCTACTACGCCTCAACAGCAAGCATTACCAAGGCCAGCAATGTATTCTGATGGAAGACCTATTCAATTCTGGGGTAAGATATAACAATAACTGTTTTATACGTCAGTATTAATTTTAATATGATCATAGCGCGTGCAAAATACGATTACAACGCGACAGAAAACGATGAGCTATCTTTCAAGGCGTATAATTTGATTGGTATCCTTGCCATAGATGTGCCTCATCAAGGTTGGTGGACTGGTGCTATTTATGATGAATATCGTCAAACATGGTCCATAGCAGCATCCGTACCAAGCAACTTTATGGATACATCGTGTTGATCCACTTATATATATATACATGTTTTTATTTAATCAAATGAAGCTAGTTTTTGCTTTAAAGCTACAATTTGTGAATTGATCTCTTGCTGCGCATGATCTAACCGATCGTTTTCTTCTTGTTCCAATTGAGTACTGAATAATGGCTGGGTAGCGTCCTTGATCGATTTCTTGTTGGGTAGATTGACAGTCAGTGCATTGTTGTCTGAGAATATTTGGTATAAAGTATCCGTGGGTTCATTGAACACGAGTTCATCGTATAGTAAACTCATTACAGGCTTGTCTTTGGGCCATGGTTGGCCATTAATATCGTCTTCATATGGATGTAATCGCAAATGATGGTAGAGTACTACAGGCTTTTCGCTGGCAGCTGCATGGAAATGAATTTTTATCATAATCTCGAACTCTCCCCAACCTGTTTCCGAGACTTCAAATGGTGGATGTTCAATAGCTAATTTAACTGATGAGTATACTTGATTCGTGCTTCTAATCAGTTGGCTTACTTCTCAAAGGATTGGGATATGTCTCGTGTAGTTTAAACACTACTTTTTTAATGTAATAGCTGAGATCTTCATTGTTTAATCCTTTCACCATGACGGTCCATCGATGAGTATGATCAGCATCTGAAGCCTTCTTTCCGTTTAATGGATAAGCAATGCTACCATAATAGAAAGGCCTTGACACGCTAATGCCTTTGATTCTTTTATTGCCACTTGACATTTAATAATTAAGAAAGACCAACGCTTACTGATGTTTCGGCGTGTTTTTAAATTCTCAACTCTAGACGTGGAGTTTAGATTTCAATAAGGTATGCCTTTGTCGGATCATCTCTATGTCTCTTTTTTCTACAAATTAAAACAATAGTTATAAATAATGCAAAATATCAAGTTGTGGTGGTTGAATATTGATTCTGACATGAGTTGTCTGATCAACTACATTACTTTTCTGATATATTGTGAGTATGGTTTCTATTATTTTCTATGATAGATTAAAAAGAAATGTATTTGTACCATCTACAAAATCAAAAGTGGTAGAGGGGATCCCTTTATTACTGTCTGTGTTCAAAGATATCCGCTGTATGTTTGCCAATAGTAAATAGTAATCTTTATCACAGTATTACACATTTCTGAGCTTGATTACTCCATTGGTGGTCAACTTTTGTTTGGTACGTATATATAGTGTAATGACTATAAACGTGTTCTTAGAAAATATTAGATACTGCACCAGCGCCATGTAATAAGCCTTATTTTTCTTGCTTTTATTCAATCAGAAACTTGAGGTCTTCTTTATTATTATGTATGCGTATAAAAGTATTATGTACAATCTACCAATCTTCATCAAACAAACCAGGAATGATGGTTGCTTCGCCCAATTCCGCGCTACGATAGCCGCCTCGCGCTTGACGCATCATAAATACAGTTCGTTCTTTTCGCTCTCTTCTCAATTCAAACTGAGGTGGTAGCTCTGGTAAACTAAAGTAGCTTGGAGGCTGTTCTTCTGTTGATGAATTGGGGCTCATTAAAGCAGCTGTTAAAGGGCCAATCAGCTCACTTGGTAATCCTTGAGGAGCGGGCGGTTCGTCTAATACTGGATCAAAAAACAACGGACATTCAGTTGACTGTCGATAATGCTGTATCGAAGTCAATTCGGGGATACGCAGAAGCTGATTATAAGGTAAGTTGGCTATGGTGAGGGGAATGGCAAACTCGTTGGCATGACTTGTTTTAAATAAATGGCCTTGATCAATGGTGACTTGGAAACAAAGATCGTAGTGTACCCGAGTATGGCGTGAAATAAAGGAAGGAGACACCAGCCTAGTTGGTACATCAAATTGGATGGTTTCAGAGAGTTGAGTCAGATCGGTTGGAGGAAGTGTTACTGTTTCTTGAACAACAGTACGGATGTATTCTTTGAATGCAGTGCCTTGCTGAATTAGCATCTTTCCTTCGTGATGTTTACGGAAACGATAGACTAGACTTGTTATCTTAGAATCAGATTGCAGGGTAGTCATATTGAGTTGCATCTTGAACGGCTCATCAGGACAATATGTTTGCTTGTATAGTTTGGCTTGTACTTCCGCAAGCGCTTGTTTTTTGTCTTTCATTAACGTGGTTTTATATACCCATTCCTTGTCTATTTGGCAGGTTCAGTATCATGACGAATACGCGGAAAGTCTCTCTCTCTCTCTCTCTCTCTTTCTCTCTCTTTTTTTTATTATTATTACCTGCTATAGATACAATTATCGGTCTATAAGGTGTAATGTACTCTCTGCTTTTTATTCCGGTCTGTAGCGCAGGTCCATCCACTTGTGCTGTCCAAATATAACGAATACCAAAACCAGCAGGTTCTTCCATTGAAGGTGGATAATTGACATTAGGAAACTACTACAAGGTCAATTACCTTGGTTTTGTCATACAATCAAAAGGCATACCTTTAACGCAAAAGGATATTCATAATGGCCCGGCTCAACTTCTTCCCATCCACACTGCGAATAGGCTTCATAAAAAAAAATTAGCAGAACGTCATACAGAAAAGGGTGAATATTTACGAGAAGTTTCTTGGCCATGTAACTTCCATTCAGTCTCAAAGAAAGTAGTAAGCGTTTCGTGTATCCATTCACCTCTACCGCCATCTGCACCACCTTCTTCTACCTTAACCATAGCAGTTTCTTCCCCCCGAAACTATTAGAAATGTCAGCCGAGGTTTTAGAGTGTGTTACACAGCAGCAACAGACTTACTTTGACACGTATTCTTGTGACATGAATCTTTTCTGATAAATTCAACAAAACTTTGCCTCGAATAATACGATTTGGACGTATAATCACTTGATTCCCACCATCAAATTCAATAGCTAGCATGGTTGAACTTAAAATAGTGCTGTTTCTATTTGAGGCATTGCTATTGCGATTGCTATTATCTATGTTTGATGAAGAAGAACCGCGTGGATTTGATAGAAAAGAAGAATGAAATGAAGGTGCACTAGAAGAGAGTTGAGGGTGTGAATTACGTCTGCTTGTATTATCAGAAGTCGATAAGAAATCATTCTGTTGTGAGTGATGACTTGCGTGGGTTGGTGAGTACGATTGTGGTGGCGGCATAGGAATAGATATACTGTGTCTTGATGTGTCAGTATTGAACATTTTGATAAAAAGGAAAAGAGAGAAAAAAAAATGTTTTGCAGAGACGGATAGTATTTATATTGAAAGAAACAAGCCAATCATATTTGTTTATTCAATATGCAATGGTTTCATGACTTACAATAGAATGGATTGATCCATTGATTTTTTGATCTTTAATAGTATGCTTATTTTCCAATTGTCCAGCTTAGTCACTTGATCAAACTCGAATACCTTTTGGCTAAATAGTTCTTGATCATTCTCCTCCATACAGTTCAAAATACCTAGTAAGAACTGGTATTCTCGTGTGTTCTCAAAAGATAAATCCATAGCGCAATATTTGACCAGTAGTTGATGCGATTTTACAATGTCCTTGGAATATATTTAAGAATAAACGCGTCAAGAGCACTTTGGCAAACTTACCCCAATACATAATGAGCATAATCCAGCTTTTAAAAAGTACTCTTTTATCGACCATTTCGTTAGCTGATTATCCATTGAATCTGTCGCTACTCGTTCAAAGTTATCAATAGCAACATCATATTCTTCCAACTGAGCAGCAAAGTGGGCTACTTTTAATAAGCATTTGTTGATCATTCTAGAAAGCAGATTTAATAAGGTATACCCTTAGTCATTTTAATACTTACGCTGGCGAATCATCCGCCATATACAGATTGGAAGCTTGTTCCCAGTTCTCTTTTGCTCCCCTCAAGTCTATAATATCAGATTCATAAATCTCAGCTATTTCCTGGTGATGTTTTGCCGCGTTTCTAAAGTTCGAGTTCTTTTTATCAATGAGGATAGCCTTTTTTAATGCTTCTATTGCAGCTATTACAGTGACAAGTCAGCCTATTTGTTTATTTACTACTTGACATTGCTAGTTTACCTTCTGCGTCTATACGTTTCAAACATTTAGCTGCGTTCTCAAAGGATTTGGAGGATTCATACTGTAGGTCTGGTGTGGTTTTATAGAGTTCTGCTGCTTTTACATAGGCGTTTCCGGCGTCTTTCCCTGATTTAAACGATTAAAAGCTTTTCTCTGAACTTTATTCAAAAAACTTACATCTTTGCGCCAGTTTAAACGTATTACCGGCTTTTTCATATATCTCTGCGGCGTCTTCTTGCTTATTGGTAGAATTGAACCATGTCCAGCTATTCAACTTTTTCTCGGCCTGTAAAAGTAAATCTTGTGCCTGATGTTCAGACATTTCAAAATAAAGAGTGATTTAGAAAAAGAGAGAAAGAAAAAGATGCTTCGTTATTGCTCTGCGTCATGCACTTGCTTTTTTTTCTTGTGTTTCCCCGGACTGGGTACTGTGTTTTTTGTACCTATGTGCTTTGTAGGCGTTATTAAAAAAAGAAAGAAATACAGTTTGGTTTGATCTATTCATTTTGTAGTGTCTCTTTATTAAACTTTTTTTTTTTTTTTTTTTTTTTTTTTTTTTTTACACAAAGACAATAACCATTTATCTTTTGCAAGTTATTAGCGTAGCATTCTTCTTGTTTTTTGTTTGTCCCGAACAAAAAAAAAAAAAAAAAAAGATTGTTGACATAATCCTGCAGCAAAACACTTGTTCTCATAAACATATAGACGAAGGGACCTAGATAGTTATACCAATAAGAAAAAAAAAGAGACGCGTATATCCAAGTCGCAATAGAAATTTTTCATTTAAACAAGGTATGGAATTTTACGGATGCATGCCGTAAAACTATACCTCGAATAGCAATCTAGAATAAGAAATCCTGTTTCTATCAAGTGATAAAAGCGCATCAGTAGAAATCAAACTCGGTAAGCATACCGAAAGAAAGAAGCTCTCGTAACACAATACAACCCAATCGTTCTTTGAAAGAAAAAACAACCTCGAAACAAGGGTTCAATAAACACTATATCCGCACGGAACATCAACAAACTAAATATTTGTTTGTTAGTATCTTCTATTCGCATGAATGCTTGCCTCTAAACATCCAAGAATTCGCATTTCACGGAGACAAAAAATAGAAAGATATGATAGGTTAATTAAAGTTCCATGTTCTCCTACAAACATACTTTGCATGGTAGTTGAACTATAGAATGAATCCGTTAGAGAATACAAGTAAAGTCTAACAAAAAAAAGAGTTCATAATTCAGATAGTTGGGTTTTTTTTTTTGTTTGACACAACTTTTCCACCTTTGGTTTTGCTTATGATTTATTTGACAGTTTTGGCATATAACGGATGTTCCAGTTTAGAGAAACAATATATGCGCTTCTGCAAAGTATAATCTTGATTTATTAATACGTATATGTGTATATTAATTCTGGTTCATTTGCTTCTTGAAGTTATTGTACCTGAGAAAACTTTTTTATAGTCAAACCTATTCTGGTTCCTTTGCATCGCCGGTGAATAAATTAAGTTTTAGCTTGGCCTTATTGGCAAGTTTCCCTAAAGTAAAAGAACCAATAGTAGATGTTGATATATATATTCACTCATTGAGAGACTATAGATTGTTTTTTGAGAAAACTTTATCATAAAACTTTGTTTTAAAGTTGGTAGAGTCTCTACAGACTGACCATGTTCTGTGAGCGACAAAATGTACGCAAAATACTACGGTATTCCACGTATTATTGTGATTTTTTTTTTGTGGTTATCATCCATACTGGTATTATATCCGGACAGTTCAGTTTCAATTTGTTGTATCACCTAATCATTGGAAGTTGACCTCCTCTGAGGCAGTGGGCAAACGCCACCACATCTATATATCTACCTTGGAGGTTTACAGGGAGTAATACACTCGATCAATGTCTCGATCCCTTTACCCATTTGTACTTGTACTATGTTGTCTATGGTGATGGGCCGGTGTTCATGAAGTACATACATGATCATGTATACTATCTGAACAAGTGAGACCATGAAGTATGATACATTAACTACCACATCACTGATCTTGTTGCGGAGAGTGGGCTGCATTTCAAGAGGTATATCTTTATGCAAGGTTCTGCTAAAACTCACGCCAACTATCCTCTGCTCTTCAGATCACTCTTTCCGGTATGTCTGTAAATAGAACTATTTGATCCAAGATTGTTAGCATCAAGGACCCTACGCAGCTTGAATAATTTACTTTTGTTTACAATGTCAGTTTCTGCTGAAGCCAGAGATCTGATTTATTGCAGCAGCCATTATTGTAGTATTAAAATTTTGGTGTCTACACTCTCCCTAAAGAATATGGTTATTTTTTGGACAACTATTACACCTACAATAACTCAATATTGCCAGCAAACAGCTGGATAATTTAGTTGAATTCTTTGGCATAATGTCTTGTGTACATTTTGTGTGTGTTCATCTATATTTCTACTCATACTAACTATACCAACTTTTTTTTGTTAGATTGGCGTGTGTAGATTTAATAAAGTTAGTGTAGTAAATATTTGGTTCAGTCGTTGTTAGGTGAGGGTGCTCTATAACACTACTTGACTGGGATCATTGTTGGCTACTTGAGCTTATTCTACATTTGTGGCTGGACTTAAGTTCTGGGGCATTTGTTATCTTTGAATCATCTTGCTTAGCTCTTTTCTGTTTCATATTGCATACTAGGATAAAAAAAATAAAAATAAAAATATAAACGATAAAGACAACACACTAAACAATGATAAATGCAATAGAACAGGAATGACCATTATAGGCTTATCCGCTCGTCACTATACTGAAATTTCGGGGATACAAGTGAGGCATTCATCAAAAATTATTCTTTAGTAAATGTCCCTAATACTGTAGATGATTCGATAGATCACTTTGCTTATAATACTAATCCAGTGTGACATTTTCTCAGGATCGGTCGAAAGATCTATCTAAACGTAGATTAAGATGATAAAATAGTATAAGTTTATGACCTGTCATTAAAATAGAATATATCCTCACCTACTTCATTCAATTACCGGCTCAGGACAGCTGCAATAGTTCGCTATGAACATGTATTGATTACCAGATGTGAAAACTGTCGGAAGATGTATCAATCGTTAGACCTAGCAAGTTTAAATTAAACTTGTGTTGTTCAATTATTGACTACACAGTATAACTGATTGATTGTCTCGCAGTTAAACAAAGAGTTTGATTCATTCAATAGTTCTTTTAAAACTTATTAATTGCCAGATCCCAATTTATAATATAAAAAAAAATGCAAGGAGGATATATAGTGCGTTCTCTGAATGTGATACTATTCTCATTATATTCCAGCCATTTAATGGTTTTAATAGGTACAGTTCTTCATTCTGAACAGTTTTTGGTCGAATTAAATAAGCAAGAGTTGCTTGAGTAATGTACTGTTTATCTTTTTTTTATTACATTAAGACTTATCAGAGAAAACTATTATTTACTAATGATTTTCTCCACCAGCCAATCAATATTGCGTGTATTAATTGATATTCCGACCTTAATTTAAAAGACTGGCTTTATCATTGGTCGTTGATAATTGAATAATTGCCTTTTCTTCTACTCGACAAGAAAAAAACCTCACGTTTGTTTAGTGCCACAGAAATACATCTACATCCACAGCAAGGGAAATTATTTTTTCTGAAACCAAGAATACAGATAGAACTAAATGGTTACTTTCCAATGAAATTAATTTTATATTTATAGACAAACATCTTCGGGCTCTACAATCCTCCGACAAAAAAAAGCTCTTTACACTTTCAACCAAATTTTGCATGATATACTTTTTACATAACTGGTGCCATCCAAAAGAAAAGTAGATACTCTATAATTTTTATTAATCTTACAAGTGTTAAGTTTGTGATGTTCACTTTCTAAGCTCTAATTTCAAGCTTCAGATCCAAAAATTCGGTTGCTGGGCGCAGAACCTTATGAAAACTTAACAGCTTAGAAAATTAATAGTGTACTGTTTCAACACAGGCGATCTCAGTTGATCTTGGTCTAATGTCGCGTTTGATTAGTAGCCCATGCTCAGAATGAGCTATTGGATCGGATAAAAAGATTAGTTTTCTTCTAATACGTTTATTTTATTAGGTATTTTTTTTTTATAATTGCTCATCTTTCTGCTTAATGAAAGCCTCGCGCTTACACAATCACATGGAACAATGGATTTTGTGTCAATATCACTAATCAGCAAAAGTGATATCTGACTGGGAACAGAAAAAGGTATCACTAGATCAAAGAAATCGAAAGCCGACTGTAAAAAATATATATAAAAAAAAAAAAAAAAAAAAAAAAGGGCTTCGCTGTCACATTCTTTCTAAACAATAAGATAAGCTACATCTAGAGATCATTAAATATAAATGCAACTATAAAGTCTCTTACAAGAGTTTATAAATGATACTAACATAAGCCCAAAGAATTGGACAAGACATTTAGTTAATTGATGATTTTTGATCTACTGTTTTGTGTCCCTGCGTTACCTTGGCATCCAAATTAAACAGAGATTTCATTGGATTGATGCAGTCTGGACCTTAAATTATAAGCTTTTCTTCATATTCTTGTCCCAACTCGACGTTTTCCGGGTTGGTCTTATCGTCTTTTTCTCTCTCATCTCTTTTCCATTGTCAAGATGCCACCTTTTACCGAAACAGAAGAAGAAAAGTCAAGTTTGAGATCAAGAACAAACACGGAGGTTGTTGATGAGGACAGACATCCCGATCATAGACATCCTCTTTATATCGGAACTTGGAAGCGATCTATTCCTTATGTTGACGAAGACTTTGCTCGAGACGATATGGACGAACCTCACTTGAAGCGTAAGCATACTATCTTGCGTGAACATCCTGAGGTTGAGAAACTATATGGTACGGATGTCCGTACACTGTACGTAACAATCGCTATCACCGTGGTGCAACTCAGTATAGCTTATATCTTTGGCAAGGTCTGGTCACCTCCATGGTATATCTTTGCTCTGGTCGCGTATTTTATTGGTGGCACTATGACGAGTATGATTGGTGTTATTATCCATGAAGCTTGTCACTGTTTGGTCTTTAAACAAAAGTGGGTCAACAGGTATGTGGGATTGTTGGCTAATGTCAGTTTACCGGTACCTATCGCACAATCTTTCCGTCGTTACCATATTGAACATCATACCTGGCAAGGTGTGGAAGGTATGGACCCTGATTTGCCTTTGGATTGGGAAAAGACATTGATTCGTGGAAATGCACTTTCCAAGTTTCTGTGGATCATGATCTATCCTGTCATGTATGTAGTTCGTGGTGCTGTGATGCAAAAAGAGAGAAACTTGACACCTTCCAAGTGGGAAATCATCAATGTCGTGTTTACGGTAGTTTCAGATATCATTATTCAGCATTTCTGTGGCTGGACTGGTCTGTTATATTTGCTGGTTTCCCTTTGGCTTGGTTATTCTCTTCATCCTGGAGCTGCTCATTTTGTGCAAGAGCATTATACCTTTGATGATGGTCAAGAAACCTATTCTTACTATGGTATCTTGAATATACCCTTTATGAATATTGGATATCACAATGAACACCATGATTTCCAAAAGGTAAGTAAATCGGCTGGAATTTTTTTTTTTTTTTGACTAGTGTATTCACTCTAATGATAGATTCCTTGGTCTAAATTGCCTGCTCTTCGCGCTTTGGCTAGTGATTATTATGACAAATTATCTTACCATACTTCTTGGGTGATGGTTCACTGGAAATTTATTTCTCAGCCAGCTGTTGGACCTCAATCCCGTGTTATTCGTAGTTATAATGATTTCAAGAAAGGTCGTTCTCTTCTCGGTAAAATGCGTCAATTTGACTTGCTGAAAAGAAAAGCTGCACCTGTATCTACACCCACTACTCAGTAAATAGTTTTTTCTTCTTCACTCTTTGTGTTATTTTAAATAAATTGCATTATTCGTTTCAGTAGCTGTTGGCTGATAATCCAAAGCTTATTAGTTCCAATAATAGTATTATTCATTATTAAAATGCTGGGCTTGGACTGAACATCCGACAAACTAGTGTACCGGAATGATCAAACCGGCAAAGAGTTTATGTGCTATAAGATAGAAACCGCGGCAATTGATCAAAAGCATCATGGGTACACCTTGAAAAAAAAAACGAGGATTTGGATCTCCATTTCTTTTACCTGACCTTTGTAATAGGAAAAAAGGGCCGATGCGCAAAACATAAGTTTATACAGAACTCTTTTGTACTTGCTAAAAACCTTCGAGTTTTTCATTGATAAAACATGTACATTACTTTATATTTCATACATATAGTAACGTACGTTTGATTAATGTGGCTATTGACGCTTATGTTCCTTGTTTGGTGCTATGGCTACATTTGAAGAGTATCTTGTTGTGGGTTGCTTGACATTGTCATAGTCCAAGAAACTTATAAGGATCTTTTCTTAAATATGTCATTATGTCACAGTTATGATAATGATGATTTATGGTTGTATGATTACTTGCTGATTATAACTATCCATGTGTGGTGTAATTAGCCAAATCCTGATGCTTTTGGTCAACTTTACCCTCCCCCTCCCCCCGCAGACAAAAGTAGCCTCTTGTTTATCCCCACGCATCGTCTAGTTCAAACAACGGCAGCTTGATTATCCTTGTATTATCTGGCTGCGGACTAGTAAACTCATTATCGGCTCTGTCATACACTTAAAGTCGTATAACAATGAATAAAAATAATAGTGGATATCTTCATGTAACAATAGCTTCTTCATATTATCCAATGAGCACTAACTACTTACTTGTTGAACTTGTTATAAATGAGTTTCTTGTTATCATTATCCTTTCTTCATAATGGACTCATTCGCCAACTTCATGCAGCAGCAAATATGTATCCAAGTCTTTGCAATACATCCTAATTTTATGATGGTTTACATCTCCTCAGGGCTTAAAGTACGATATGAATGCCGTCCGATTCCTGCATGTTCAGATAAGTGACGAACTGGTCAACAAAGTGTGGTGTGCTTGTACTAAAATATCAGAATAAAAATAGGTTGATATGCTCTCAATTATATTGAGCCTATGTTACTAATAGGCCTTGTCTCAAACGTTACTACCTTAGTACTCCATAAAAGTAAAGACATTTTGAAAAATTTAGCCAAAGAGAGAGATACTGGGTAATTTTTCAGAAATCAGCTCTTTTCCAACTCTTCTGAAGCCCTTGATCGATTCGTGTTTAACTTATCGTCTGATCATTAGTGTGCGTTCATAATGAAGCATTGTATCTATTCGAACCATTGTTTCACCAGTTACAAAGAGCATACTCTACATTACTGATAGTCGGCAAGATATACATATGCATTGCTGATGGTAATAGGTTTAATTACCCATAGATCCCTGGGCCAATCTTTGTAATAAGTCACATTTAGCACTTTGTCTATACTCAAAATGGACTGCTTCAATTATGAGCGCCTTTGCTTAACTGAAATACAACGCGTATTCTCTGTTTGTCAATAATGAACAATAACCTGTTGCGTTCTAGTTTCAATTGGAGGGTTTCGCGTAATGCAGTCACAGTAGTATATCCAGCTCATTTTTCGAAGGCTAACTATCTTTTTCAGTTCGTTCAATAAACAAAAGCTATGAGTCCAGACGCTGTCACCGAGAATGAAGTGCTATCACTTATAATCAGGTACGAGATCGCAAACTAAAACTTCGATGCTTGCTCTAATGAACATGATGCCATAGTCAACTGATCGCCTATGGTTATTCAGCTGTAGCTCAAAGTGTTGCTGACGCGACGGGAGCCTCGACTGACATGATGCCTAGTTTGAGGCTATCGGAATTAATACAGATCGCCAAAGACAAATGTAAAATATATTACAAAATATATAGTCAATTGATTAATATTTGATCTATAGTGGAAGAGGAAGATTCTGAAGATGATTTCAAGAGTTTTGACCGAGAATCGGCAAGAGACAGCATGGACGTGAATGTATCAACGTCAGGCTTCGACATTGATTCAATGAATACCGACCGTGAGTGGATATTTTTTTTTCCTGGAATAAACGCAAGGTGTTTCTAACAGCTTTATCTAATGATAGAGCATAAAACCGCACCTGAATACAACCAACTCTACTATACTCAACACAAAGGTCCTTGCCGTACAGCCATTTTCAGTGCTGACGGACGATTTGCTGCTACAGGATCGCATGATGCTTCTCTCAAACTACTCGATGTCAATAAAATGAAGAATCGTTCAGGTGATGCAGGCGACAAGCCTGTGATCCGAACTCTTTATGATCATACAGATCAAGTAAACGACTTGAGTTTTCACCCTAATGGCCTAGTACTTGCTAGTTGCTCGAATGATCAAAGCATTAAACTGTTTGATTTATCAAAAACCGGTGTCAAGCGAGCGTTTCGCTATTTGCAGGTAAACAAATGCTAATGAAAACAATGAATTCGAATTCACCTTTTTTTTTTTTGTATGATAGGACGCTCAACCAGTCAATTCAATCAGTTTTCATCCCTCAGGTGACTTTTTATTAGCAGGCACAAAAGATGCAGCCGTTCGAATCTACGATGTAAAGACATTGCAATGCTATACAAACTCGAGCAGCGCAGAAATGCATCGCGGATCAATTACACAAATCCGCTATTCAACTACCGGAAAGATATTCGCCACCTCTTCATTGGATGGTACAGTGCGTATTTGGGATAGTACTTCGTCGCAGTGTATCAAGACATTTGCTGGCGCACATGGAGGTGCTGCAGTTAGCAGTGTCCGTATTACAAATAACGAGAAATATGTACTCACTGCTGGTTTGGATTCGACATTGAGATTGTTTGATATATCCAGTGGAAAGGTTTTGGTGGAATACAAGGGACACGAACAAAGATCACAAATGCTGCAGCCTTCATTCAGTTATAATGAAGATTTCATCTTGATAGGCGATGAAGATTCGACAGATGTTATTTGTTATGACACCCAAACGGGTGCTTTACTAAAGAGAATCTCTGGACACAACAATTTAGTGAGATGTGTCGCAACTTCGCCTATAGATAATGGCATTTTGACTTGTAGTGATGATTACCGTGCGCGCTACTTCAATACACCACCCGATGTTTAAATAAAGCTTAATAAATCTTTATCGATAGAACTAGTATATAGAATCACTTGTTTTTATTGATACGTGCTCAACACGAAAAGAGTATTAGTCTAAAAGACGTATTTGATGCCTCACTTCATCTTCAGCAACAACGAATAAGCTGTGTCTGTCTCCTGCTGCAGCTTCAATAATACGTCCTTTATCCATGATTGACTCAATAGGTGAGGGAAGGATGATATCCTCTTCTTGGTAGATACCTAATTGATGGAATGCAGACTGGCCAAATCCCCAAATTTTGCCTGAGGTTGATATGACCATTGTATGAGAAGAGCCACAAACAACTTTCTTGATCTTTTCTGAACACTGCCATAAGCTAGACAAAGGGTGTCCTATGGCATAGACTTGATCGTTTTTTTTACTTTTGAATGATGCAGGGTATGTATAATTGGGATAAAACATGAGACCCAATTGTCCACTATCGCAGCGACCCCAAACGCGTAATGTATCGTCGTCCATAACTGCTATCGAATGATATTGACCTGCTGCGACAGAGACAACATCAGGACGTTTTACTGAAAAAGCTTTTGTTTTTTTATCCATCTCTGACCCGCCTTGA
The DNA here is from genome assembly GCA_026027325.1 of Actinomucor elegans. Classification (NCBI taxonomy): domain Eukaryota; kingdom Fungi; phylum Mucoromycota; class Mucoromycetes; order Mucorales; family Mucoraceae; genus Actinomucor; species Actinomucor elegans. Next base: position 3,377,652 of record JAMSLZ010000003.1, read on the forward strand.
AGAGATTGTTTACAAGCTTCTTCTTCTAAAAAGCGCATATTGTCTTTGATTGTACTCTTTTTAAAGTAAGGTAAAAGCGTAGGAAGAACAATAGAGTCGGGTGCTTCTATATAGTGCCCATTGTCTGCTTTTTCGACAAGACCGCATTGCAGCATATGATTCAATCCCCAAGAGTACACCTGTCCAAATCGGTCTACTACTAATGAATGAAATGAACCGCAAGCAATAGACGTTATGTTTGTTAAATCGAGTTTTGTCGGTAACAAACTAGGTGTGTTGGGCGATCTTCCCAATACATTGTATTCATGAGTGCCCCATGAGTAAACATGGCCCTTATCATCTAACGCAAGGCAATGGCTTGTACCTGCAGAGATATCGACGAAATGGACCTCGGCTACATTATCGATAATACGGGGATGGTCTTGAATATGTACATTAGGCAAATAGCCATAAATTTCTTGGCTCGACTAGTACAATCAAAGGCGGTTGTATTAGACTTTTGTCTCGACTAGCTTAGTGGACTTACTCGAAAAGTTCCCCAAGTGTAAAGGACACCTTTTGTTGAAATGGCCATAGAAATTGAATTTCCACAAGCAATCTTTTTGAATTTGATATATCGAATCGAAGGGTGATTAATAAGAAGAGGAACTTCACCTGTTCCTACCCTTCCTAATGCTCCAAACTCATCACAACCCCAGCTATATATCTTGAACACTCTTTATTACTTGTAATGTTACTAAAGTTCAACAACGTGTTACCTGGCCTTGTCTCGTAAGAGCAAGTGAATGAAGACAGCTAGAAGCAACTTGAACAATAGATTCATACATCAAATCTGGGATGGCAATGGGATAGGTGATATCTAGAACTTGACACCCCAGCCCAAGTTCATTAAATACTTCACCATTTCCGACTACGTATAGCGAACCGGCTTCTAGTCTTGGTGCTACATATCATCAGTCCATAAGAGTTATGTCACGTTGATTATCGCTGCGAATCATACCTTTGGATGTTGAGCCCATGAAAGAAAGTTATGGATCAAAAGAAAAAGAGAGGATTTTGAAGGATTTGGTGAAACTCTGCCCAGTGTTACACACATGTATATATCATAAATACCGCAGTATGGCGTAGCATTTACAGCTTTCTCTTTTGATTAATCCAACAACAGATATGACTAAAAACACATGGAAGCGTGCGCTTCCAGCAAACTTGCCAAAAATGATTGTTTTTGACTTGGACTATACTCTATGGCCCACCTGGTAAAAAAAAATAAAAAAAAATCTAATCTTGTTCCTTCATTGACCCATTTCAAACTTAGGATCGATTGCACTGGTGGTATAATACAAAAGTATTAGTTAAACATAACCTTTGATTAATTATTTTATCATGTTAGGCCCACCTTACGTGTATGACGAAGCATCAAACTCGGTGATAAACCCGTAAGTATAGCACACTACTATTGCCATTTTCTAGTGAATTAAAGTTGCATATCTTCTCAGACAAGGCGAATCATTGGGATTTTTTGAACATACAGCTGCTATCATTGCGTATATTAAATCTTTTCCCGATACAAAAATCGGTATTGCGTCGAGAACACAGACAATAGAGTGGTAATAGACCCCCCCCCTTTTTTTGCTATTTTATTTGGTCATTCACAACAATATATTCTATGTAGGGCAAAAAAGGCGATTGGATTATTACGCATTCCAGAATTAGACAATACAACCCTCTTGGAAAACGTAGATTACGTAGAAATCTTTCCTGGTAGTAAGATCAAGCATTTCAAACTATTATCCGAAAAGTCTGGTATTGCTTGCCACGATATGCTCTTTTTTGATGACGAAGGAAGAAATAAGGAAGTAACAAAGCTCGGTGTCCATTTCATCAGAGTGGATACAAGGACAGGTATCACACCATTTCAATTCGAAAACGCTTTGGCGGCCTATGCAAGTAATTCAAAGGCTGTACAGTCGACAATGGATAGCTATTTCACAAAGTCAAAATAAAGGATGGGTAAAAGATTTTCGATATTATTATACTTGAAATGCGAAAAAAAAAAAGGGCTTGCTGAGACCGTGTTTCGAGTGATTTGATATATACAAACACAACAAGCTATAATCTACCATTTAATTTCTTTACTGGCATCATTATTACAGAAAGCACTAATATATATTCTGAATAGTCAAAAACAAAGCTGCACTATAAATATATTTCTATAATGTCTTTAATATTGATAAAACATCATTTTTATGCCGTATACGATGACCAGAATGTACATGTTCAGAATGGAGCCCTACACCTGTTGGAGTTATTGGTAATACAATGAACCACTTCATATCAATGACCGACAGTCATTTTCATGCATTTCATGTAAACTATGAATTGTTGGTAGATATGATCGTAATAACAAGTTCCTTTTTTATTATTACTTTATAGATAGCGAATGCCATTGTCTTTGGTATGTATAAATACAGGTTTACTTTGCATGTCCATTGGGCTTCCAGACCATACCACAAACTCCTCTTCCTCAAAAGATGCATTTTCTTGATAGCCTTCGTCTCTTAAACCAAATATCTCCTGCAAATTGGTAGTAACAAATCTGATGGCATCTGCTTCTGTAATCGTCATTTCTTTGGAAGGAGAAGTAGCAGCCAACCATCCGGCATCCCAAGCCAAGTTACGTGCCCAACCATCATTCGACACGCCTAAACCAATTTTAACACCATAATGGTGCAAAACATGAGCAGCCGTACCATTCGTCAAAGGAGCGCCTGTCAAACAATGACTAGACTCAAAGCTATCAGGTGTACATAATGACGGTCTCAAAACCACTGCAATATTGGCTTTAGCTAAATGAGGCGCCAATAGATGAGCCTCGGCGCCGTCCATGATAGCCAGTCGCGCTTGAGGAATCGTCGTTTCTTTGAGCTTGATAATTGAAGCAATTTCATCCTTGTTATTGACCATTATGATGATAGGTAACTCGCCTCGCGCTGCTTGTCCGTAGTAGTTGTCGGCATTCGCATTCTCGATAAAAATCTGACGTAAAAAGGCGATTTGACTAGATATAGTAGGAAAGCTATCGGATTTGGCATTCTGGCCAATTTGAAAATGAAGTGCGGAAGCAGATGAAATCACTGTACCATCTGTAAGGACTATATATATACAAAAAAAAAAGTGAATACCAGGTTGGTTTAAGTGTTTCTAGTCAAGTACCTGAATCAGCATGCGTTTTGAAAGCAGCACTTATGCCAACGACTACGTTGCGAGAAATAGGCGCACTGATGGTGGTTAATACACCGCCTTTGTATGCTTCATCTAGCTTATGAGTGCCTAATTTCAAGCCATCAATTGCTTCTACAATAGACTTTGGGTTTTGCGAAGTTGATGCTGGTACAACGCCGTCGCCAGTAGATCCTTCTGAAGGCATCTCTACCATACCAAGCTTTGATCCAACAGCAATAAGACCCTATACAGAATATTTAGAAAGCAGCTTTCATATTGAAAAAAAAGGGGGGGTTGACTTACTGGCAAAACGAAACCTCCTTGTAAATCAATCGTCTCAAATTGAATACTTTTGATACGGGTACATACATTGCTCTGATAACATATAATACGTCCATCTTCAATTACCATAGAAGAAGTATTTTGCAAGTAGTTGGTGCCAATATTGATCAATATATAGCTCTTTGTTCCTTCCTTGGGTAGAGAGTTTGTAGTAAAAGAAATAACAGGCTTTTCAGTTTTAGCTTTTTTGATAGGCTCGATAGGCTTTTCATCAAAAAGAGGCACACCATCGACAAAGACTTGTAAAGGAGCAGCACCTAGAGCCAAAGGACTACGATCCCAAATAACTACATCAGCATCATATCCTTCTTTTAATGACCCTACACGATGATCCAGTCCAAGTGCTTTAGCAGGTACAGATGTAATCGATTTAAACGCTTCTTGTTCTGGCAATCCATAATGTACCGCCTTGGCAGCTTCAAAAGCCATATGCTGAGAATTCAATACAGGGTGATCGCTTTTCAGAGCTACAGGAATACCTGCTTCAAATAAGAGCTTGGGTGCTTCAGGAGATGCACCGTAGGCTTCTTTTTTATAACCCCAATTATCAGCAAATGTTGCAACGGTGATGTTATTACGAGCACGTTTGATAATATCGGGGATACGATACGCTTCAAGTGCATGATGGAGAGCGCTGATATCAAAGTCGAATTCATTGGCGTGACGAATCATGGCTTCGATGTCGTGTGTTTCATAACAGTGGATATTAAGTTTGACTTTCCGGCGAAGTAGCGCAGTAAGCGATTCAAGCTTGAGATCTTCGGGAAAGCGGCTATCCAAATGAAGCTGATCGTTATCATTGTGAGAATACAGGTTTTCTGCTGCATAGCACCAGTCTTTTTGAGCTTCAATTAGTTTTTTTGCCTCTGCAAATGCTTTACGAAACAAGTAAGCCTCTCCAAGTCCTTTGTTCAGGTATTAGAATCAGGTGCCATATTTGTGTTTGTTATCCAACTTACTTGTTGATGGCATGCGGCCTAAGAATCTACCATAGACTTTCTATAGGATACAGTATGAATTATCTATTACTGTACATTTTTCTTTCAAGCATACCTTTGGATTTTCACCACAAGCCATCTTCATGTATCTCCATTTATGCTCTACAGTTTCATCAATGCCTGCTTGCACTAGCATATCATCATTACTTAATGTATCCATAGGTCTCAACTTGAAAGTATAAGCTTCACCACCCATTAAGTTACCAGACCCAGGCAAGACAAGCACGGTGGTAATGCCTCCAGAAGCAACAATACGAAGGGCTTTATCGGACGGATTAAAGGCATCGATTGCTCTTACAAAGGGTGTTAATGGTTGAGTTTCTTCGTTTGTATCACTTGTGCCTGATAAGTAAGGCCAAGATGCGACACCCAGATGACTGTAAGAAACGATTAGAAACTAGTAGAGTAAAGCTTAGTCACCATTTCCTTACGTATGCATATCAACCAATCCCGGGGACACAATATGCCCTCCGACGTCAATGACTTTTGAATGAGGTGGTGCCTGGATATCTTGTTTCACTTGGCTGATAACGCCATTGGACAATAAAATATCGACATTTTCCAATATCTGACCTTCTCCATCCCAGACCACCGCGTTTTTTAGGACAATAGATTGAACATCGCTTGGTGCTCGGGGGTTTGAAGTGCGGTTCGTAGGCTGTGTGGAATTGGTGTATTGATATACAATAGATTGGCATTTCGCTAGACCTTCTTCAAGAGCAGTAGACGATATACCGGGAGTAATTGGTGGCTGAATAGGCAGGGTTTGTGGTGAATGGTATCCTGTATCAGGTAGCCAAGAAGCTAAACTGATCAAAAGTAGGATAAACAAGGCAATACTTGTACATACTAGTAAAGGTAAACGTTGCTTGTTTCTATAATCAAATCTCTTTACTCGTTGCAGCAGAGACAGCCGTTCTTGCTCTGCACTAGGTATTGTGTCGTAACTACTGTTAGCATTCGACATTGAGCCAGTTTTAACAAGAACAAAAGGATACTGAGAGAGAAAAATACACGATTGTTTATTATTTATTTCTTTTTAAAACTACGATCAACAGCATCCACCGCCTTGTTTCTCTTGCTCTACGCCTCTTGTTGCAGCGGGAGCAGCTGGGGCATTCGTATTACTAGCTGAAGTAGGAGGAGACAACTTGATGGTGTTTTGACCGGGAGCATTGACATCACTGTTATCTGTTTTGACAGATTTAGGCATATTGTCATAGATACGCTTAAATACAGTCTCGAAAGCATATTCGACATTTGTTGAATCTAAAGCACTGGTCTCGAAAAACATCATTTCTGAATCTTCAGCATATTGTGCCGCTTCATCTGTACTGACTGCACGCGTAGTCTCAGCTAAATCCACCTTGTTTCCTACCAACATTAAAGAAATGTTTTCATCTGAATGGTCGCGAAGTTCTTTTAACCAATGATCCACGTTTTGAAAGGAAGATTGACGTGTGATATCTATTTGATCGTGTTAGTAATGCCTATCGATGGTTAGATTGTATCTATTACCATATACTAACAATGCACCCACTGCTCCACGGTAATAACTAAGATAATCAATAATTTAATACTTGCAATACGCGTAGTATTATACACTTACGCTCCAGTAATCGCTCTGTAACGTTCTTGCCCACTAGTGTCCCAGATTTGTGCTTTGATAGTATGTTCACCCTATTGCTTTTTATCAGTATACGTGGTCTCTTTTGTAGCATATATACTTACAATTTTTATGTTTTTAGTAGCAAACTCGACACCTACAACAGTATCAGTACACATTCCTTCATGATATGTAAACATATTTACCAATGGTACTTTTTGACTCAAGATTAAACTCATCATTCTACAAAAATCTCGGTTTGTTACAAAAAAAAAAAAAAAAAGACGTGTCATTTATTTCTATCAACACTACTTACAGTAAATCTCGATAACAAGTTGGACTTTCCTACACTAGAGTCACCAATAATGACGATTTTAAAGAGGTAATCATAGTCATCTTCCGACATTTTCGGTTCTTTGAATGGGATAATAGGAAGAAGGGCTGAAAATAAAAGAAAAAGGCACACAAGATATTTTGGCACTCATAAATACTTTATTTCCTTTTAAAGGTGCATTTGGCTGATTGATATTTGAACGAACTGTTCCTGTAGCAGTTCCTTGAAAGCTTTTAAAGTTGACTTAAGTCCACATCCTAGGCTTTACTTTGGTTTGATTAAGTGTTGGTTCTTTCGAGTTACTGGCAGCAGGTCTGCAATAGTTCATCGACATCAGCTTTATATCGCGGTCGAGACACAGAAACAAGTAATGTGGCTTTGATGGAGCCTGAATTTCGCCACAACAGCAACGATGGTAATGTGCATGTACCTGATATCCGTAAATCAATAAACCATCAGTTTCTTATTTACTTAATGGTGCCTATTACGAATTCCATCATAGCTTCACTAATTCAATAGTCCATTCTGAGCATGGAGTACTGATCTGATGCAATAGTTGACCGAGATCAGTCAAGAAATCTAGAAATGAGTCCTTTACTCGATATGAACTGCATGATACAATGGTATATATTAACCGGTATCATATATTGACAATGTGTTGGTTAAACAAAAGCACAAATAGAAGCTACCATTCACTCTGAGTATGAATTACTCATCTGATGTGACATTTAACAGGATCGGTTAGCTAGAAATCTCTAATGAAACTAACATGCACTAGCCTATTACCATTCACTTCAATATAATATACTCTGTGTAATTTAGTTGAATAATGGCACTGATAAATAGAGTGTTGCATTTTGAAAATAAATCGCTAATCCGAGGTGAGATTAAACCGATATCGGCTAGGGAGTCAGAGATATTCAACAAGATGATTTTGAGAGAAATGCAAGCGTATCCTTATCGCTGGTACTTTTAAAAATCCGCCAATTTTGAAGGTATAGAAGATATTTCCAGAACATAGTTTATCATGTACGGATTATTTTTCATTCATCCACTACCAATACAGATCACGAGAATTCCATAGTATTGTACCTTTTTTATCACTTTTTCTCATTTTTTTGATAACCTTAAATACATTTATGAAGGGAGGTTTTTTTTTACGACTTTGGTTTATAAAACAAAGTATTTATTAACTTTTATTTTTATAATTGCATATATAATATTTGGATAAATAATATAAGGCTCATAAGTTTACTGCTCATTGGTTCCTTTTTAAAAAAAAAATTCAGCAACCACTGTCAATACTAGATAAAAAGCAGTCCTTCAGCAAATGAAGGGATACAGTAAAATGACAGCGAACCTGAAACTGATCGAAAATAATTTTCTTTACTATCCAAAATGAAAGCATCGAACAAGCAATGCTGTAAATGTAAAACGGAACCAGCTACTGTCTTGATTCGTCAAGCGTACTACTGCCAGTAAGCTTTTCTTTAAATTTAATTGTCTTGGCTTTATGCTCATTTTATATTAGAAAGTGTTTCCATTACGTATTCATTGGAAAATACAGATCTGTCTTGCTACGATTAAGAAATAATGATAGAAAGAATGGCAAAGTCTTGTTGGCTTGTTCTGGTGGCCCTTCTTCTCTGTAAGTAAGACTATATACATAGCCGATTGATCTTGCTTTTTTGACTTGTTTTCTCATAGTGCCTTGGTCAATTTAACAAAGAATTTTATGCGAGTAGTTCCTTCCGAGAAGAAAAAGGTTCAGCTTATTCCTGAAGCCATCATTTGTCACATTGATGAAAGTACATTATTTGAAACAACTGTAAGCGTTTTGATACAGCCCTTTTTATCTAAAAGAGAAACTAACCAATTGCCTAGGATGGATCTGCCGAAAAATTGGCTGAAAACATGAAGAAGTACTATCCTGAATTCGAATTCTTTAGCCATCGCTTAGAGGAAGTGTTTGGGCCCGGATTTACAAAGAGTGGCGAATTTGACAAGATTTTGAAATCAACTTCTGGAGGCACAGAGAATGGAGAATATGGTAATTGTGCTTAGTATCTGGATTCAAACGAATCAACTAACAGAATGGATAGAACACTTTGTTCAGTGCGTGCAAAAAGATTCAACCGCATCTTTAGCTGACCAGTTGAAGCAATTGTTTTCGAGTATCAAAAAGACTAGTGCCAAAGAAGACTTGCTTTGGAATCTCAAGATGGAAATGCTTGTAACAGTAGCCAGACGCGAAAAGTAAGTAAACAAGTGCAATCAATTGAATGATGCTTACTAAAGAAATATACATTTAGGTGCGACTATATCTTTATGGCCGATTCAGCTACTCGTCAAGCTATCAAAATGATTTCAATGACAAGCAAAGGCCGCGGCTACAGTTTAGCATTGGATATTGGAGTTGATAATCAACAAAGTTTTAAAGATGTCTGTATTATGCGACCTATGAAAGATATGCTTTCAAAAGAGATCGGATTCTACAACCATTTCACAAACATCGATAAACTCGTACTATCGCCTTTCAACTTTGGTACCATGATGCCCGGTAAATCTTCCATTGATCGATTGACAGAAGAGTTCATTGTTGCTATTGAACGTGAATTTCCTTCTACTGTCAGTACAATCTGCCGCACCATTCTCAAGCTGTCGCCTTCGGCGGACATGGACATGACGAGAACCTGTGCTATGTGCTTAATGCCATTTGAAGCTAATGTTGGTGAATGGAGAAAGCATATCACGGTAACAGATGTCGAAGGTGCTGAACCAGCACCTAAACCTGAATGTGGAGATTGTTCCAATCAAGGTGGTTGCTGTGGTGGTAGCAAAGATGAAGCAAACAAAGCACCCAAGGTGGATATGAACAAGTTTTTGTGTTATAGCTGTCAGGTCAATGTAAAGGATTATACTGAAACTTCTGTGGCGTCTTTACCACCTTACGTTGCTGAAAATGTAGTCGATCAAAGCAGAGACAATAGATTATTAGATCAAATCAAAGATTTTTTGATTGATGATGATGATGATGATGATGATGATGATGAAGAGTAAATATAGATAGATGGCAAAATAAAAAGTCAATTGTAATATATATATATATATACGAGCGTTTTCTGTACATCACAGTCTGCTGTGATTTAGTGGTATGCTTATTAGTTTTTTTTTTTAGTGTGATGATGTAGTGAAATAAAAACAAAAACATTGGTGTTTTATTACTTATACACTCGATATGCTCAGCATGTATTAGAATCATAAACCACTGTTCAGCATTTGAAAAGGAGTTTCATAAAAAAAACAAGTTGATCAATCATTATGAACGACAAGAGGTACTTTGGACTCGAAAAAGGGGACTAAAAAGTGCTGCTGTGACCTATTAAGCTTCTAATAAATAGATCACACGTAATCTGGTGACTGGATCCATACTTGATTTTATTAACCTGGGCTCTATTAGTTTTCCTGTGACAAATAGAGCATTAGTAGTACTAGTGTTGGATTTTGCGTAACGGTTCTGTATTATTAAGCATGTCTCGAATAGTCTCTAATATTGCTGAATATCTGCTATTATATTTAGTTCGATTTCTAGTGCCTAGTGCAACGATTTTCAGAATCACCGCAATTTTTTTAATATAAAATTTGATACCGCTTTAGATAACAATGAAGTACAAGTACTCAGAATGTGCGCTAATCAACCTAAAAGGACGTCCTTGTCAATTTTCAAAAATTATTTTGCCATCACATGTGTGGATTGATTCCTGTTTAATATTACATTTAGAACATGTTTAGAATCTGCTACCATATGTACTATAACCAGTATTTATCTAAAGTACTATAAATATATTGCATTTTAAGGATGCACTATAAAATACAGTAATTTATATAACACATACATAGACTAACTCTAATGATCAATAAATCTCTCAATTGAGCTCAGTCTGTATCGCATCTGATAAGCGGTAGGTGCTCAAGTTGAGGTGTTGCATCTACCAAAAGGTATTATTTAACAGCAATACAATGAGTACATGATATTCATTAATAGCTGATCTGCAAATGATCCATTTCATACTTTTCAATCTATAGATCTATTAATCTTTCAATCGATTTCGGGACAATGCTACATCGGGTGTGTTGGCTGAAATCTATAGATCTATAGATCTTTTGGTCGATCTCAGCTTAATGTTATATTGAATTAATGCTCCTTGTTCGAAATAAGCCGTTGCATTCATTGCACCGTTTGTTTTACTACTATAACCAATTAGATACATATGACTGGGACAAAATTGTCTATTCTGAGGAAACAACGTAGGTTTATTTTTTGTGTATACAAGTCTAAAAGGGCATGATAATAATAAATAAGACGTTTTATATATATAGAAAAAAAAGAAAAAAAAAAGAAAGATATATAAATATGTGCAAGGAGAAGTGAGTGAGTGTGTATAATGCAAAATAAGTATATGTAATAATAGCTTTTTAAGAAGCAGAACTTAACATCCAAAAAGGTGGAATACCTAATCTTCCTTTGACTTCATCGTCATGCATCAATTTGGCTATATCGTATTGTAAACTGTCTAAATTATCAAAATCTTGCTCTTGACCCAATAAATCCCATCTTTCACCGAAATCAGATACGTGTTTCACCAACCATAATCGGTCCGCTTCAGTTCTGTCTCGGACTGCTTCATCAATCTTTGTGTTTGCATAATGGCTGTGACTAAAGGCTGCTTGTGCCATATAGGCTAAAGGCTGCAATCTTGATTTAACAAAAGCAGCATCGCCAGCAGTCAGGTTGGGTAAAGCATCAGAATATTTCTTCAGATGAGCTACAACCGAGTGAGAAATTTGTGCCTTGTTGGCGGCCATATAATGCCAAATGTCTTTGGCAATGCCAGCGTTTTGAATACCGCGTGTTAACAAAGTCCAGTACTGCAAATTGAGTGTTTCATAATGCAGCATGGCTCTCCATTCCATATGCTGATCGACTTGGTTGCCAGAAGATAATAATCGACCTCGTGTTGAACTCTCTTCGTAAGGTTGTGATCCATCCTCTTTAAACTGTTTACCGATACGCATACGACAGCGATTGGCTACTCTCAAGAATAATCGCACATCGTCTGTGAAAGCAGCCATAGCAGTGACTTGCAAGTCGTACAAAACCCCACGGTGATCCGTCATCTGAGCTAAATGAATGCCTGTTGGCGAAGTGACCAAATATTCTAAAAACTCTGCAGTAATCGCTTGAAGATCGATGTATTCCTTGTGAGTCAAAGCCTGCATATGTCTAAGAATGCGAATACAGTCCAGTAAGGAAGATACATCGGTTTTTGTGAGATCCGAAGTATTGAGGATACGGTTGTTACTGTACTTTGGTACAACGTGTGAAATGCGGCTGAGACTAGGAAAATAATAGCCCTGATCTGAGAGGAAGTCTAGTAAATGGCTGTCATCGGGAATACGGCGTGCTGAATTATATTCGTCTTCGTCTTCTACGGCGTATTCGTTCAAGAAGTGTACGCGAATCAAGTTGGCTGCACCTCTACCGAACTTTTCGTTACCTGTAAAATAGTTTGCCATGGTCAAGATGGTGACGTTTTGAGAAAGAGGGCCCAGCTCATCTTTTTCAGGTACAGCATCAAATGGAAGCCCATCTTGCTTGTCTGTGGCTGAAGAAATGGGCGAAAGACGCTTCTGGCTTTCTTGCAAAATAGCTTCAGCTTGTTGTTCTAGACGTTCAACTGCAGTACGTATTTCATCATTTTTAGTCCAATAATCGTATTTGATTTGGTTCATCGGTTTATCGTTGTAGATGAAGAGTTTGTCGTGATTGAAGGACTTTCGGGCAATGCTTTCGTCCAAGCTATCCAGAGAAGATTGAATAGCCATTAATCGATTAAAGGCACGAATAGAAGATGCCTCTTTTTTGTTTTCTTCTTGTGATGGATTACCAGAGAACAAGCGAAATACCCAACCGATATTCTTAAAATTGCCTTTATCTTTACTGTAAGGACGTTCCGTAGGCTCCCAAGGGACAGTAGGTCTATTCAAACGTCGGTTCTCTAAAGCGCCTAAACGCCAGAGTAACTCGAGCTAGAACATTGTATAAGTAAAACCAATAACTAACACGTTCGATTGTAAAATACCTTGCTTCTGCGTCCATATCGCATATTGAGGTTGTATTCTTCGGTTGCATCGTATCTAAAGATGATTTGAGGCTCTTCTGGAGTCTTTGGTCTTTCATCCAGGTTGTTGAGTAAGACAGAATTGTTTAACAGACGTGTCATTGGCACCACAAAATACTTGGTGTCTCTGCCATATTTTTCAAGTTGAGATCTAATTTCTTCGAATCCATTGTGACTCAGGTAGCAATTTCCATCAAAGGGCATAATCCACTTGGCGTTTGCTATACTGCGACCATGTTGAATGGCTGTGTTACGACCACCGTTCTATTATAAAATATAAATTAAATTGTCTATTAATAGGATAAAATACTTACATTATTCATTGCGTAAAGGTTCTTGACATGATAGGTATAATCCAGTGCTCGAAGCTTGGATACTTTGGAGAATCTACGGTAATCATCAGAGTGAAGAAAATCTGCGTCGGGAAACTTTTCCAGTTGGAAATCCAACTGTTCGTATTCCTTTTGATCAAAAGGAACGCGGATATAGTCCATATGATAACTATCCAATAGTCGAATAATAGTGGCTTCGTTGATAGGATCTATGATGCGATTCAATAGAAAGATCTTACGCGTGTTGGGGAAGCTAGGCTCATGATCCAAGATAAACTGAAGATTTGATAACGTCTGCCCTTCTTTGTGACGAGGTGGTAAGTCGTTACCAATGATACGGTACAATATGATTTGATCTCTTTCGACGTGCGTAGGAACTTTGGTCGTGTCTTTGACTTTCCATGAAGGATTAGCTGTATAATCAGGAGTATTCTTGACAAAACGAAAGAAAGGAATGTAACCAAAGATGAACAGTAATCCAACTACAATCAAAAACAGTTTGAGCCATTTCGATTGTTGATGGTATAATAAAAATGGAGAGCGTCTGTTGGGTGCATTGTACTTCTTGTCTTTTTGATAATACGGTTTGTTTTTGGTTGTTGTACCCAAGTCAAGAGATAACATTTCGATATGAGATTGACTTGGTTTTCGATGTTTTGAAATGTACTCGGAAGAAGTGACAGTATTATTATTGGAAGAAGAAGAAGAGGACCGACTATTTACATCGTGTTTTAAAAAAGGTGGTAGCATCCTTTTTTGTTTATATTTGGGACGGTCAAATAACAGTAGTAGGAGAAGGAAAGGGACGAACTAGACCCTCTGCTTGCTTACCTAGGCTTAAATTGGCCAGGCTTCCGGTGCCTTGGGAGGCTAACTTGAGACATTTATAAAACCAATTTCAATTAGTTCGGTCAACTTTCTCGAGAAACAAAAGTCACATACAAGTCCAATCATAGTCACTTTGAGGATATTTGATCGCTCATCATAGATTTGCAACACTTCATGTCTTGTAAAGAGCACTACGATTTGGATGCAATATAAAAATATGAAACACAGATAGTTTGTATGCGCCTCCATTGGAGAGCTATTTTCGCTTCATCAGCCAAGAAGCTAAAAATTAGAATTCAGAAGAAATGGGCGGCCATTTGTCAAAAGATTTTGCACTCATTCTTAAGCCTTTATGATACATCTTTTAAAGTTGTATCAACCACATGATCAAGGCGCAAATAGTGAAAATATTCTTAGTGGATGACCTGTAAACAATGAAATAGATCTTCCCAAACCTTACTTTGCGTAGTTTTAGTGTATTACTGCGCCTATTTTTTTTTTTTTATTACAGGTCTCACTATTGGGGGGCGATCTACACTAAATATTGGGCTTTATGTAGACAGATATGTTTGATCAGAAAGATTTATTTCATAATCTAAAAGACTATCAGAATCGATTTTTTTTTTATTATTATTATTGTTTGTTATGTAAAAAAAGAGGCCTGCATCTTCAAAAAAGTTTATAAAACAAGCGGTTCAGTTTCCCTTTCAACCCAAGATAATGTTTTACTGTCATTATTTAAAAGAGGTCCCAATACATCTCTGCATTCTTGATGGTACTTGTTAATCCATAGCTTATCTTCTGTGCTTAGCAAACTAGGCTCAACCAATGTTCTGCTACCAAGCGGAACAAAGGTGATATGCTCAAACCCAAAAGAATCTGTATTACCAAAACGATAACGTGTGGATGCTCTGCACACAGTCAAAACGTTTTCTATTCTAATGCCGAACTGACCGTCTTCATAATAGCCAGGTTCTAATAATATATTAGTTTCCTTCTATAGCCCAGTAGTAACTATATTTACCATTAGTTACCATCATTCCAGGTTGCAACGGTACATCATTATAAGACAACTTGCTTCCAATACCATGAGGTCCTTCATGTACGTTTAAATAGGCACCAATGCCATGACCAACACCGTGTCTAAAGTTCAGTCCATCCTTCCATAGAGGCAATCTAGCAATAGCGTCCAATTGATAGCCTAACATGTGTGAATATCTCAGTTTCAATAAAATAGATTGACAAACCTGTTGTGCCTTGTGGAAAGATGGCTTGATCTACAGAGATATGGCTTTGCAATACGCGTGTATAAGCACGCTTTTGGTATTCCGTTGGTTCACCATCAAACATGAACGTTCTAGTCACATCAGTAGTACCATCCACATAAAGAGCGCCCGAGTCGCAAAGATAGATGCGGCGTGGGTTGATGACGGCAGAATGCTTGGCATCGGGTTGATAATGAATAATAGCAGCATTAGGACCACTAGATGCAATCGTATCAAAAGAAAGCCCGATATAGTTTGGATCTAATTGGCGCATAGATGCTAAATGGTCTGCTGCTTCCGATTCTCGAATTGTGGCGTTGGCTAACAAAGCATTGGATAGCCATGAAAAATGCTTGCATAGTGCTACTGCGTCGCGTTTATGACAGCTACGCATACCGTTCAATTCAGATTCATTTTTGATTGCTTTTGCCATGCTTATATACGAAGTACCTTGCTTCAAGATAACATTATCCTAAAGAGAAAAAAAAAGCGGGCTTAGATTTTTAGTCTATCATAGCATCAACCTATTTACATTTCCCAAAGCTTGTAATATAGACATATTAGTCGTGCTAGGATCAATCAAGAAAGGTTCCTTTTGTTCAGCAAGATCGTTCATGATTTGATCATACTGTTTCACTTGAACGCCAGCCTCATTCAAATGACTTTGGACTTGATTTGATAGTGATGTAGAAGGTTGAATATACAATGTAGTGCTATCTTTAGTAACAACCACATAAGAAAAGAATACAGGACAGCAATGGATATCAGATCCTCTTAAATTGAGTAGCCAAGCAATCTCATCCAAGGCAGATACAACCACGCTGGTATGATTGGTGGATTGACGTAGCTCATTTAATTTACTTTTGACAGATTTGCCTGCATATTGAATAGGATGCACTTTGATTGGCTTGGCAGGTCTCTCTGGGCGATCACTTCGAATTAGATCAACAGGGTTCTGTTCCAAGAACACTAATTTAGAACCAATGGCGTCCAATTCTGCTTGCAGTCGTTTGGCTTCGTTTACAGTAATAACACTGGGATCAATGCCAATAGACGATTTGGGTGGCAAGTTCTATAAAACAAAGGCTCAATACATTATCAATATGGACAGATATTTACTTTAATCAAGTATTCTTGCCAAGTAGGTACTCCGGGTAAACCTTGTTTCATGAGATGCCAATGCTTATTATCCAACTCCTTTGAGGCTTGCAGAAAATATCTTCCATCTGTAAACAATGCGGCATCCTTCTTGGTTACAATAGCACAGCCTTTTTTTTTTTTTTCATCTAACATTAGTACAGAAATCTGAAGTGTATTTGTCATTGGTTACCTGCAGAGCCAGTAAACCCAGAGATCCAGGCTCTTCTATTATCACACTCAGCTGTATACTCACTCTATGTATGACCCATTTCTTTTAATCGTCGTTATTTCTGATTATGTACTGCACTACTTACTTGGTGAGCGTCCTCTGAAGGTACGACACTAATAAAAAAAAACATTAATCAGTCTGCCATTATTCAGAAATCATTTGAATTGCTTACAATGCATCGATATTATTCATTACAGCTCTTAATGCAGAGAGTTTAGAAGAAGCATCCCTCTTTGTAGAGTAACATTTACGTAGGTACTTGGTTTGCCTCAAGATTGATTTCGGCCACATTGTATAATAAACAACTATACTTAGAGAGTTGTTGGCTGGAACCAGGCTGAATTTCTGGATTTTCTTGGATACAAAAATAAAGAGATATGATAGGCTAGCCCGAGTACTGTATTCTCTTGATACACATATATTCTTGCTTTGCATGGCAATTGAATTACTAGCCTAGTCAGTCTTTTTCATTCAAGAAAAGTCGAGTAAATCGAATGTATTTAGCGTTAGATTGGCTGATTTGTTCTGAAAATACAGGTAAAGTTTGTTATCCAAAAAGCTTGCAAAATCGTAGTTGCTGGCAAATTAATGCCAGGGTAGAGGGTCCAAAGTGAACTTGCAGAAATAATTGCTCTTATAAAAAACGTAGGAGGGGTTAGGCATCATTATATTAGTATCCCCGCTTTGGAAATTTGCGAGGAATATACTCGACATAGCGAATTATTCAGCCGTTTTCAGTTGTACTGTGGTGAATTAATGTTTACGAAATACAGCCGCCACCATGTGCACTAACTGAGCAAATGGTGTTGTGTAATCCGATATACCAATTATCACTTTGCTGATCTTGCTGTGGGTAATGTGTTGTATTTCAACAGGCAAGTTTTCACGCAATAAGATACTATCAAGGCTCATACCATCTGTCTTTTATTCTTTAGACCTTTCTTTTTTGATGAGTTTCTGTAAAAACCATGCGCTATAATGTAGTTCACATCCAGATTAATTACCAAAGCAAATGGAATAAGTTATCTTATATATACTGTAAATTTCTACTGAAGATGGATTGTATTGCTCTTCAGCCATATGTAATGTCAAAATTTTAATATGCAAATACTCGCCAAAGGGAATAGTTTCTTTTTCTGCAGTTTTTTTTTCCAAGTAGTCTCATCAATAACAGCAGGTAACCAGATGATTGAGCAGTATTTGACATCAAGTCCTAAGAAGACTTTGTATTATCAAGGCATTATTGCTAAAGATTTTGTAAATCTTTATATTTCTATATTTATTAATTCTACTAGTCATTTTATTTGTTGGGTTGCTGTGAAGAAATACAATGAAATTAGTATAGTAATGTTCTGGATTAGTTGTTGATGGATGAGAACTTTTTTTTAGATTATTTGGCTTGGAAGGCCACTGGTCACTTGGGTTTGCCGTAGACCAATAGAGATATATTGATCATTACCTCTAGGCTAGAATATGAAATTATAGCAATTACTTAAAACAGTATGACCATAGTACTCCGGTTGAATTAAATCTAGTAGATGCAGTAGTTCATTCAGAACATGCAGTGCTGATCAAATGTGATATTTAACGGATATTGTCAAGACCTTTTGGTACCGTTTCAATAGTCGGCAAGATCTTTGGTATGAGGCTACAGGTATGGAAACAAGCACCCATAATATTCTCTACAGAAATCTGTAAAAATCGAAATGACGCTTAATCCAGTAACTAAACAAGAAACAATTAAGAAACTAAAATTATATATAAAATCAATTATACGCTTTGTGGTGATACAAACATGTTTATGACAATAGATCAGCTTCATCAGGCTTTATGAGTAGGACACTCATGATGGTGCTTACATAGTCTTTCCATGATTGCTTCGAATTTCTAACACCTGATATTCTTTGGTTGCGAATCTTCATTTTCCGGATGTATATATTAGGTAAAATATGTTCATCGCGTACAAAAGCATACATACTTTTGGTTTTTTTTATTATATAAAAAAGACCTGACAAATTCTCATAAAATCATAATATCCAAAAATTATAGAACTTCACTAACATTCAAATTTATGAAGGAATTGCATCATAATCTTTGTGCTATTCAATGCATAATAATTTTTGCGCAAATTTTGCTAAGGCTATATATACATATTTGGATTTTTTCATTATAAAGAAATCCCATCAAAGTATGAAAAGTAATTTAAGTTGCAGACTTTCAGGCTAAATGCACTATTTTCTTCCCTTCAATAACCAATCAAAATTACACTCGGATTGCGTAGCATTCAAGAGAACCATTGCATTTGGCTTTTTCAAACATCACCCAGCCACTAGCTTGTTCAAGCATATTATCACATATCATTCGCATTATTCGTTATATAACCTTCCTCTCTGGCTTTCTTGCATGCGTGTATAATAGATTTATTTATTATTTTACTCAATTTAATGAGCATCTTCGCGCTTAACAATATAATCAATGGCTTGTTGAACACTTTGGATAGCATCAGCATCCTTGTCAGGGATCTCTACTGAGAATTCCTCTTCAATAGCCATAACGACTTCAACTGTATCCAAACTGTCTAATCCAAGATCCTTAATGAAACTAGAGTCGGCTGTCACCTATGAACACGCAAAAGGATAAGTTAATTTGTCATTCAGCACGTTATACGCAAATGCACCTCACTACTTTACCTTAGATCCATCAACTTTATCGAAACTCTTGACTACCTCAAGAACACGAGTTTGGACATCTTCTTTGGGAAGAGAAGCGTACATGCGAGAGAACATGGCAGGAGCAGCCATGCGAGTCATGTTGGGGCGCTGAGTAGCAGCAACTCTGGAGGCAGCGGTCAAGATAACGTTAGGACGAAGAAACATTGTGAAAGTTGGGAGTATATGAAATGAAGAAGCGTATATTAAGAGGTTCTACTAAAAAAAAAATATAACGTCCCTGCCTTTTATTTGACTCTCCGAGCCACTTTGCTGCGTCATCGATTTGTCTCGGTTTGCTATTACGTTTAACACGCTTTATTTCAATTCATAAATATGATAGCAGCACTTTAAACTTTTTTACAGTAAAGATGATTGAGTGAATGCATTCTTCTAGTAGTGTTTTAGTTGATCAGTTTGTTCATATTGTGTTTTTGAGAAAAATTAGGCAGAATTATTGGGAAAAAGTTGGTAAAAAAAAAAGATTGATTAGCAGCAGTTGTTTCTCGCTTATAATTGACTACTCGATCTATCTTGATGGAAAAAATTCGAAAAAATACCAAAGTATACTCTGAAACCCTAAATACAAAGTTGGACTATTAGATACATATTTATAATAGGTTTCGCGCTGTCAAAAAGTAATGCAAATGAATACCACTATGAGATTGCCTCAATTTTTATTGGTTTCATGATGCTTACACATGTAACTCCGAAGTACATTCAGAATAATGAGACACTCTGATACCTTTCTTTTTTAATGGTAAAAACTACATGAACAAGGTAGGTGTAAGATCTAATTTTTGCATCGAATGGGGCAAAGTCCATTGATTATTTTTCTTGATTTAAAAAGATATCCTTATAAAATGTTAATTTTGGGTGCTATATAAATGCGGTCGTAGTTCGAGTGTTTTATAATAAACAAAATATACAAAAAAGTATATGTACAAACTTTCAAGGTATTAAATACACGCTACTGTAATGCTATATCTTGCAAATTATATTTATAGCCTTAATAAAATAATATTAAAAATTGGATCTTGGGTTGATAAGGGAATGATACAAATTACCCTATTCCCTGCATTATATTTATCGATCGTTCTCTGTAAACGTCGCGCCTTATAACTAGCATGGGCTTAAAATAAAACCTTATGTCTGCTAGAATCTCCATGTAACTGAATTACAGAGAATATATCCAACAAAACGGCTAGTTGCAAATTACGTACATGCCATGTATTGTAGATTGATGGATCTATAGATCTCTCGGCCGATCCGGCCAAAATTCGAATGTTATGAGTAATACATATTTAGAAGTAACTTTTGTGCATGCTACCACTCTTGTTTAGCTATTGCTCAATGAATATCCACAACTAACCAATGTTCAAGAGTAAACGCCATACATTTCTCATAGCTAATACCTAATCATTATTAGATGTCTTAGTCGATCTCTGTCAAATGTTGCAATTAATTAATTGTTCAAACTTAAACGGAAGTGCTGTATAAGATGGACTGGTCGCAGACTATGATAGAGAAGGGTTTTTCAATTAAACTAGGAATTCTTCCTCAAATCTCTGATCTAGTTTTCCCAATAATGTGAAACGTTTTTGGGACTGCTAAATCGTAGACCAATCAAGTGATATCACCTGCTATTTTTTCTATTTATTTCTCACTTGCTTCCCCTTTTCCAATTCTTTTTAGAAGATAATTATCATCAGTCTTTACAATCGTAAGTTGAAAAAAAAAACCACTCTTTACGTACAGCGCACTCTGTACCCTCCCCCGATTTCAGTATTATCCTTTGCATTGGAAGAATAAGAACGAAACGGATAATTGCCGGGATCTTGCTATAGCGATATTTCTCGGCGATTTGAGCGATAATACCAACAGAAATGCCTTCCTTTCTCTCTTGTTATAACAAGTTACTGATTTTATTTTATTATTCGGAAACAAAGGTATATCATGTCTTATCAAAACAACAACCGCAGAGTCAACAGTCAATTGGCCAACACCCGTACTGTATCGTATAACCAAGGTGGTTTGAACGAAAGGTGAGATTGATTCTTTTTTTTTGTTTTGTTTACTGCTGCGGTTACTTATACCTTGATAGATTTAGCAAACTAGTCAAAAGCGCACCTGTAGCACGCCCTACTGGTCCAACTGTGAGCAAAGCAAGCGGAAACTCAAGTGTCTTTAGTCGACTTCGTGGTGCCAAGCCCACTACAACGCGTGGACGTGTTGGAGCTACAAATATTCAAAACCGCCTTGGTAAGACGATTGGTGGAGGCGTTAAAAAGAGAGGTGGCAAGTCTGTACCTACTCCTATGCAAGGTATTGAAAGACAACGTAAATCTGGAAATGCACGTGCTGGCGGTAAAGCTACTACTGGCGGTGGCGCAAAGAAACAAGCTGGCAAGATGGCTGTAAATGGCAAATCTAAACAAACACAAGCAAAGGGAAAAAAAGTTGTTCAAAAGAAGCCCACTACTGAAGATCTTGATAAAGCACTTGATGCGTATATGATGAAGGATCCTAAAACTGCACAAGCAAAACTTGACGCTGAATTAACCTCTTACATGGACGAAGCTGGTGACATTCTTATGGACGAAGCCTTGTAACGACATAATATTTCATATAACCAAAACAGCAAACCCATCTACTTGATTGGCCTTGGTACACGCAACACTTACATACACTCACTCAAACACATGCTTATAATATATTACCAGCTATCAAATAAATACAACCCGAAATCAGCCTACCCTACTACTACCACTTTATTCGCCTTCTCTCGTTCTGATTCAGAGAAAGATTGGGCTAGTTTTATTATATGGCTAGCTTCTTTTATAGCAAATATATCCAAGGTTTATCGTGTTAAATCTATTGTTTGCTATCTATCACTCCCTCTTCCTCTCTTGTCTATGCTCGTTGGTTTTATACAGAATTCCATCTCTAGTATGGTAGAAACTGATTTTATCAACCGATTATTATTATACACATGGTATATTAGAAGCTGGCTCTACGAAAACGATATATTGTATTATGGGTTCTCAGCAGAGAAGGATCAGTTACATTGGCGAAAGCGTGTGGTTTCTTATGATGCCAGACACGCACTGGACGTTATTTTTTCTTTATATGCTATGTGTTGGATAAGGGAGCGTTATCGCTGTTCAATTGAGTCAAGTTTATTAAGTAATGGAGTATGGGCAAAAAGCATCTACCATGTTTTGGCGACGGTCTTGCAGCATTGTTGAGCAGCAGCATCAGTCTTACATTTGACAGTAGCGTAACGGAAAGACTTGACGCCATAGAGACATTCACCGCAGTCAGTGTCCAAAGAAAGGAATGTGATAACGCCTTTACAGGCGTTCTTCTTGGGGCCACCAATACTGACTTCAACAGAGAGTGCATTCACCAAAACGATCATGGATAAAAGAGCAATAAGAGCAAAACGAAGCATATTTGATTGTTAAACTTGAGAGTATGGATCTTTATGAAAGCGATCTACTAACCCATATTTATAATATTTTGTGTGTTATCCATGGAAGAGCAGAAAGGTTGTATCACTGTGTGTATGCTTTGGTAATAATAATGATACTCATCTATTTAGTACATGCTGTTGTGCAGAAAGGTTAGATAATCAATACGCGTAATGCAACGCGACATAGTTAGCAAGACTTATATAATCAGTTCTGATCAAAATACACATTATTGGTCCGTAAAAATGAGGCTTTTCACTTGTAACCTGATCTTTGGTGTCATGG
Organism: Actinomucor elegans; assembly: GCA_026027325.1. Classification (NCBI taxonomy): domain Eukaryota; kingdom Fungi; phylum Mucoromycota; class Mucoromycetes; order Mucorales; family Mucoraceae; genus Actinomucor; species Actinomucor elegans. The sequence continues at coordinate 3,400,596 of JAMSLZ010000003.1, forward strand.
TTCCCATTAGTGGGTGCGAACATGTTACATTTATGCGTTTTTGTGCTAGACAAACCCCAGTTTTTGCCAGTGGTAGCGATCATTGCCGCAGTAAAACGCATCAATATGCCCTCTGAGATAGTAACTGCATCAAGTAAGTACTCATACCATATAATAAAAATAGATAGTGTAATGATACCAATTAATTATCAAACAATAAAACACTAGCTTTATTTATTTTGTATTATTAAAAAAATGTATCAATCAAACTACATACTTTCTCAGTTTAAAGGATGGTTTTTATTGTATATATAATTGAATGGAGTATAAACTTGCTTTACAAAGGACAAGAAGAGTAGGGTATACTAAAAAAAAATCTATAGGGAAACAACTATAGAAGGGAAGACTCTCTCGAATGAATAACTGCACTTATTTGACACATTCCTTCTTAGATACAGTATGATATAACACTACTGTTTATCACCAATTTGATATAATCCATGTTTTAATATTATCCTATCGAAGATATAATTTACACATCTTTACCTGAGATATCAAGTTAATTCTTTAGATTCATCTTGTAACTTTAACAGTTAAGTGGAGGATTGATTTTGTGAAAAGTATTTTTTCTAATGATAAACGTTACCCTAAGTTCCTACTTTCAATGACTATTATGTATATAATATTATACATAATTTAACTCACTCAATTATTTACGACCACAAAATTAAAGCGTGTTTGCCAACCATCTTGATTAATAAGTGTTCCAGCCTCACTGTTGTCCTTGACTAGCAAAAAAAAAAAAAAAAAGGAAAATCGAAACACATCACGAAAATATATTTTGCAACAAAAAGTGGAGAAGCTGGGCGTCGATCCCAGTGCCTCTCGCATGCTAAGCGAGCGCTCTACCATTTGAGCTACATCCCCTTATATGGTAAAGACCAGAAATTTTATGAAGACTCTTTAATTTTATTAAAAATTAAAACACAGTTGACCAATAAAAGTACTTAAAAATTTAAACAGCTACGTCGGAGAACATATTGTCTTCTTTTTTTTTGGCAAGCAACCTATTAACTTGATGTTTTTAACAATTATTAGAATATAATGGTTTGTGTGAGGTATGCTATATACCTAAGGTTAATTTATATATAAAAATATACTTATATATGCTTTTGTTAGAGTTATTTGCCTATTAAAGCATTAGGTACAGTCATAAAACATAAATTTATACTATTGTTATATATTAAATAATAACATGGACTTTAATAGGAGTGATAGCAAGCTATTCACATCATCTGATGCACTAAATCATTAGAGATGCTGCAGCAACTAAAGCATAACACCATTAGCCTTTTCAATTGGATAATGAATTATTTACCAAGTCGGTTTGTTTAATAACTTGATGGAATCTATTTATTCAATGATAAATATAATCTGTAGGTCCAACAAGCTTTACTATTGAACCACCGGTTCTTTCATTCTTCTATAATCATACAAATTTTCTTTAATGATTGGCAATATCATCTTTGTCTGATAGTAATAAAAATATATTGAGCCTCATTTGACTTTCAGGTGAATTTGTTTCAGAAGCTCTTTCGATCATCTTGTCCATATCATCAAAGCTAACATGAGGACTGTATGTAGCCATTAATAAGTACCGGTGATTTCGGATTTTAGGCAAAGGGATATAGCTCGGAACGATAAAGATGGTTCTAGTATTTACTAAAGATGAATAATAGTGCACGAATGTATATAGTTTTTATAGCTTACCTTTCAAAAACATTGGATTCGGCAGTTTTAGCAAAGTCAATCTCAGGTTTTCCAGTTTCATGTCGACGCAAAATAACTCCAGGTCTCTTTTCTAGCTCTTCAACAACTTGTTCTAAGCGGCTTGAAAAGTCAAGTACATTGACATGGTTATCCTTATTATCTATATGATAGAGCGTTATTAGCACAAAGAAAATCATTGGGATTGGGCAATAGATATATTACCATTAGAAAAAGCCAGTAAATGCCGAGGAGGCATATAGGTCTTGTAGAATACAAGGTTTGTAGTAATGTTGAATCCATTATAATTAGAAGTTTCTGCATCTATTTTAGTATATTAGTATTGTTTGTTCCCCTGATACTGAACTAATGCAAAACTTACTCGTTGTACCAGCTATACAAGTTAGATCACCTGTATTAAGAACACGACAATCGTGAAGGCCTGTGGTTTGACGTTGAAGAAATCCCATCGCTGGTACAAGGCCACCTTGATGAACGACGCTGAATATATACGCTGTAATGACATTAAACAGAAGCCAAATTGTCCAAAAAGATGAAGGTAATCTAGGTTGCTTCCATGTGTAAATGAGCACCAAAGGTACAAGTAAAGGGCATAAGAATCGTGCCTCTTGATGTGGCATGATAGACAAACCAATAACTCCAGTCAATACAACGCTTAAAAGCACTATTCAAGTCTTTCGTTAGCTTTGACCGGTTTACAATAGTTGTAATTGCTTTACCGTAAAATAAATGTGCGTTTGTATCGTTCCTGATTTTGACAAGGGCATTAGGAATATACAGGAACCCAAAGATAAATAGGGGGCCATAGAGCAAAGGCAAGTTGATGGCGAAATGGGTGTATCGAGGATGAATGCCATGCAGAGCTAGATTCTCGGTATTCATATTGTAAATTAGATTATTCAATGGTGTCACGACAATATTTCCAAAAGGACGGATAGTAATTAATGCGGTAGGATCAAATAGAGTTGTAAGGACATGACTCACACTTTCAAAAGGCTGCCCATCTGCTGTGAATGATAGTGTACCGTAGTATACCGAATCAGCTGTAATACAAAACATAGCAAAAGAGGCCATGCCAAGCACTAAGGATATAATTGAGCCTATAAACTTGCTGAAACTAACATTTCTACCATTGGACATAGTATAAGCTAGACTAATCAAAGAAGCTGCTGATATAGAGTTATTAAACGTACTTTGTATAAGCCTGGTATATAAAAGCGATACCAATAGGGAACGCGTAAAGAGGAAAAGTGATTCTTGTAAATACACCCAAACTGAACAAGGTGCCCAACAAAAACGCCATTTTGGCAGATGCTTTATGCGCATAATTAGCATAGACGCATAAACTAAGGCAAAGTAATATACTTTCAAACGAATTGGAGAAAGGACGTGTATAATAAGCCAAGGTGACTTGACTCGTAGCCACTAAAATCATTGGAATCAAAGGTTTCGATGAACCAGAGCGTTTACATAATCTATAAACGCATACATCTGGGGGTAAAGTGTTAATCAAACAGAAAAGATATGGTTAAGCAATGTTCACTGTACCTATAAGAAGAGACCAAACGAACGCACCCAAGCGTTCAACTGTGAATAAAGTAATTGAAGAAGGAACTATATAGTAATGTTCATGGCGCTGTTTAGTACATTATCTCTGTTTCTTTCTAAACCGCTTTTACTTCTATTCTCGGTTAACCAATACTTTAAAATCCAAAATGGAATGCCAGTTGTAAGGAATCTGTATATAAAATGTGTTACAATCATAGTTCTTTTCCTTCTTTTCCTTGGTTCCCTACGGTGCAATAATTGAACGTGATGCATGTTCCGGTGAGTATTCCCAAGGTGTGAACGATTGTATATTAAATATGTTTGAAGCAGTAATCTCGGGATTCTGAAAGAATTCATCGGGATGAATGTAACCGGGTAAGGTAGCAGTTAGCCACCGTAACCATAATAAACCAACAACAAGAGCTATGGCACGCTTATTGATCATTGATTTTTAATATGGACGCGACCAAAAAAAAAAAAAAAGAGGACACAAGAAGCGTACATTTATCCAGAAGTTTCAGCTGGGTACAGAAAGTTGCGGGGATAGACATCGCGTAAATATTGAACAGCCTATTTATCTGTCAAGAAAATAAAAAGATACAACTTCCAAAGGCATTTGCAACATGGTAGAAGTGCTCACACATCGAAAGTAAATACAGACCTCTAATTCAAAGATATCAAAGTAATAGTGCGCTTGAATGAATATCGAAAGCTCCATTGATATTAGTTGGTAAAATTTGGTAGCATAATTTTAATATGATCTTTCCGGTTAATAAGTTTAGGCTCCTCGGTCCCTATTTATGAAATAAAAGTCCAAAAACCCAACATATAATTTTGAAATGCAAAAACAAATCAACTTAAACGATATTAAAAGGATAATACAAAAGTACATTACCACGTACTTCTTTCATTGCTTAGATGCCTTTCATAAGCTGTTAATAATCATCTACTGGACTTTAGAATAACACAATAGCTACCAAAAATTTGTAAGCAAAGTTTATATATGCTTAAATTATGTATTAAATAAAGTAACAAACCCCCCCCCCCCCTAAAATGCACCTTATGAAATTTTCTGAAGTCCAACATTTTTAACTTCTGTATTTGATGGTCAATTCATGTTCATGGTGAAGCATTGCATCCTCTAAAACTGTTATTTAATATAAATACAATAAATATAATATACCTTAATGACTGCCGTAAGCTACACGCATTTCATATGTTGTAAATCTAATAATTTATATTTCTCTCGGCCGATCTTGGTATAATATCGCAGTCAATCGGTTGTATATACTCAGAATGAGTCATGGCATATATGAAAACATTCATTTAACAGCTGTTTGATAAATTTGTTTTACTTTTTGGTGATTTGCAGTAAAATACAGATACTTTCACTAGTTAATTGATCAATATCTAATTATGCTTTGATCTCTTGACCGATTCCAGTCCAATGTCGCATATAATAAGTAATTTTCACTGAGAATGAACTTCTGTGTCTATTAGCGTGTTTGTTAACGAGTAGGTTTCGGCAAATAAGCTTGGTTCATTTTCATTATAGAGAGCGGATGCCGTTGGGCGAATTGGCGTTCAGCATTTTCTCTCGAAGTTCTATAATCAGTCAATCAAGGTTTTGAATATAAACTGCCCAAGCTCTTTTTTTTGTCATGCTTGTATTAAATCATTGATGCTTTTATATGGTAAAAAAAAGAAGACATGTACGTATCGAATTTATTTATTGTAAACTATTGACTAATGTTATTGCTATACATCATTGCCGCAATATTATCATCCATTATCATCATCGGTTGCTGTGGATTATAATAATAACCATTATTCATATTACTTACAGTATTATTATTACCTCTTGGCTGTGTCAGCTCATTGAAATCTTGTGGAAGCGCATGTGCTTTATGCTGTTGTTGAGGGTGAGAGCGCATAAACATCATTGGCTGTTGTGATTGGGGATATGGAGACATGTTGGGCTCTCCCGCAATAAAAAGCTGTTGTGCAGAGTTTAACAATGCATGGATACGATTAGCTGTTTCTGTATATGCTGGTGGTAATGGAGATAAATCGGGCGGTATAGGTATCCTCAAGTGCTTATGAAAAGAAAATTAGTTCATGTAAGTGTACCGTTATTCGTATATAATTTACATCTTCAGGTTTTGCTGCTGAAATATCGGCCATAGTAGCGAGGTATGTCAAATTTGATTGCAGTCTTGATTGATAACTACAAAAAACAAAAAAGACGCGTTAAGTTTGTTTATATTAAGAGAGAGAGATAGAAAGAGAGAGAGAGAGAGAGAACGCGTATATCGTACGTTAATAAATCTGGCTCATTACGATGCTCTAAGCACAGTCGAATAATTTCTTGGTTAATAGACAGAATCTTGATATATAAAGACTAGTGTCAGTCCAAGTAGAATAATACAGCTTGTGTAATATGCATAATTACCGCTTCTACTCTTTTTGTTAGTAACATTTCTGTTTCTTGTATATTGTGATTTGGTACAATGTTAGAGGGAGACAATGCTGGCGAATTATGCATGGATAAAGAAGAAGAGGCCTGAGATGAAGGTGAAGAAGAAGCTTTAAGCTTTTCTTGCATCATTTTTGCCTGTTGCTGTTTCATAAACCAGTGAGACGGTTGGCCATTCGTGTTACTACTGTATTGTCTTTGATTTGGGATTGCTCTGTGTTTTGCTTGCCTCTGCTGTAATACTAATTGTTGTTGTTGCTGTTGCATTAGTAACTGCTGTTGCTGCTGTTCCTGCTGCTGCTGTTCCTGCTGCTGCTGTTGCTGCAAAAGCAATAATTGCTGCTGCTGCTGTTCTTGGTCTTGCTGCTGCATCATTAACATCATTATATGCGCTTGTTGTTGACTATTCACAACAGGACTATTGTGATCATTATTTAACATGGGCTGCGGAAAATATGTCGTAGTAACAGGTATACTTGTTGCAGGCGGTTGGATGCTGCTCGACATGAACAGTAGCTCATTAGTATTATCTAATGAAGGCCAAGCCATAGCTCCATTGGCCATAATTGAAGTAGGTGTATCAATCATATCCATAGGAAATGAGGGTATAACGTTCGGAGATGAGGTATCAATAAAACTTTGCTGTATACTGTTGTTGCCATTAAAAGCATCAGCATTGTGAAAACTTGGATTCATGTCGTTTTCGACAGATTAGTTTCAATTAATGAATGGTATATGAAAGGTATATGTAAATAAAAAGAGGCTATATATTAATTATATACAAATAAACGCGAAATAACTTTTTTGTTTCTGCTTTGTGGACTATTACGTTGATCTAGTGTGAAGGAAAGGGTTAAAAAGCTTACGAAACGCTGGAAACAATCCTTTTTTTTTTCATCATCCAGTGGTAGCAAAACTGGTAGCATACTTTTGATTGGTGGATGGCATTGGGAAAATTGAAAAATTCTGGGCCCATTTCTGTCGGCATGATTTTTTGAATCGGACATATGAATAGCAGAAAAGCTTCGGAGAGTACAAAGTACATTAATAAACTTTGTGGAAGAACCGAGTACACGTCAAATAGTGCTGATTTATGTTAAGGAAAGGGAATTACAGTATTTACAGCGCTAAATTGCGGGGTTTAACAACACATTGCGGGATATAAAACCTTCATCACTTGCCATATTGCGTCTTTGGTTAGCCCTAAATTGAGCTACAAGACCCAGAGTTAAGTTGTTATTACTGAACCTTTTCATGTATATTGGTTTTTTCCAAACGGTTTGCGCATCAGATTTTTTTTTTTGCGCTCCGAATTTTTTTTTTTGCGTCCCCGAATTTTTTTTTTGCGCACAAGGATTTAATTTTTTGCGTACCTAGTTTTTTTTTTTGCGCATCAGATTTTTTCAGTTTGCGCATAAGTTTTCTAGTTTGCGTGCTTATTCTTCTCAGGATTTTTAAAAGTTTTATTTATAACATAATTTACTAAAGCATTGGCTCAAGAGTCAAACACCTATCAAAAAATGAAACAGAATGCTTAATCCAGTTGTGACAGTCTTCCACAGTAACCTGTTTTGCTGACTCAATAATCCTAGCACTCAAATTATCTGTTGCTGTGAGACAGTCTCTCTTTACGCCAGCTTTAACTTTCGACCAAAAAAGTTCAATTGGATTTAGGAAAGGTGAGTAAGGAGGCAAGTAAACAGCTTTATATCCGCGACTTTCAATGAGTTCTTGGACAGCAGCGACTTTGTGTATAGCAGCGTTATCTAAGATAAGATAGCGACCAGACATTTCATGCTCATCAAGTGTATCCATAACATTACTGATAAATTGCAAGAAGTGCTCGCTTCGTGTACCAATTCTTGCGTTTGCCTTCGATACTTCAGCTGCTTCACCATCATCTCTCTTTCTCTTCTTATTGGAAGCGCCTTTCTTCTGGACAGCCTTTGGCTTGCGCAAAGTTAAGTCAATAACTCCTTTCTCGCATATTGCCCCAATTATAGTGATCGTAATTCCCCTGTTTGAAGGAAGTACGATTTTAGCTGGTAGTCCCCGCTTGGATCTACCGAAATTTCGTCTGATGTGCATATTAAATCCTGCCTCGTCAATAAAAACGCAGTTGCCAAACCAATTCATTTCCTTATCACCCATCCACTCCAATACTCTCTCTCTTCGTTGCTTTAAAGTATTCTCAGAATTCCTCGCAGCAACAATTTTATCCAACTTCTTGAGGGTGAGGGACGCATGCTGAACAAGATGCTTATGAAGACCGGAAAGGGTGATCGACTGAATGTCTGGGAAAGCGGAAAGTAATGCATCTCTTGCCTCCCATAAAACAGCGGCAGCAGCAGTGTCATAATATTGACAAAGGAAGTCGGTATGCTTTGGCTCAAGCTTCCGATTATTCCCTCCCAGACGTGATACTTTTTTGGTACCTGGCAAACGCTTCTCCTCATCATCTTTGTATGTTTTCACATAATGTTGGGCTGTTCTTACAACGATACCCACAGTTAGTCCTGCTTGTCTTGCAGACATCCCTTGTTCGATGACAAGATCAAGCAGTTCTTGTACTTGAAGTGCTGAGTAAGAGCGATATGGGCCTCTGGTCTTTTTAGCAGTCGTAGTCTTGGAGGCGGTTCTTAGTTTACTTTCTACTACTTGTTGACTCGTTGTCGCCTCTTGTTGACTAGCTATAGGCGTTTCTTGTGAATACTTGAGAAAAGCCTGAAAGCTACCGAAATCCATTATCCTTTTTATGTCTGGCTCAGCTTCTTTGACAGGCTTCTTCTCATCTACACCTAGTTGCCATTCGTGCCATTCTAAGGCAGTGGTTTCATACAAATCCATTTGAACTTCTTCTTCTACTTCCATTGCAGTAACTTCAGGAATTTCATCAATAATGTTGAAGCAATGCATGTATTCATGGGGAACATTATTACACATTTTTACTTTAAAAAACTTGAGAAAAGAACAAGCACGTAAACTAAAAAAACTTATGCGCAAACTGAAAAAATCTGATGCGCAAAAAAAAAAACTAGGTACGCAAAAAATTAAATCCTTGTGCGCAAAAAAAAAATTCGGGGACGCAAAAAAAAAAATTCGGAGCGCAAAAAAAAAAATCTGATGCGCAAACCGTTTGGAAAAAACCAATATAGCTTGAAATTTTAAATATGGGAGACAAAAATGCAGTTTAAATTTGTACCTACCCACCCGCATTTTGGCACTGTATTTCGGAATTACAATTAGATTTGATAAAAATATTAAAAAATTAACAAATACTCTGATAAGTATAAATGAGAAATTGCACCTTTAAAAAGAAGCTTATATTTTCAAAAGGATAGTTTTTTTTTTTTTTTTTTTTTTTTTTTTTTTTTTTTTTTTAATTAAAAAAAAAAAAAGCATAATCTAAGATTACATTGATCGTTTTCTTAAAAAAATTGCCAGATCTTAAAATAGGCCCTGATTGGTCAGCTGAGATAGAAAATTTCGAAAAGGAATGGGAAGCGTCTTGCCTTGCCTCTCTTTTAACATTCATTGAGTTATATATAAATGCTGCCCGAAACTCATGTCAATAAGCAACACTACGAACGTATTCCTTCTGTGGGAGATAATAGCGACTCTTTTACAGACGTGATTTCAGTCGAGAAGAGAACTTTTTTTGTATATTATCTTGTCTTTTGCGTGTGTATTGGCGGATTCTTGTTTGGCTATGATACAGGAGGTAACCTTGCATAATACTCGATTAAAATAGCTTTTAACAAACTTGTTAATAGTGATATCTGGAGCATTACAACCACTGCAACAAGATTTTATTATGTCCACGAGTCAGAAAGAATGGATTGTTGGAGGAACTACACTTGGGGCAATTTTTGGTGGTTTTTTCGCAGGACTAGTAATGTATAACCATTCTAATATGTCAAGTTACTAACTATGTGTTCTTTAGTTATCCGACAAGTTTGGTAGAAAAGTAAGCTAATTTCCTTACCTTGGTAGTACTCTTTTATTTACACAAAATATAAAGCCTTTAGTGATATGTGCTGCATTTATATTCACCATTGGTTCACTGTTATTAACTTTGGCTACCAGTTACATAACGTTGCTGCTTGGTCGGCTTGTAGTTGGTTTAGGTGTAGGTATTGCTTCTATGATTATACCCGTTTACATCAGCGAGATCGCACCTAAAAGTCTTCGGGGTCAATTAACTACACTCAATACATTCAGTATTACTTTTGGTCAAGTTATTGCATATGTGATCAATATTATTTACGCAGAAAAGCCTAGTGGTTGGCGATACATGTTTGGTATAGGTGCCCTACCTGCTATCATTCAATTGGTTGTGATGCCATTTATGCCGGAAAGCCCACGTCGAATGGTCGCAAACAATAACTTGGCACTTGCCAAGCAAACTTACCAAAGAATATACGGTCCCACTGTTACAGAACAATTCATTGACCGAGAAATTGAGAGTATTCAAGAAGATATGCTCCAAAGTAGCTTAGGCTCTTATAAAGATTTCTTGAACCATCAACATATGAAGCCATTGTTAATAGGTATCACTCATTAAATACATTGTTTTCTGAAATTAACTCCTTATCATATAGCTTGTATGCTTCAGGCTGCTCAACAACTGTCCGGCTTTAACACAGCCATGTACTACGCAGCAACTATCTTGCAAATGGCTGGATTCAAAGATCACCGAAACTCTACTATGGTCGCACTGATCGTCGCTGTAACAAATATGCTTTTTACAATGATTGCAGTTACTATCATTGACAAAGCAGGACGACGTCGGATTCTTATTGTTACTGTACTATTAATGATTATCAGTTTATTTGTACTAGGCGGTTCTTTTGCTGTACAGCAAGAAGGGTTTATACCAAAACAAGCCAGCTGTGAACAATACGCGAAACACTGTTCTCGGTGTCTGTTGGATGATCGTTGTGGCTGGTCCATGGAGCAAAGCACTTGTATGCATCTTGGGGGTAATCTAACGCAATCAGCTATCGAGTTAGCGTGTCCTCAAAAGTCAACAGACGGCATTATTACATTTGTGTTGTTATTTTCATTAACAGCGTATGTAGCAAGTTATGCTTTGGGATTAGGCTATGTGCCCTGGATTATTCAGAGTGAACTATTTACGTTGTCTCTACGTGGTAAAGCCAACGGCATTGCTACTGCAACGAATTGGGTTTGCAATTTGATGGTTGCATCCACGTTCTTGTCGATGACGAATGTGCTCTCAGCAGCAGGTACCTTTTGGCTCTATGCTTCTATCTCGATTGTTCTATGGCTAGCCATGATTCGATGGTTACCTGAGGTATAAATATAGCGTTTCATATTGTTTGGACCAATGTAGTACTAATATGCTTATAAATAGACTTCTGGAAAGTCTTTGGAAGATATCAGTGCTTTATTCACAAAGACATAAAATCGTGGTTAGTTACCAAAAGATGTTGTATTCTATGTATGATGGAGCATGTAATTAAACAAGTTTAATAAAAGGAGAGTACAGAAGGGATATTACATGTATAGTTGGCATATTTATAGGGATATATCTTTATCTATATATATATATTATAAAGTATACTTTACGCATAGATCGTTGTTTGTTATCGTTAGCTACGATTAATTAACATATAATAAATTGCTTAAATATACACGGATGGTTTATATATAGCTTTTTCTTACTAAATACGCTTATAGGGGGGTATACACTTAAACCAAGAATTACAACTTGGAAAGTCGTTGAAAAATGTGATCTTGAATGGTACCCTTTAATAAGAAGGCCATCGAGTGCTTCGACGGGGCTTGATGGCTCATGTTAAAATATTGGACTCTCTAAGACTCTAACGCTTAAATACTTCAATACACAGTTATGCAAGTGGATGCATAAAAAAAAAGAGCATGTTTTCTTCTGTTCTTCCCAGAAATTATTAGTTCACCTTCGTCCTTTGGTGATCTAGACGCGTTTATCCTTGAACGAAGCACGAATGCCACAAATTAAAACTCAGTAGTAATGAAGGGTATATCGGTTCTAGTGTGTGCATATATTGACATATGATTACAAAAGTTGGCATAATAAAAACAGCCTATTTTAATCTTCATTTTGCCCGAAAACCATTGATCTGCCCCGGCTTGTCGCCGTTCCAGATAAGATTGTATCATCTAGGAATGCGTAGCATAACATCGACGTATAAAAATTCCGATATCCAATAAAGTGTTTGCCCTGGATTTCACTCCTATTTCAGTAAGTATTGACAATAGAGAAGTGTGATATAGATGCTTTTGATTACATACATAAGCATTGAGTACGAATGGATAGTAACTTATTTTTGATCGTTTATTAATATATAGAAAGCGGATAGACTTCTTTTAGAAGAAAGCTGTTTGTTATATAGTGAGATTGAGTGAGAGTTTTTGGATTGACAGAAATGATATAAGAAAATGAGTATGCTCAAACTAAAGATACACAGAAAGAAAATAAAAAGAAATATATAATATTATACTGCTTCTAAAAGCCGTGATAAGAACCTTGTTGGTTTGGAGGAAGGTTGGGTCTTGTATTCACATATTGACCTTGAGGACCACCCATTTGACCTTGTGGTGATTGTGGGCCTCTGGGCTGTTGATGCATGTTAGTGTGAGGTTGTTGAGATCCATAGTTTTGTTGAGGACCCCAAGGACCGGGAGCAGTCGGTGTAGGCTGTAATGGTATATTGCTATTCTTTTGCATGGGAGCAGGTGCCATGGATTGAGGTCTATAAGTTGGGTAATAGCCAGATCCAGCCTTTGCAGGTGCTTCCTTAGAAGGATCAAAGTAATGAGCAGGATTGGCAGACATATCAGTTTGGTAAGACATGTTTGACACAGAGTCATCATCATCTTGAGCACCTAACAGTCCACGCTTAGCTTCATCTTCACCAGGTACCATGGTATGCATCAAGTGAGTAGGACCCATTTCGCGCATTTGTCTTTCTTTACGTTCACGACGCTTGTTAGCTCTAACACGTTTACGTTCATAATCTTCCCAGCGTTTCAAAGGTACCTTGGAAGGATCGAATACACCATCCTTCTTTGAGTGATCATCCTTTGTTTCTCCTTCTACCTTACGTGTTTCACCCCACGAGAAATCATCAAAGTGCCAGAATGCATAGACAGGCAGCACAAAATTCCAGATGGGTAAAGCAAACAGGTACACAAGCATCCACATCAAATAAACCCACTTACGCGTAGTGATCAAGATCAACAGTGCAGGTGAAAACAAGACGATAATAAGCAGAATCAAAGGAAGAGCTGAACTGAGATTGGTAATTTGAGTTGAAGCCATGGAAGCAATCAACACAACAGTCAAGATAATGGCTACAGGCAAAGTCAAGGTACCGATCAAATCCATCATCACTACGAACTGCATGGAGAAACAAAAAGTACCACACAAATTACGCACAAGCACCAATTCAAACAAATTATGAATAGTAGAATTAATCCAACGACGACGTTGAGAAAGCAAAACCTTGAATTCATCGGGCACAATAGTCTTACAGATGGCTTGAGGAGTGAAGACCATCTTACGGAAGGGAAAGTTACGCAACATCAGGGTAGTTAAGAAACGATCTTCACCGAGTAATAACAAGTTCTTTTGATGAAGAGTATCAATGGTGTTGGAAGAGTATTCTTGAACAATTTCAGGCTTGGTAATGATAGGAACCCAGTCACCATCACCTTTACGGGCTTTGAGACGATACATACAGAAACAACCAGGCAAACACGTAACACCACCGAATACAGATTCGAAGCCTTTAGCCATATGATGGGAAATAAAGTACTCGTATACTTGAATGGCAGTTACCCAGGAATCACGCTTATTGGCAATCTTGGTTTCACCACACAAACCCATAATCAAGTTATCGTTTACCATACAATTGACCAATAATCTCATGGAAGTTTGATAAACTTTTGTATCAGCATCCACCTATAAAATATGTATTAGTCAACTGCGTAACTTTCTTTATATCAATTTACCATTAGAACAAGCTCAAAGTAATCAGGTGTGACACCCATTAAAGCTTGGATTTTACGGAATAAATCATAATCAAGAGGAGTCATACGGTCGTTATAGGTAACTCTGCTGAAAAAGTTCATCAAGATAAGCTGAGAATCACGTTTACCACGATTACCGGGCTTAGGTTTTCCTTGTTCATCTGGATTACCGCATTTGACAACTAAGATCATGGGAACCTTATGACCTTTGCAGACTAAAAAGCGCGGTTAATACAGGTAAATAGTCAATATAAATAAACACTTACCATAATGACCAGCATACACTTTAGCGCAGTTGTGCTGCTTTGCGCCAACAGCAACAGCAATATAAGGCATGGGTTCAGGGTTCTTCATACCAGGATCGCAATTCTCATCAAAGGTAATCAAAGAAAGACACATATCAGGCGTAGAGATAGTTTCACCGTGGCCAGTAATAATACCATCGGCAATCAAGAACAATAACTTGCGGTCATCAGGATAATCAGTAGCAGAGAGTGATTCAACAGTGGCTTGAATACCTTCCGTATTTTCGGAATAACAGGTAATCAAAAGTACAGTGAAAAGATCATTGCCGACTTCAACTCGTTTGCCTGCAACACCGCCAGCTGGAGTCAAGGTTTGTCCAGAATCATTGCGCTGCATCATACCGGATGATTTGATATCAGACATTTCCATTGTTTGGTTACGCATTATCATACTGCTTGCGGATCGAGGTGCAGGTGGAGGAGTACGGGACAGTTTACGCGAGATAAACCAAGCAAATATAAGGGCCATAGAGAATCGAGCCAACACAATTGCCAAAATAACACCCAAAGAACAAGCCAATACAATAGAAGATACGAAACATCCAGTAGTACTCTTATCAATATGACCTGCTCTGTACTTTTGAACAAGACAATTAATGGAAGCTCTAAATTCAGGTCTTCGAAAGAACATTTTGGTGCCATCACGACCACCTTCAGCAAATGAACTGTTGAGTAATCCACGAATAACACCGTCAAGGTCATCAGTAGGGATGGGTTGAGGATTGGCCAAGATATAAGGCTCCATATTGAGCACATTACCATCAATGACGATATAATTTGTCAAATTAAAAGTAGCAAATTGAGTCCAATCAAAACCTACTTGGCGGGTCGAGTTGATAAGGCCAAAATGATCTTTTAAATTAGCTACTGTGGTTGGGCCATAGGCACAACCATTGTGGCCATTCATAGGAGTACAAGGATCCATATTCACGGCCTTGAAAGTTAAAGCCTTTGGGTTACCAGGATTGGTACAATCAGGAAGATTAACGCCGTGAGTAAAGTAGTTTGTAATGTCTGTACCAGGTACTTTGGCCAAATCAAAGAAATCAAGACCTGGTGCAGGGTTGGAGTTTGTGATATTGAACTGCCAGCCTAAAACACCCAATAGATTGGCTAAAGTACAAAGAAAGTTAGTACATAATATAATTGTAAGGAGCAATTTTATTTTAACTTACGTGCAGTGAGGGTATCGTTATAAGAAGCATAGTTTAGTTGGTTATTGGCTTGTTCAGGTGGACACAAAGCTGAATTCAAGCCGATAGTGATAAAGACAACGAAGCCACCCATACAAGCAATCAAGAAACACAAAGTCATTTTTTCTCTCCAAGCCTGTTGCATACTGGCATCACCCATCTTGAGAGCCGTTAGCATAGGAGGTAAGGCCCAAAATGTGACGATACGTGAAAATAAGACCCAAGGATCAAATGCGCTCTGGCTAGCAGTAGGTTTACCTGTTAAAAGGGGTGGAGGTTCTTGGTATCGATCAGGGCGGATCAATGTACGACCACGTTGGACGTTATGACTTGCGTTTGCAATAGAATTTGCGCCAGGTACTATACGACGAGTGGGAGCTCTTCCCAAAGTTGTAGGACGGCGTCCAATCGAAGTTTGTCCTCCTCCATTATTGTAGTGATAGTTATTGTCTGAAGGTGGTTGATAACCGTATTCGTGCCCTGGTGGAGCACCACCAGATGCTGGATCATATCGAGCTGGTGACATTTATATACAGAAAGATCTCACTTTAATATGAACAAAGAAAAGGAAAAAGAAAGAGAAAAGGTGAAAAAAGAAAAAGAAGCAATTAAATAGGTGATGGGTTTAAATACAAAGAAAAGCCAAAAGGTAGGTTTGTGCGTGTACCAAGTAGAAAATACTATTTATATGATATGACAGGGTTAGGTAACTCATGCACAATTAACTATTAACTTTTAGCATTTCTTTTTTTTTTTTTTCTAATAGTCTAGATCATTTTCACCCTATCTAACTATCATCGCAGATCAGGGGATACTCTAAGCTATAACAACTGTACGCACGTATAGCCGGTTTCAACGTCCAATGTCTATAACTATTTGATATTAATTACAATTGAATGTGTTACCTATAAGAGTCCGCTCCAAGGTTATATCTTTTTATTATCAAATGTATACGTCGATCCTTTTCATTTTGCTTTTTCCAAGATTGTCTTCAATAGTAATTTCATTATACTTTACATTTGATAGATTAACGCGAAAAAATCCATTGCACAAAGCCTTCAGTTGAGGCAACTCAACACGACCAACAATTTAGTTGTGCAACAATGAAATTTTTTCTCGCTTGTCCCCTTTTATAAGCGCTAGTTGGTCGATCTAGATTAACAAAAACAATCGTTTCTCCGCTATTAACCCTTCTATTTTTATATTTCTGTCAAAACTTGAACGTGGGTCAAGTTGGAATAACAGAAACGCTCGAACCTTTTAATAAGGGTGATAAAGAAGTATAAGAATTGAAAAACGTGGCTCTGGAGATGATACCTGCTTTAGGAAAGAGAGTAATTAAGTAGGTCATGTTGATTGGCTGAGCAAACTACAGCTGAGAACTGTACCTGAACTTTCACTTCTTGGTTTCATAGCAGTAGCAGCCAAAGCCCAAATAACGGGATCAGTTTATTTATAAACCAGCCTCTATGACTGTGCATACTAAGACTATTTGCACTAGTGAAACGACAAAAAAAAAGACTCATCTTTTGATTATAAGGATCTTGTTTTACACATGTAGACTAGAAATAAAAAGTATCAGGTGTACTATTGAGGCTTCGCAAAATGTAGTAAGTCAGGTTGAACATGAAATGCTAATCAGATGCGACATTTGACCGAGATCCCTCTAGATCGCACCTATTGATTAACGAGCCATTCAAATATTTCAAAAAATTTGAGCCCAGGTACTAAAATTTGTGTCGTAGAAAGAAATTGAAATTTCAGACGCTATAAAGACAAATCATTGGTTTGAATACTTTATATAAAATACATAAAATTAGATTCTCTTTTGAATGACATAATATCTGTATGTAGTTAAATATTTACAATCGTTCTAGAAAGTTAAAATAATGTACAATCGGAGTTGCTTGACAGTTGTACATACAAATATATAGACATAAAACTTGGCGTATAAAGGAGAGAGCCTTATATTCTAAAGATTTCCCGGAAATTAAAAAAATATTTCAGTTTGCTGTTAATCTGGAAAAACTTTTGTAATAATTGTACAGATTTTATCAAGAAGTTCATGTTGTAGATTAAATTAATTCCCCGATATCCAATAAAATATATTTTTCTGTAAGATAATAATAATTTTTGAGTCTAAAAAAAAAAAAAACTATGCTCAAAAAATCGAACCCATGACCCTACACTATGACAGGCGCATATTTTCAGTATACTATGTTAATATGAACTGCAGAAAATTGGATGCTTAAACGAACGGGATAAGTTTTGTAAGGATATAGTAGTAGAAAAAGTATTCTTCTAAGGAAGGCAACATTTAATGATCGGAGTTATCTGGTGCTTTTATAACTAAATGCAAAAATATATAGCATAGCTAATAAAAAAGAACGCATTTTATTTTATAGACATTGAAAAATAAAAAATAAAAGAGATGGTCTAGTTTGCTGTCGACCTACAACTGCTTTTGAAGTTGCACAGGTTTTATTGAGGTTGTCCGCGGCGGGCCATCGTTTAAACTTGGTCTGTCAACGTTTATCTAGGAAGATGGAATTAAAAAGCGATGAAGAATGGGCTACATTGACCAGTAAGCAGATGAATAATACTAAGCGCAAAGATGCAGTGAAATACATTATTCCAAAATCAATTCATTTCATATAGTTTACATAATCTTTAGATGTATTCTCGAAAACTAGTGTTTATTAATTTTAATGTACATGATATCGATGTAATAAGTGGAATACACGTGCATGAAAGAAGGGTCTAAGGTAGAATTGAAGCTCTTTATCAGTATTTATCCTTATCCTCCATCTCCGGCAGGACCTGAGCCACTGTAATTCACGTTATAATGGCCTCCACGTTGACCTCTTTCCCGGCGAATGTTTTCCAAGATTTCAGCTTCTTTAGGATCAGATGGTACAGTAGGAACAAAGGAAGTTTGAGTGGCAAACGATTGAGGAGTTACTCCAAATTGCTGAGCATGGCCAACAGAGTTAGTTGCACCGAATAAAGGAGCTTCTTGCACTCCATATGTAGACGACTGAGTGAATCTTTGTGCTGGTAATTCATATCTAATGTTCAATTCTGTCATGATATCTTTGAGAGCCAACATGAAACGTGTCTTTCTTTTATGTCGCTTGCCGAGTTCTTGCCAGTTGCCTTTATGAGGCAGCCATATATTCAAGATCAATTGGTTTACATCAATGATATCTGCTACTCGCACATCGAAGCCAGGTCCAAAATCACGACTCTGGCTGGCTACCCAAGCACTCAGACGATCATGAAGCTCCCAGAACTGCTCGCTGGTTGTACGGAAGTCTACATTGATTGTGACAGTTTCTCCCATACTACCTGATCTTCGCACATTGGTGATAAGTTTCGTCATAAGTACAGTAGTAGGCGCATACACAGTTTGACCATCACCGCTTATAAACGTAGTTCCCATCACACCAAGGTTATGTACCAGCAAGTATTGACCATCCACCAGCACATAATCACCAGCATCGTAAGGATGTGTTACGAACAAGAACAGAACACTTTCAAACGTGTTCTTGGCAGTGTTACCGAAAACAAAGGTCAAACCTAATAAGATAGAGCCAAGAGGAACTAGAGAGCGCCAGATGTCGACATTAAAGATGGCAAATGCCGTCAAGAGAAGAGCAAGTAAAGTGACAGCTAAAAGCATATAATCGACCTTACCCAAAGCCTGGCTGGTATCACGCATGGATATCGAAATATCTTTACGTTCGCGATAGATGAATACTACAGTATCACGGAATTCACGTCGATTAATATCACCATTACCATCACGATCAAAAATATCGAAGGCTGTCTTGGCATCTTTAGCTGACTTGAAATAAGGCTCGAAATCACTAAGCAACAGACATCGGCGCGCGTCCTGATCTTCAGGAATGACACCATCTGGATATGCAAGCGATATATACAGTTTTTTAGCGTTCTTTCTGGCATATTCATCTGAATTGATATCGAGATCTCCTTTGAGGCGGCGAGGGGCATTAGGCTGGTCATTAATAACAGCTTTTTTCAGATTCTTTTTGAAAGAGTATAATATATCTGCAGAGCTAGTTTGTCGAGGTTGCTCACGGAGAGGAGTTATAAACTCTGTGGTAGCCATACTTGGCGCAATGCTGGTGCTATGACCTGATTCCAAAACATCATAGGTAGATTGAGGAACACTTAAAAGCCCACCAGGTCGGCCACTTTTTCGGTTTCTCATTTTCGATGCAGCCGCAGATGATCGAAAGCTTCGATATTCTGCTTTACCAAGAGCATCCAAAGCTATAAATTAAAAAGAGCAACGTTAGACAAGGTCCACTTTAGATTATATAGTACTTTAGCTTACCTTTGATGGCTTTTCGATTAGCCTTGATACGGTCTTCAAACGCAAATCGATGGAATCGAGCAGCTGAAGAAAAGTTAGTAAGTATACATCTTTTTCATTTATGATTAGCTTACCAATGGTTTGAATGATAGTCTTTTGCACCAATAGTAAGATTGAAGCGACAAATAGACAGGCAAAAATACGCCATATAGTTTTACTATAGGGTTGTCTCAGCACGGACTATATCATACAGCTTATTAGTATACACTCATTTTCTATGATAATATCCTACTTACAGGGTATGGAATGTAGATAAAAAAAGCCCATGTTCCCCAGTTAAAAGCAAGAACAACAGCCAGTCCTATATATGTCTTTAAACTCATATAATACTAGAAACAAGGTTAGTATATGCGCAGTTCATCGCAAATAATCGTTACCTCTAAATATGACTTGACTCTTTCAGATCTTCGACCTCGAAACACTTTGACCCATTTTGAAACAAGGAACGGCACAGCTTCAATCAAGAATGTAGTAATCCATGCAATATGCCACATGAATGCAGCCCAGTACATCCACACCTGTACGTTGGCGCGGATATTGGTAAATTCTGGATCTTCTAATTCAGCTTCAGATGGACGCGGGAAATAGATGTAGACACAAGCACCGACAGTGATGAAAATAGAAGATCCTATAAGCGCAATGAAGACGCGCTTCATAAAATTGGACAGGTAATACCAGCAACAGTACTTGCGATATACGGTTCGAATACGTTTAATTGTGGTATTACGTTGCACCGAAGACGCATTCGCGGGGCTCTGTTCGCTGTCAGGATTATCATTCCAATCAAAATCATGATCTTTGTCATCGTCGATGTCAGCTTCTTCATCATCGGTATTGAGAGGCGGAATTTCTTCCTTGGGGTCGTTTTTGATAGAAGGGTATTGCGTTTTGGAAGTAGTGGTATCACTTTTTTCTTGATGATTATCAACTGGACTGTTAAGGCTCCAGTTTTTGTCATCCAATTTCAAAGGCGAGGGTTTGAAGTGACTCATTTCTGTCACATCTGCTTGTAGTGTGTCTTTTCGGTTCATATCAACTGTTGTGAAATAATCATCATCATCCTGCCGATAGGATCCGTTGGTACTGTTTGTTGCACTAGGTGTCAGATCTAAGGGTAGAGTCATGCAAATAAAAAAGTAAGACTAAGCGCCCCTAGTTTAAACTAGCCTCTAAGTGTGCATACCTTTCATTAATCGAGCCTGTTCATTGTTGGCGCTTCGCTCAGACGATGGCCCCATGAATTGATTTTTTTTCTTAAGTATTACTTAAGTCTTTCGTATTGTGGTGTACTAGTAATGAAAAAAAATGAGGAAAGAAGGGCGAGTTAATTGATTACTATATTGATCTCCATTAATCAGAAAGTTTTTTTTTGTTGGTAACGGGTCCGCCCTCGAGGTTTCATTCTTGTTAACGTTTAACAAATCATATTGGATCTGTCAAAATTAGCTTAGCGAGTTTCCACATTAATTGGTTATGTTTGACTGTCATTAATTCATAATGAAGATCGCCTCAAAAAGCCGCGCACCTTATTCCTCTTTTCCAGATAGTAGCATAGTTGGAAGGTAAAGAGCATGACAAAATATATCAATAATCTTCTTGTTTACGGTGTTATAGCATGTGGTGTTTTAGGAAATCCCATAGTACAGTATGCGCAAGATCAGTGCTGGGTTATAATAATCCAATTTTTTTGGGGGTCAAGAAACCGTTGATTTCATTGGCCATCGATAATTGAACCTTATATCCACCATCCGTAGTTTTTCTTTGATCATAACCAAAAATGATATTGATTTGAAATCCAATATCTACAGGGCAAAAAATACTCTAATATGTTGGTTTTAAATGCGATTCCTTAGAAGTAAAATGCTTATAAAAATTTTAGATGATATGAATTTTTTTTTCCTTTGCTGTTAATTATTCGAAAAACATAGGATTCAAAATAAAATAAAACCATCTGTATTATTATTATTAAAACTCACCTTCTATAATCATTGTATTAATTTTAACTATTAAAACTTGTTTATTATAATCAACAGATAAACCCGCTTTTTCGTTGGCCTAAGATATGTCAAAACCAGCCTTCTCTTCATCCTACCAAAATATTACCTGGCCTAATCTTTTGATCGATGATCAAATGGCGCACCAGATTAATAGTCCATGCCTAGAATAAAGTTATGTAGCTGATGGAGCTTATGTTTGACTTTAATTACAGAGAGTTTTGTTCACATGTATTAATCTATAACTTCTATTATACATCCCTTATACTCTGATTATATTGTATGCAAAAAGGAAATGTACTGCGGCTTGAAAAATTATTACTGAATACACAGTATTTGCCTGATCTAATATACAGACGTTTTTATCTGTAAATATCTCAATCGATCCTAGTGAAGTATCAGATCGAATTAGTGTTGTGTATACAGATTGAAGTGTTCCATCTATTAAGATTTTTATTTTAATCATAGTGCAGTCATATTGTTAAATCAGGCAGGGACCACTCAAGTAAACCACAGTCGATTCTAGATATGAAAATTAAATGTTTTAATAAAAAAATTATTTATGACAGTAATATAATAAAAAAAAATCATAGAGACGAGAGCATAAGGTGAACAATGGAGATCATCATTCACCACCACCAGATGGACCAGAGGCACAGTAGTTTACATTATCATGACCTCCGCGTTGAGCTCTTTCTCGGCGAATGGATTTCAATAATTGAGCTTCTTTTGGGTTGGATGGAACTGCATTTTGTGTGGTAAATGACTGTGGAGTTACTCCAAGATGCTGAGCATGGCCTACTGAGTTAACTGTACCAAACAAGGGGGCTTCTTGTCCTCCGTTGTTATTGGCAGAAGACTGAGTGAATCTTTGTGCTGGTAATTCATATCTAATGTCTAACTCCATCATGACATCTTTAAGAGCCAACATGAAACGCGTCTTTCTTTTATGTCGCTTGCCGAGTTCTTGCCAGTTGCCTTTATGAGGCAGCCAGATATTCAAGATCATTTGATTTACATCAATGATATCTGCTACTCTTATATCAAATCCAGGTCCAAAATCACGACTCTGGCTGGCTACCCAAGCACTCATACGATCATGAAGCTCCCAGAACTGCTCGCTGGTTGTACGGAAGTCTACATTGATTGTGACAGTTTCTCCTGTACTTCCAGAGCGTCTTACATTGGTGATGAGTTTAGTCATAAGTACAGTAGTAGGCGCATACACA
Source organism: Actinomucor elegans (assembly GCA_026027325.1). Lineage (NCBI taxonomy): Eukaryota > Fungi > Mucoromycota > Mucoromycetes > Mucorales > Mucoraceae > Actinomucor > Actinomucor elegans. The sequence continues at coordinate 3,423,544 of JAMSLZ010000003.1, forward strand.
GTTTGACCATCACCGCTTATAAACGTAGTTCCCATCACACCAAGGTTATGTACCAGCAAGTATTCACCATCCACTAGCACATAATCACCCACATCATAAGGATGTGTTACAAACAGAAACAGGACACTTTCAAACGTATTCTTTGCAGTGTTACCGAAAACAAAGGTCAAACCCAGCAAAATAGAGCCAAGAGGTACCAGGGAACGCCATACGTCAACGTTGAAAATAGCAAACGATGTCAAGATAAGAGCAACGACAGTGACAGCCAAAAGCATATAATCAACTTTTCCTAACGCTTGACTGATATCCCACATGGAGGTCGAAATATCTTTCCGTTCGCGGTAAATGTACACTACGGTATCGCGAAACTCGCGACGATTGATATCACCGTTGCCATTGCGATCGAATATGTCAAAGGCGGCCTTGGTTTCTTTTGCCGACTTGAAATAGGGCTCAAAATCACTCAGCAGCAAGCATCGGCGCTCTTCCTTATCTGCAGGTACTATGCCAGTTGGATAAGCAAGTGCTATATATAATTTTTTCGCGTTTCTTTTGGCGCATTCATCAGAATTAATATCAAAATTTTTCTTGAGAGAACGTGTTTCTTTAGGTTGACTACTAAAGATAGCATTCTTCAAGTTCTTCCTGAACGAGTATAACGAGCTACCTGAGCTTGACGGAGGGTGTTGATCGCGAAGGGAATCCGTATAATCGCTGGTTATTGTACTCGGTGCAATGCTTGTACTATGGCCTGAATCAAGGGCGTTGTTCTGTTTACTAGATTGACAGTTTAAAAAGCCTGGTCGACCTTTTCGATTCCTCATTTTGCATGCTGTTGTAGTAGCTCGATTTCTTCTAGCCTCCGCTTTACCAAGGGCATCCAGGACTGTTGTAGAGATATAAAAAAAAGCAAACGTTTAGCATTTTACTCACTGGTTTCAAGTAGATGCTTCAGCTTACCCTTTATGGCTTTCTGATTAACTTTTATACGATCGTTAAATGCATATCTATTGAATCGAGTGGCTGTAATGATAATATACAGAAAAAGTTTATAAGTATTGGCTATTACTTTATCTCGGCTGGTATGACTAACTTACCAATCATTTGGATGATAGTTTTTTGGACTAATAAGAAGATAGAAGCAACAAATAAACAGGCAAAAATACGCCATACAGTTGTAGTGTAGGGCTGTTTTAACACAGACTATAAAAGCCTTTGATTAATATATGTGCTTAAAATGTTTTTAATTGAAGTTTTGTACTTACTGGGAATGGAATATGAGTAAAGAAAGCCCATGTTCCCCAATTAACAGCAAGTACAACAGTAACTCCTATGTACTTTTTCAAATTCCTATAATACTTTGAAACCAGGGCTAATGAGTGGTATGCAAAACCAGAAAATAATTCTTATAGTTACCTCTAAAGATGTCTTGACTCTTTCAGATCTTCTGCCACGAAAGAGCACAATCCATTTAATAACTAAGTAAGGTATTGCTTCAATGATGAATGCTGAAAACCAAGCAAAATGCCACATGAACGCTGCCCAATACATCCACATCTGTACATTGGAACGGATATTAGTGAAATGCGGATCAGCCAGCTGTGCTTCAGTGGGGCGAGGAAAGTAAACATAGACGCATACAGCGATGGTAATAAAAATGATTGAGCCTACGATTGCTATAATAAAGCGCTTCATGGCCGTAGATAAGTGATTCCAGCAACAGTATTTATTATACGCAGTTCGAATACGTTTGGATGTCGAGCGACGTTGTAGTGAAGCATTTGTTGTATCCTTGGCCTCATCTGGATTCTCATACCAGTCAAAGTCAGTGTCATCATCATCATCATCATCATCGTTATCATCATTATCAATATTTCCCGCTTCTTCATCCTTGCTGAAAGATTTAACCTCGATTTTGCTTTTTAAAACGTCATCTTTACGAGCTTGAAGAGACTGCTGCATCTCGCTATCTGCTGGATAGTGAACCATTTTAGCATTGCCTTCATTCCATTTTTCACTGTCTGGATTCAACGGTGAAGGTTTGTAGCTTTTCATTTCTTTTAAATCAGATTGCTGTGCATTTTGAGCCAGTTTTTCCCGATCCACTTCAGCAGCAGCATGATAAGAATCGCTTGCATGTAGATCAAACTCTTTGGTATTGGTAGCTGCATTAGGTGCTACATCTAATGTGATACGCAAAAAAAAAAAATCAAGATCTACTCTTTTTCTTGAGCTAAAAAGCTTGATTCCAGCGTACCTTTTATTAGCTGTGCTTGTATACTCTTATACACATCTTGCTCTGGCAGTGATGACATGACAGATGATTCAATTATCTTCAAATCTGGTATGGTATACACTTAATATATTGCACTTGAGGAATGATATAGTTTCGAAAAAAGATTGGATCTCTTACATTTTTTGATTTACAATCAATTTGTGACAGAGGTTTCACACCCACCTATGCTTCAGCCGAATTAGAACCGTGTCTTTACACAGCCCCATATTGATTGGTTAAGTTTGGTTGAAGCAAGTCTGATACAAGTAGCACAACCTGGCTTTCTTTTATGTGTCAGCTATTATTCATTTTTTTTAAACTAAGACTATCTTATTTAAGTTATCTTTAATTAAACAGAGATGATAGACAGTAGCTTAACTAGTAGTTATAAATTAGAAACTACGGGTAGTGTATTAGATGAAATAAATATATTGGATTCAAATCGAGGATTTATCAGCAACATGAGTTCATCGTAAACTTGGGCTACAAATCTGATGTAGCATTTGACCGAGATCGCTCATGAATTCTAGAAATAAATAATGCCATACAAATGCACATGCATCATACTAATATCTATTAGCATTGTATTGTATCTACTACGCCAAAGTGAAATACACGTTCTAGTAAAAGTAACAGCTCATTATACAATGATTCACTAATCTGAAGACACCTGACCAAGATCTAGAGAAATGCAAAATTTTCAAAGGTATACCTTTATGCATCATTTTTGCAGTTTCTTTGATATTTTCTAGAAAGCGTCAAAGACATTTTAAGGACGCAGATAATAATCCCTGTTGGATTATAACATTAGAGAATATATCAAAGTAGAAGAAACCTCTTGAAAAAATCAAAAATAAGCGTAAACCAATGTTTTAAAGAAAACTTCCGCGGTTTGAAAGAAAATTCATAGCAACGTTCTTGCCATTTGATACCCAAGTAAGATCTGTATAAAACGTTACAAGCGCTTTTTACGTATCAACACGCTCTCATCATTCATAATATATATACAGGCTAGATATAATGGGAAAATCAATGTTTTAATGGTGATATTTAGGGAATAATGAAAGATATTAAATATATTAGGAAATAAAAGGCATGCTATCACTCTCCATTACCGGCAGGACCTGAAGCACTATAATTTACAAGATTATGGCCTCCAAGTTGAGTTCTTTCTCGGCGAATGGTTTCCAAAATTGCTGCTTCTTTTAGATCGGACGTAAAAATAGGAACAAATGTAGCTTGTTGGGCTTGACTAGCAGAATTAGTTGTGTTAAACAAAGGTGCCTCTTGTCCTCCGTTGTTATTAGCAGGAAATTGAGTTAATCTTTATGCTGGTAATCAAGTTTACACATTAATTGGATAGGCTTAGCAACCAACCATTGGATTAAAACATCAGAAGCGACTATCGCAGCCATCGGTAGGTTCTTTTTACTGATAACCATCCAAAAGCTATAATTAATTCGTCAACAAATACTCATACTTGTAAACGGATCACTAAAGTTGTTGATACACTTGGCGTGAACCTTATTACCCAAATAGTATGCTAGTTAATTTTGACAGAGGTTAGTTTGTCTCTTGTCAAGTTTATGATTCAAAGGTGAGCATCGGCATGTAACACATCAGTTATATGGTGCCAAGTGCAAGAGATCAAAAGAAAATTCTCATTTGGTATTAATACGGGCACAATAAAAGATTGGGTGTAGCAAACATAGTCTATCCCAAGTTTTTGCCAAAGTGAATTTTTTTTAGGAAAGTACCGCTGGACGCTAATCAGAATAAAGATGTCTATTCTCTAGGGAAATGAAAACGAACAAGTCTATTTAACAAGGCCCATTCTTTAATCATGGTTCTAATGAACGCAGGAGCTGATTCTGAGTACGTGTTACTTTTCAGATACAACATTTGATGATCTATAAATCATTATATTTAGATTGCATAAAATGTAATCTACAACCATTCATTAATGTATAATAAATTCATTATATTTTAATAAAGTAAAGATTTCATGTAGATTAAAAAATTCATTCTGAATATACTGTTATGCGACATTCAACCGAAATTGCTCAAAGAATGGACGAAACGTAAAAAAACAAAGGGAGCGTCCTTATATTCAAAAATGTCTTTTTTTTGTGGTGCTCAATTGTAGTTTAATTAATAATTGACTTATGTAGAACGCATTTGAGAGCATGCAAGGATATTTTGTCATATTGCTACATATCATAAAGTTCTCGGGTAAAGATTATATTTTTAAAAAAGAACAAAGAATCGCCTTGTATCAATAATAGCTCATTCAATTAAAGAATATATCGAATAAAATTGGCACCATTAGATGCCTTATTAAGTCCTTTGCAAATCTTATTAAAATACAGTGCTTCTGTCAGTAATCGTTAGCTATTAAAAGGGGAATCAGAAGCCATAGGTTCTACATTCATTCCTCTCATGCTGAATTGCCGCTAGCCAATAAAATATATTGAATGTATACTAGAAAGCCAATCAAAAGCCGTGCAATGTTTAAACACTTCGACACACCAGTAGATGACGTTTTAAGTTTTAGTGACTATTTAGAATGGCATTTAATTATACGTATGCACTTTCGCGCTCTTTTCTCGTAAACCTGTATAAAAGAGTTATACTGTCAATACAAAATGGTAATGAAAATGCACACAAGCTTTCAGAATTTCGTTCTTAATGTTGTTTGCAGTTACTTCGTATTCGGTCAAAAGAAGGCATGAGTCGAATTCAGGTCGAAGCTGGAGAGACCTTTGGAACACTCGCGCACAAAATAGCAGATATACTCAAAATACAAGATCCTTCCACCATTGTTATGGGAAAAGAACCTAATCCAGCAACTGCTGCTTCAGTCTCCCAATTGGCTGACAAAACCATCGAATCAGCCAACTTGAAGTAAATCTTCCAACATTACGCTATATATATGCATGCTAATGACCGTGTTTTCGCGTAGACATGGGGATATCATTTATGTTAGTTATGTTGAAGCACAACAGCAGCAAGAACAGGATCAACAGGAAGCTAATGCAGCCAATATCGACGTCAAGCAGGATGAGGTAGATAACTTTTTAGAAAAGCAGAGAGGTCTCATTGATCGACCAAAAGACCAGAGATTGTAATATGGATATTGTCAGTCTAGTGTATTTGTAAGCTAAACCTACCTATCTCATAGCTGTCGTCATGGTGCTAATGCTATGTGTGATTACTGTATGCCTTTGGAGGTAAAAAAAAAAAAAAAAAAAAAAAGAAAAAAGTGTATACTATTACTCGAGTTAACACTACACATAGCCATACGATGCCACTTATCTTGAAGAAAACAAGATCAAACACATGTCATTTCACGCGTATTTACGTCAAATCAATGCAGCACAGCAATCTAAGAATCAGGCAGCTTCAAATAATAGCTTACCCCCTTTAGAAGAACAGAATTTCAAGGTCAAAGTGCCTTGTTCTGGCGGTCATGCTCCTTGGCCCGAGGGGATCTGTACAAAGTGTCAACCTAGTGCCATTACGTTGCAGAGTCAGGTAATATATGTACTAGTAATGCAGCACTTGAATTTAATAATATAATATAGGCTTATCGTATGGTTGATCATGTCGAATTTTCTTCTGCATCGCTCATTGAATCGTTCTTGAACTACTGGCGTTCATCTGGATCTCAGCGATTTGGTTATTTATACGGTAGATATGAACCTTACTTGGATGTTCCATTGGGTATTAAGGCGGTAGTTGAAGCGATTTATGAGCCACCTCAAGAAGATCATTCTGATGGTATTCAATTGACATTACCTTGGGAAGAAGAGGCTAAGGTCAATCAAGCTGCTGAAGCATGCGGGCTTGTTCAAGTGGGTATGATATTCTCAGATTTGGTTGATGATGGTACGGGTACAGGAAGCGTTATAGCCAAGCGTCATGTAGACTCTTACTTTTTATCTTCGCTTGAATGTATCTTTGCTGCTGAAATGCAACGTCGCCATCCCAACATAACCAGACATTCAGTATCTGGCAAGTTTGGATCCAAGTTTGTTACATGTGTGATCTCGGGCGATGTTGAAAACAACATTGAGGTGAAAGCATACCAAGTCTCAGACACATTAGTAGCATTACAGGAAGCAGAAATTGTAGAACCTAGTAGAAAACCTTCTGTTATGCGAGTCAAGGATAGTATCCCACATGAGCGTTATGTTCCTGAAGTTTTTTACAAATTCAAGAATGAGTATAATGTTGTGGTGAAGCAATCTGCAAAGCCAACATTTCCCGTCGAGTATCTTTTGGTCAATGTAAGTTACGAGTATGAGAAAGAGAGAATATACATTGACGTTATTACAGGTCACCCATGGCTTCCCTCATAATCCTTCGCCTTTATTTAATCAAGAATCTACATTCCCTATTGAAAACAGAGAAGGATTAGTGCATCAAGACGTAGTGGCACTATCCAAGTGTGTCAATGCAGCACATACCCCTCAAGCACTTAAGAAGGTGTTGGCAGACTTCCATGTATTATGTTTTATTCAATCAACAGACATGTTCACACCTGAAGAGTTTAGACAATTATGCAGTTTGGCCACTAGCCAAGAGGGTGACATGGATCAATTGAATCATATTAATGGATGGAATACACTCCAAATGGTACTAAGAGAAGCTGGTAAGATTTGTGTTCTCTATGTGATGATTCTGTTCTTATTTGTATTATATAGAAGGAAACGCGAGAGCCAGCTCAAAAACTTCTTCATCATCATCCGGCACAACTCCATCTACTGCAGCGACAATTAGTTGTAGACACTGTACGTTTACCAATCCTCCAGGTATTGAAAGTTGTGAGATGTGCGGTTTACCATTATCAGGATAACTCTAAAGCTCAATCAAGTATCTTGGTCTAATAAAAGTTATCAATGAAACATATTGCAGATCTAATATACTTGAGATATTACATTGTATCCATGCAGATAGCAACTCAGGATATTATCATATACGCCTATAAAAATAAGGTTTTGACTGTTCCCATATATCAAAAAGCACCTTTTGACGGTAGTTTTTCGTAAAACTAGAGAGATCAGACAGGTGAGCAAAGCAATAAAAACAGACTTTTATATCTTAAATCATCCGTTGTAAGATAAATTCCTATGCAAGTTACCATTGCTCAATAAAACAACCATCTGCAAGACAGTAAAGGTGAACCAGGGTATGGGTGTATAACAAAAAAAATGCTCAGCCTTCTTTTTTTCTATACATATTCAGAATTGATCAAATCATAGAATCTGCATCAGGGAGTGAATAGGAGAGAATTTGACCTGCCAAGGATCTACAAGTTTATCATAATGAATACACCAATGATAAAAACGGCACAATGAATTACTGTGCATGCATGGTCTACTAACAATAACACAGTCATTTGAAATCGCGTCAGTCTGATAGTGATACGATGTAGCACGAGAGTTCTGGTAATTTACTATAATTCCTTTGTGTTCCCAGTAATAGTTCGCTCCCCTCTTTTCTTTCTATTTTTTTTTCCTTTCTAACTGTACCTGTATAATATGAATAATCATAGTAATAATAGAAGACGATCTGTATCAGTATCAGCAGCACCTAATTCATCAGAAATAACCACGTCAATATCATCTTCTTTACATAAATCAAAAAACAATTTCCTATCTCGATTCAAGTCCCCAAACACAACGCCACCAATGACGCCTTCCACTTCTACTTCAACCGTAGGCGCTTTACCACCCATTGGCCAGCAAAAAGTGAAAAGAAAGCCTGTAGTACCTTCTCAGAAATCAGCTACCATATCATCAGGTTCTAGAAAGCGATATGAAGCTGTATTAGGATTGAATACGAACGACGAGTTATATTCAAAAAAGGTTAGATTTCTTTGTACCCAAAAGCAACCCTTATTTCGTTAAACATAACAACTAATAATGCATAAATGATCTAGAAGGTAATCAGTGCTAGCTACAGCAGTAATACGATCAGCCAATCAAGCTCTGGAAGAGGATTTGGTAATTTATTCAAAAAGAAACGTAGCAAGTCTATGGATAAAAAGAACCATGAAAGTATCAGCTCAATATTTTATAACGGCTCGACGGGAATCTCCAAACAGGACGATAATAATAATGGCGCTACTAAGATTACTGCGGTTAATGAAAAGTATGAATTGCCTCCGCTCCACCACCACCAGCAACCAAGATCACCCGTCGCGTCCAAAAGCTCTGCAGTTGCTGTACCCATCATTAATGTTAGTATGGGAGATAAGCCCGTTATTCTGTCGAATAATCATGTTTACAAGCCCCAATATCATCATTACCAGGTCGGAGAACAACCTTCTTCGGCTTCAAATACACGAGAGATGAAAAAGAGCACAAGCTCGAGTTCCAACAATCCACCATCCAATCAGTCGACACGATGGTCAAATGCATCTACGCGTAAATCCACTGGATCTGGATCTATCTACAGTACTTTTGGGTCAGAGTCTATATACGGCGAAAACGAATCTAGTGATAATGTAAACACGACAGCAGCTACTAGTCTTACTGACATACACGATGAACCTACAGATATATCTCAAACTGATAAACCACAGCAGGATGAATCTGCTCCAATTGACTTGGCTTTTATCGTAGCAAACAATGTACAGACCAGGAACCCAGCAAGAGTAGTGACGTCGGGGATTGCCGATGATGATAATGATGGTGATGATGACGAAGAAGAGGAAGAGGAAGAAGAAGATGATGATGACGAAGAAGAAGATGAGGATGAATGCGAAATTGGGGATATACAAACTGATGTATTTGTGGATGCTACCGGGGTTTCCCAAGAAGATATGGAACGAGAACGTATTGAAGCCCGATTATCCAAACGTCTAAGCGGAGGTCATTTTGGCAGCGCAGGCGGATTAATGATAAGCATCATGGCCACTGAATCGAAAAAGCAACAACGTAGAACAAGTCGACCACCACCAGAAGATGTAGTACAATCCATGATGAATTGGAAGAGACAAAGTGGACACGGTATGGCAAAGTTTGTCTCACTTGATCAGCAACACCAGGAGGAAATGGAAAAGCAACTGAATGAATTGCAATCCAGCAAGATACTTGAAAAGGACTTGCCTGCGCCATCACCACCTAACCCAGAGATATTGTTGTCATTATCAGAGGAACCTACAGCAACCAGTGACATAGAAAAAGAGCTACCTCAGATAAGCATCCAACAAGATAAATCAACAATAGAAGACGAGTCAACACCAAGCGATCCCAAAGAATGTGCATCCAGGCTATGGCATGAAGACGAGACCTTCGTGCAACGAGAAAGAATTGCTGAATGGCTCGGTCAAAGGTATTTAACGTGTATGTGGAACGTTTCAAGATTATTAAAGCAGTGTATAAATAGTAAAACGTTGAACATGAATACATTACATGAATACATGGAATACTTTGATTTTGCAACCATGAGACTTGATAGCGCATTCAGGTAATAACCAATAAGTGATTTCATAACAACATATTAATAATTGGATTTAGAAAGGTATGCTCTAAACTTTATTTCCGTGCAGAGGCACAACAGATCGACCGTATATTAGAGGCATTTGCAAAACGATATTGGCAGTGTAACCCCAAAACCATCTTTGGTAGTGCGGGTTAGTATAGCAAAAATCTTGATTATATTCAATTAGACTTATCCGCTATTCATTCAGACGTCGTCTACGCGGTAGTCTATTCATTACTGTTACTTAACACAGATCTGCATGTGGCCCAAGGCAGTTATACGCGTATGACTCGACAGGCGTTTGTAAAAAACACCATGTCCACCGTGCGCGATCAACAGCAAATTGAGCAAAAGAAGAATCCTAAAAGCCCAAGCTTCATTTTAGCCTGGGAGGCAAATATTGAAGCTTACTTGAAGGTAAATCTCCAATCCATTTCTCGGGCTACACAACTCATAATTCATTACAGGATATGTACATATCTGTAAAGAACCATCAAATATTACAGCCTATGCAAAGTCAGCAACCACACAATGACGCTAACAATGAGCATGGGTTTATGGATGGAAATTCATTCCTGTCTGTTACATCCAACGCTAGTAAAAGAATGAGTATGATAGGTGGCAAACGCATGAATGACATCAAACGTAGTCTGAATACAATGATACACAAAGGCACTTCTGCTCGTGATAGTATGCTATTCCTAGAAGATCCAGCGGTAACATATACACAATGTTTTCCTATGGTCGAAAAAACTCATCATTTTGTCTTACTATAGCCCAGAAAAAGCACAAGCTCCAATCGACAGCAATATCCAATCTCACCGAGCACTAGCAGTAATCGACCCAATGGGAGCCGTAGAGACTCATTTTCTTCCAGCAATTCAATCAATAATAATTCCGGTATCATGATGCCAAATGCTACATTACCGACACCCAATGGATCTCTACTATCACCTAATCAGAGCCATATGATGAACTTTATGGACAAGCATTCTTCTGCACTGTTTGCCAATAGGCCACCTTACTTGAAAGAAGGCGTAGTGATGCGCAAACATTTGTTGGAGAGCAAAAATCAAAAAGCCAAACACCGCGAATGGCGAGAGTGCTTATTGATTGTAGGACAAGGTGAACTGAAAATGTATGGCTTGCAATCAGAAAGTACAAGTGAGAGTACATCATCCTCTGCTCGACGAAATATGCTAAGAGCAAGTACTGCAAGCTTTGCCAACTTGGCAGATTCGCTTTCCAAAAGCTACCAAAGCTCCAATGTCAATGGAATTCAGGGCAATACGTTGAATTCAAATGTATCACATTCCTTTGGTGGTGTTTCACAGAGCACAAATAATCGTTGGGCTGTAAGTGAAATCTTTCTGTGATTGAGTCAACATAAAACTAATCAATCTGTGACAGGCATACTCACAATTGATAGGATCAATTGCTCTAAATCATTCTCTGTCAAATGCACTTCCACCACCTGGATATAATCGAACAAGGCCGCATGTATTTGCTATTCAAGAGCCCAATGGCGGTGTTTATCTGATCCAGGCTGGATCAAACGAGCAATTGATGGAATGGATATCCACTTGCAACTACTGGGCAGCGCGCCAGAGTAAAGAACCACTCCAAGGAGGTGTTAGTAATATAGAATATGGATGGGGTAGTTGTTTAGATGATGTGATTTTAGACTTGGATGCCGTGGAAAACAATAGAAAGATCACTGGCAAATACATTCATGATCCTGACACTGTTCATATATCGAATTGGGTCCCTCCTGCACCAACCATGGTATCGAGTATCTTGGATGAAAAGACACAATTAGAAGGTCTGCAGAAATACGTAGATCAGCTCAATGAAGAGATAAATGAACATCGGGAGATCAAAAAGAAGATCCTAGTCAAGGTAATTTACAAGAAATCAGCAAATTGACCACGTACTAATTATCCTATGTAGTTTCAGTACAAGTCACAAAACCATTCCAAAGTGCTGGTCAATTGGGAGGCAAAATCAAAGTACATGTTACATGAAATCATCAAATACCAAAATTACTGTGATGCACTCGAAAAAAGTATCTTGAGACGAGAGAAAGAAGCTGAAAAAGAAGCACTTGAAGAGCAAGACATTGAAGAAAGCTTGAGCCTCGATAGTGATATGATAAAAAGCCCTGTTTCACCATCGGATGACTGCAATAATACTCTACAGCAGGCATCTACTAGTTAATTGGTGTACCAATGTTTATAATAAATGAAAAAAAAAAGACACTTCCTGTTTTTGACACTGTCAATCCTCGACCAAATGATACAGTTGTAAAAACAGGTGTAATTGTTTATTTTGAGCAAGAACTAATTATACGCAAATGTAACCATCTACCGAGAGATTGATTGTATATCAACCACCACGGAAAAAAAAAAAGGAAAAGTTGCTTTTTGGGAGTTAACTCGCTTCTACACCAGATTTACACTACTTGAAGTTTTTTTTTTTTTTTTTTTTTTTTTTTTTTTTTTTTGAATGCTTAAATACTGCTATTGCTATATAGCATATATACTAATGACTTCTGCTACTACTGTGTCTCTGGTTTTAACTTTGTTATATTTGAATTGCTCTTTTGGACAAGTGATATGCTAGCTATGATCCTTTTATTCTACGAAAGCATTATTCAGTACTTTTTGATTCCTCTTACTGGATTAATAAGAATTTTATTATAAAAAGACGGCCTTGATAAGCGTGTGGTATTAATTAGGCGCACTTATACCATCCAAATTATATCAAAAGGAAAGTGGAGCCTAAAAATCCCTTTGAAGTTTAGGGAAAAAAGCAGAGGAAAGGGTATTAGCAGTTTAGTGATCTGGACTATTTTTTTTTGGGGGGGAGGGAAACTAATTTAAGAGGTGTAGATCTAAGGAAGGTGAGATAGGAGAACGAAGATCATTGCAAAAAAGGTAATCAAATTCATATAGAATAACGTATATCATCCACATCTGGTGCTTTTCCAGGAGGAAGCTCTTGAATAACTGAAGCAATTAGGCCAGCGGAGAATAAAAATTCTTCAAAAGGAAATGGGTAAGCGTATCGAGATGGTCTGTGTTCAGCAGAAGTCAGTAGGTGCCCTGAAAAAACAGATTGGCAGTGTTTGGCAATTGAGTTAGCAGCGTAAACAGAACCTTCATAATCGAAAAAGTAGGTTTAAATTGCTGATGTTTTCTGATTTTATTGAACTTGGCGACATCTTTACTATAGTTGCCTTGGGCCATTTGGTCACAGAAATGACGCCATATTTCTTTACTCTGTAAGACAACGCGCCGACGTGATTTTGCTTTAGTTTTTTTGGTGAAGAAGCCAATATTTTAGGTAGGTAGTTAAGGCCGCGAACTTTTTTCCTTTTCCTATAGTAATGTCCTTTTAGGTCAAGCGTGTCTTGCAACTCTGGTGTCCAAAAATCTTTGACAGGATTTTGAAGTTCAGTGATTCTACCGCACACTGTGTCTAATGTACGATATATTATCTGACAAGTATTGTTGTTGAGCTCTTCTATATTCTGTATAGCGGTAGGTTGATATACGAGGCCCAGTGATTGTAGTGCTGTTAAGATGGAGGTGGCATACTGGAAGTTTCGTCTATATGTCAATTTATGTCAATTTATGTAAATACCATGTTATGCATTGTTGAGAAGCAATCTCTGGTATTGGGATAGGTGAAGTATTGGTAAATACCATGAGCTTGTGAGCTAACTCAAGTAATAGATTTTCTTTAATGGGAAGATTAAAGGGAATTATGCTATCTGTACCAATGAAATAATCAATGATACTATTTCTTCGCTATGAAATAAATGTTAGTTGGCCATAACTGAGTCATTCATTTCAAAGCACCAAGTCGTGTTATTGAATCCATTGGTGCAGTAATTGCCCTCGAGTATTGGAGTTCTGTCACTAGTGTAATTACCTATTCTTGCGTTGAAATGTCCATATAGGATAGCGTAAGAGGTGTGAGTTGTAGATTGAGGGAACATATTGAGATTTCCTGAAACTGTGAAAAATATCTATGGAGCCTTAATCAACAGTAACAGAGTTGAAAAAGTATTTGATTTTGAAAACTCAGCACATGAAAACTTTAATATAGAAGTATAATGTTTGATATTAGTCACCTAGAGTGATCAATTCTATCACTGTAACTTATATGGCTGCCCAACTAATTCAAGAGCATCAAAAAGTAAGTTTTTAAAACTTGGAAGTTATTTTGATCCAAACCAGTGACATTGGAGTTTTTTTGTCACCCTGCAGATGAATCCGATAGTGGCAACAATGATGGCATCTAACTTAAAATTCATTACTTTCTTTTACTCTTTTGTTTTCAATCATAAATATCCCTTATCTTTCTTGAATTCGTTGCATATTGAGGAAGCTTTATTTCAATTGCAATTCTTTCTTTTTCACGTCGTGCAAAGGCTCATTTTGTAGTGTATGTCAATACTCTATAATCCGCAATGATTTAATAATATATATCATGTTTATATGGTCTACAACGACATATGACAATGCCAATAATGATTTACAATGATCCACAATAATCTAGTTTACAATCTATAAGGATTTACAGCAATTTTTTTATAGTGTACAACGATTTACAGCGATTTCATTTTACAATCTACAGTGATTTTATTTTATAGTATAGAATGATTTACAACGGTTTTTCTATAATGTACAACAGTTATTTTTACAGTGTACAACGATTTCATTTTACAGTGCAGCAGTTAGTTTTGTTTGAAGCAAGGGGCTGACCCAGCGCCATTGAAACAAATGCTGCCGAACCATAGAATCTAATATACCAAGGGCATCTGATTGGCTCAGAAGAGAGATAGTGGCAAGAGAGAATCTGATTCGAATTGGTGATCTAAAGATAGCTTATTCAACTCAAATAACGCCACCCTATCGTTATTAAAATATAGTTCCCCATAGAAACTGTGGAATTTTTATTGAAAAGTGGCGCACCTAGATGCCGACGATTCAATTAAACTCTCCGCTACTCTACACCATCTTTTCCTCAAATCATATCGTTCATAGAACCTTCTTCTTACTCTCATTCTAACCTAATATCATATATCTCTTCTTACTTGTAATATTGTCTTCCTTTACTCCATTCATCAAGTTCCATTACTCAACGATGCATAGCTTTTATAAAATATTTCTCAATAAATATTAATTTACAGTATATATATGTATATATATATATAATTATTTTCATATACGTATGTTCGCTACTTGAAACTTTTTACTGCAGTAAAACAGCTAAGGCACTATAAATAAAAGTAGGCGATACTGGAATCCCATTTTTTCTTTTTCGCCACAGTGACACGCAATATTAAAAAGAAAAAGAGGAATGGTGACACAGCACCGCTGGTTCTGTTATGGTAAAATGGTCCAATTTTGTCGTCCAACAACCAGTCATTGGCTTCTATTGATTCTTTTTAAGCCCGTTAGACTCAACTCCGTACGCAGACGTTTGTTTTTTTTGACAGATCTACATCAATGTTCATTGGTATAAATACTGCCATACTTTCTCTCCATATTCTTTTGGTTTTGGCTTTGATATAAATATTGGCTTAGATCAGACCTATCCTTTATTTCATATACTCAATTACTATTATTTATTTGATCTATATACGATGGCTGACCGTAGATACTGGAGAATCGCAATTGGATCTGAATGGTTTCCCCTTGATCATGTTGCCGTGAGCTATGTCCATTACTTATGGTATCGCAACCAAAGCGGGTTAATACAGTCTTCATTCTTCCGCAATGGCCCTGTGTATGTTGATTTTGATAATGGAATGGCTATTATTTATAATGATGTCGCCTATACCATTGCTTACTGTTAATCAAAACCTTATGCCAAAACCTTATGTCAAACCCCTATATCAAGTTACTATGCCTCTATTATGTATACCACCGTTTCATTGAATGATTTGTTCCGGGCCTAATCATTATACCCTCATCTATTTTACATGCGCAATCTTAAAGAATTGCTGTAACAAATAATATCCTTGTCATGCATACTTACACTAATTTCCCTAAAAGTCAAAGCATTTTCATTCTGTAAAATATAGCAATGTCCCTCTATTAGGTATTATATATGAATAAATAAAAAATGAAAAGAATAAAACGATTATGATTAGTTTTAGTCCATGTACTTTAAACTGCCTTTTGTATAATACAAAGGTTTATATAGCAAAAAATGATATTAACAGAGTTTGAGCAGAATGCATAATGGCGGTGATTGAAACCTAAATTTATGCAGTTCTCTTAAACTGATGCTACACAAAAGTACTAATCTATTAGGTCTAAAGGGTTTAAAAATATACACAGCAGAAACTCGCTTTACGTTTTGCGCAACTATTGTAGTCGGACAATCTGTGTTACTACCACTAGCAATTTTGACTTTAATTTTTGATTCACCTTATATCATCGTATCAACTGGACCGTGCACTGGTGTGTTGTAGTTGTAATTGTAGTAGCCATTTGATTTAATACTGGCTTCTCAGAAAATTAAAAAATAAAACAAGTCCAATTAGCAAGCCCTATTCTGTAAAGGTTTGATGGATGTAATAGTCCATTCAGAGTATGACACAGCTATTTACATAGAAGGTATCCATAATAATGGAGATGACAATAGGAAATTTGGGCTCATTTTTCCATAGCTTTCGACAGTTATATATGTTCATGTTTGCAGTGGATCAACGAGACAGATTATCCCATTCAAGATCACGCCTTGTATTACTTTGTCTATACTGTCTTTAGACGATTTTAAACATTACTTCACATAAGCTGTATAGTAGATATAAGTATTATTTAATATCTTATCCAATTGATAGAGTTATCGTATATTTTAGAAATGCAATAAAAAAAAATTACTGCTAACCCATTATTTTAAAGTTCATTCTTATTTACTTTACAGCTTCAAAGCAAAATTATGTAGTAAACACTTTATGGTATTGCGACCATATCATTGATAAGGTCTACATACACATTGGCTATTTCTTCGTATCGAAATGGATCGAGAACCAATATTTAGTGAAGGATCAGAATCCAGGCCAAGCGAGCGATCTTGTTTCACAAGAATAGCTTGATAGATAGTTTACATCCAAAACAGTTTATTTAAATTAAAAGAGGATATCTATCATATATCTAGTTACAATCCTATAAATGACTTTCGTAGACACGCGTGGACCACTTTTCTCTTTCATTTATCATTAAAGCCGCTTCCAGAACGTCCCAGATGTTTTTGGCAAAGACAAATTCAATATCATCTTTCACCTTCTCGGGTACATCTTGTTCCACGTCTTTACGATTACGGAAAGGCAGAATAATCTTGCGAATACCAGCGCGATGAGCAGACACAACTTTCTCTTTAATGCCACCGACAGGCAAAACCTGGCCACGCAATGAGATTTCGCCCGTCATTGCTGTAGTAGGTGGTACATAATATCCTGAAAACAATGAGACAAGTGAGCTGACCAATGTGACACCTACAGCAAGTAATATGTAAGTAAAATCCAAATCAATATTAATCATTTAAATACTCACCAGCACTAGGACCATCTTTAGGAACAGCACCACCAGGAACGTGAATATGTACATCGAATTTCTCAACTAAATTGGAAGTTTCATTGGGTACAATCTTCAATGCGTAGGCGTGCGACTTTACCCAAGTCAATGCTAAGTGTGCGCTTTCTTTGATAACGTCTCCCAATGACCCTATGTCAAAATGTTTAGTTTTTTTTTTTTTTTTTTAAAAAAAAAAAAAGCTTTGGCATATTAAGGATGTCATTATATATTACCTGTAAGTTGCAAATCCCCATTTCCTGCCATTTTAGTAGACTCAACAAATAGAATACCACCATTGCCACTACCAGAATAAGCCAAGCCGGTAACGACACCAGGTAGAGGTTCCCTTTCGGCAACTTCTTTTTCGTAATATGCCATCTAAATCAACAAAGTGTTAGTATCAGTTGTATCGTAGAATGTTATAAAGGCTTACACCTAGAATCTCTTCTACATCAGCTAAAGTAACCATGGGATTATAGGCTGCTTCTTCGTTGGATTCGCGCAAGCCTGCTAATTCTACACACTTGGCACGAACAACTGATGCAATAGTTCTTTCTAAACTACGAACACCGCTTTCTCGGGTATAATTCTCGGCGATCTTGAGGAAAACCTCATCTGTCATCTGGACTTGATCTTTTTGAAGACCATGAGCCAGTAATTGTTTAGGTAATAAGTGAGCTTTGGCGATGTATAGCTTTTCTTCAAAGGTATAACCATTGAGAGTGATCAATTCCATACGATCCAAGAGGGGTTCAGGGATTGTATCAACGCTATTGGCAGTAGCAATGAAAAGGACGTTGGATAGATCAAAAGGCACATTCAAATAATGATCTGAAAAGCTGTTGTTTTGTTCTGGATCCAAGACTTCCAATAGTGCAGCAGAAGGATCACCATAATGAGAGGATTGGACAAGTTTATCAATTTCATCGAGCAAGAACAAAGGGTTATTGACCTTGCATTTTCTTAGCCCTTGAATAATCACACCAGGCATGGCGCCCACATAGGTACGACGATGGCCTCTGTTTGTTTCATGTTTAGTATATGTTGTATGCTATAACATATGCATAGAATACCTCATTTCTGCCTCATCGCGAACACCGCCCAATGAGATGCGATGAAACTCGCGGCCTAAGGAAGACGCAATCGACTTGCCGAGCGAGGTCTTTCCCACGCCAGGCTTACGAACAGAAATCAGTAAAATGATTTATAATACAGTATGTGGTAGAAACTTACAGGGCCAACGAAACAAATAATAGGTGCCTTTAAATCGCCTTTAATCTTGATAACAGACAAATACTCGATAATGCGTTTCTTGACATGGTCTAAACCGAAATGATCATCTTCAAGCTTTTGTTTTGCCTGTGTAATATCAATGACATCCTCAGTCTTTTTGTTCCAAGGCAAATCGGACAGTAGCTCTAAATAATTACGCGCTACGGCATATTCGCTTGAAGCAGGCTGTAATTTTTTGAGTCTTTTTAGTTCTCGCTGAGCTACAGTGGATGCTTCTTCAGACAAATCTGCTTCTGCAATTTTATGACTGAGTTGCTCTAGTTCATCTTCATCTTTTTCACCGTTAGAACTATCGCCTTCTCCGAGTTCCTTTTTGATTGCTTCTAGCTATTCAACAAGTAAGCACAAATAGTCTATATTTATCAATCCGAATCTTTATTATTCTATACCTGTTGACGGAGATAAAACTCTCTTTGTTTCTTGGATAACTTGCCTTCAACGCTAGAATGCACTTGCTCTGATATTTTTAAAACCTATAATAAAAAAGCATAGTGAGTATTGACCTGAAACACACAAGTTTAACAGATGCTTTACGTGAAGTTGACGCGTCATGTATTCAGAAGCCTTTTCAACTCTTTCTTTAAGGTTGATAGTGGAAAGCATCGTCAATTTTTCATCAAATGAAGTTTCAATAACGGATACCAATAAATCTGCCAAGACTGGAGGCGAAACAGAATCAATCAACTTGGTAAGCTGTTGAATCAGATTTTCAGGCATACGAAGATCCTTCATTTTCGAGAGAAACTCTCGAACAAGTGCCTTGAACCGAATCATTTCATCGCTAGCTTCTTCCTGCAATTGCTGCTGGTCTTCTTCTTCGAAATAATTTACTTTAACATACAAAGTCGAGTTTTCTTGCGTACGATAACGATCCACTTTGAAACGAGCCACACCTTCAACAAACATGGTGAATGCACCGAGACCAGATCGTTGGATTCGAATAATACGCGCAGTACAACCAAAGCCAAACAAGCGGTCTTTTTCCTCGGGTTTGATAAATCCTTCGTCTTTTAAGACGGTGATTGCATTGCTTGACTTGTTACTATCAGACGAAGGTGATAAACCAGATTCATCTTGTGTTGGTAGGTAATTCTTTTTTGACTCACCAATTAATGGAATACAGGCAATATAAGTTGGTTTACGTTGTTCACTTGCACGCAAGTGCTTGCGTGTTAAGGCTACGGCATCTCTACCTCTCAAGTTGATCTTTAAAACCACAGAAGGTAACAAGACTTTGTTTTCCAAAGGCACTACAATAAGGTTATCTGTCAAAGCAGTAGGCATGTTTTTTTTGATAAAAAGAAAGACAAAGAAAAAGAAGAACGAATATGGTTTTGTAGCTATATTTTTTCATGTGAACGCAGCAAATGCCAATCACTGCCTGCATTTAAACTTGAACTAACCAATGAGTGTGCTAATCTTTCGATGGTATCATTGTCGCACAGGTGCCACTTTTCGCATTATCATTTTTTTTTTTGTAAATTCAATTCCGACTGCTTCCATCATTACGTGTATAATCAGGAGCTACATAGGCACTCATCTTGTTTCATGCAATGATGATATTTTTTACATGTCATACCAAAATTGAGTAGCTCAAGATTGCTTAGTTACGTGAAAGGAAAAAAAAAAAAAAGGCTGGTAATGCTTATAAATGAATAAATGTGAGCGCAACATTTAATGCAAATAAAAGGATTGGACTACATCTTTAATTATACTAGAAGGAGAGATTCATTCTGAGCATTTTCTACTCATTAGATGCGACATTGAGTTGAAATTATTCAATAGATCTATATAAAATAAATGCATACTCGATTGCAAATTCTCCTAAAATACTTGTTCGACTATCATTTACCAAACTACACCTTTATGTTCAGCCATGATTCTGAAATTTTCTTCATCATTGATCCGCATTACATTGTACAAGTGCTCCAGTTCAGTTCCATGATCTGAAGGCTCCTACAGGCACTGTATTGAGAGGGTACTGAATGAAAAGAGCTGCTAATTTCATGATTGAAATACAAAGAAATAAGAAAGGTTGTTGAATATCCATTACTGAGGTGGTGAAATGCATACAACTCAAGATTAGAAATTAGCCAAGAAACCAATAGACAAAAGCGTCTACCTATTCGATGCTGTAAAAATGTATACCATACTACATCGGATGTTGCAATTTGTTACAAGATATCAACATAGCTGAATGAAACTAGCTTCGATGCAGTATAGTTTCAAAAAATCAGCAAGAAAGTTATCCATGGTATATCATATAATAGCTGTACACACTTGAAAGCCAAACACAGAAAAGTGAAGAGACGTTAATAAGAGTTTCTCAACAGACGATACATAGAAACTAACCATGTTCCACGTCAAGTTCCTTTTGTTTATTTTCACGAATTATTCCGGACGTAAAACTGGTTTGAAGATCAAGAACAAAGACGATATTGAATTAGGTTACTATGAATTTAAGGTAAATAAGGAAAGAATGGAAGAAAGAAAAGTAGTTTGAAAAGGGTTCGCGTTTAAATAAAACAATAGCGTGAGCTAAAGATATAAATACTTTGTATACTATGGATAGGAATGGTAAGTAATAGTAGTGGTCAAATGCTGACATCAAGTGCAGGTCTCTGTGGCTACTTTTATTGTATGGCAAAAAAAAGAGAGCGTTAGTACCGCTAGAAAGTTTGGTAATGCCAGAGAATAACAATAAGGTTAATAATGCTTTCAACAAAGATCTTATAATACTGTATGAGCCGTATGGTTATAAGAAAAATACATAAATCCGCTTTGTTTATATGCTTAATGAAGATTCTATAATATTACAGTAAAATGGACTTTAGTATTTTTGTGTATTTTCATGGATCAATTTTTCTCATGGTGGTTAGTAGTAGTAGTAGATCATCAATTTAATTACCGATATCCAATCAAATTTGTTTATTTTTTATAATTCTTATAAGTGGATTTCACGTTAAGGCCAAGTTTTGAAACTGAATAAATATTTCTTGTGAACTAAAAAGGGGGTTTAGAGGCATAACAAGTAATTAATATACTTTTTAAATATATATGCTTAATTTTAATAGATTTGCTTTCCTATAAAAAGATAAATATATGAATATAAAAGCAAAAAAAAAAAGGCACATTCAATTCTAAAATAATTCACGAATTTTAGTAAATAACATGCGCAGTATTTCCATATTCCGGTGAGGAATAAGATTCCGTGAAATCTTTATTAATATACCATACCTTATATCTATCAAAGTTTTTTTTTTAAAAAAAAAACTGTACTATATTACTATTATCATCGGTAAATATTTATTTCCGACACCCAATCAAACAAAAGAAATATAAATACCGCCACTCAAACGAGAGCACCAGTTGAATTCCTTTAGTATCTCAGTCGTGTCACTCAAGTCAAAGCGCATAAAAGTAAAAACATTCATAAAAATCTCGATAGAGAAGAGTTTTCCTGTACCATAATAGTGAAAGTTAGGGTAAACTAGTAAAAGCTCAACCATTCCTCAGTTTTACCCAAAGAAAATTCCAGTCTCGACTTTATCAATGCA
Organism: Actinomucor elegans; assembly: GCA_026027325.1. Taxonomy (NCBI): domain Eukaryota; kingdom Fungi; phylum Mucoromycota; class Mucoromycetes; order Mucorales; family Mucoraceae; genus Actinomucor; species Actinomucor elegans. The sequence continues at coordinate 3,445,755 of JAMSLZ010000003.1, forward strand.
GGATAAATATTCAGGCTATAGACCTGCTATTGAATTGTTTCCATTCAAGTATGACGCAAACGTTGAGCTGTAAATCGCTCTTAAGGAATGATAATTTGTTGTAATATAAAAAAAAAACTTCAAGAAAACTTTCCAAGCAAATTATCGATAAAATTGGTTTGTTTATAGTCTACAGTAGAAAGAGGTTTTCATTAAAACTTGCTATACCATCACCTTGTGTTAGTTTTAGGTTTTGTGACTTGTCATACTGAAGCAAAACGTATTTCAGATATGGCAAATACAGCTAGAAATGAAAAAATTCCGCAATATGGATCTTCTTCTTTTACTATATTACTTTTAAAACTCTTGGAGCGGAATGTCGTATTCGTTTAGTAGAGATAGAACAGCAGAGTTGAGAGGTTCTGGAGCAAGACAAGTAATACTTTAACACAATGCAATGTAGCACAAATCTATTGACATTTTACTTTTCATAGAACAGGTATAAATAATGAATGTATCAGCAATAAGACAAATATCTCATATCAAATACAGTCAGGATGATTTTGGCCCTCAAAGAAGGCCTTTAGGTGGTCCTTCTGCGGCAAATACAGCATATGATAATAGTACATCCTATGCTCAACAGCCATCACCACCACTTCATCAATCAGAAATGCCTACACAGAGACCACATGATTGGGGATACACTCCCAACTATGATAGTAGAGAATCTTATGAGATGAAACAACAACAACAACAACAGCAGCAGCAGCAGCCTCAACAGTCCACTCAGTACGATATTACTACTACTGCAGGTTTTTTCGACGAGGTAGGATAGGGTGCAATTGCATATCTATTTACTAACGCATTCTAGGTGGACGCATTGAAAACAGATATCGATTCTATTAACTATAACATTGATCAAATTGCAAACCTGCATAATAATGCTCTAGGCAGTTTTAATGAACTACAATCGAAACAAACGGCAAGACAACTAGAAAACATAAAGATGGATACACAAAGAAAGAATATGAGTCTAAAGAATCGTATACGAGGTAATTTTTTCTCATAAGATACAACATACGCTAACAAGATCCATTTCCTTAGAGCTTGAAAACCGGAACGCTCGTTTACCCGACGATTCAGATACGCAAATGCGCAGATCTCAGGTAAAGAAATAAAGAATGATAATTGATCATCATCATACTGAATAGTTACTAATAGACTGCTGCTTTGAAAAAACGATTTCTCGATACAATTCAACGGTATCAAGATGTAGAGAGGAACTATCAGTTGAAATACCGTCAACGCATTGAACGTCAGATTAGAATCGGTAATACTATAGTATGTAGATTATTGAATGGCTAGGTATATTAAGCATTATATAGTCAAACCGGACGCTAGCCAAGATGAAGTAGATGACCTGATTGACTCTGATGCTACACCTCAAGTATTTGCTCAATCACTAATGAGTGCCAGTAGACAAGGGCAGTCGAAAGCAGTGTTATCAGAAGTTCAGACACGACATGACGATATTAAACATATAGAAAAGACTATTGTAGAACTACATCAGTTATTCATGGACATGCAAATGATGGTGGAGCAGCAAGGTGAAATGTTGAATACGGTAGAAAACAATGCAGACGTAACAATGCATGATATAAAGCATGGTAACACTTATTTAACGCGAGCAATTACATTGGCAAAAGCAACAAGGGCTAAAAAGTGGTGCTGTTTCTTCCTTTGCATCGGTATTTGTGTTATGATTGCTATTCTTGTTTGGTGGTTTGGCTTTGGCCATGTGGGTGTGGGCGGTGGAGGCGGTAGCAGCAACCAAAATAATCCTCCTCCTCCAGCACCAACGCCAACACCACCTCCTGCCACCACTGCTATTTAATCCTATTAATATGCTAATTCTTAATTTCTATCGAATAAATCACATTTGTTAAACGATCTGCACTTGTCTACGCTCATGGATACTGTTTCGTTTATGTAGTGATATTCATGGATCATAAAGTTGGATAGCGCAAGAAAGACTCAAAGGATGCGTCTATATGGGTTTGAATTGTGAAAGGCTTTGAGCGTTTATTGTATAACTGATATAAAAAAAAAAAAGATAAAGAGAAATGCTATTATTGTAATATGTAATATGTATGCGTGAATTGTACATAGGTAAGATTTCTTTTAAAAATCTTCTTCGGTGCGTTTATTGATACCAAACACTCTCACTTCATGCATCGCTGGTAATTTAGCAATCAATACAATGACCAGGGCGAAAAAGTTGATGGTGAATTGTACCAAATCATAGTGCGTGTAATGCGTACTAAGTAAAAATCTATCAAAAAAGGATCAGTCATAGTTAACGCCAACACTTTACATAGGATCTTACAAGACGATAGGTACTGCCATTAAAAACTTTCTTGTGGCAGTGAATTGAACGCCATCATCAATTTGTTCCCAAACTGTTAATCCGTCATATGCCCCTTGGTTATCATCCAATGTAGGTGTGCCTTGTAACCAATGAAACATAATAAAATGACCCTATTATTATTGAGTTAAGAAGTGGTGTGACATGAAAAGTTTAATTACTTGTATGGTGATGATACTTTACTGCATTAAAAGTCAAGTTGGTTAATGTCCAGCTTATCTCGGGTGAAATGAATGGAATAAGAGAGTATGATATCTTGATGACTATAGCAATGAGTATAACGGTGATCCATGCGCCTACATACACAAGCAGAGAGTGAGTTTTATGCCCAAAGCACCGTCCATAGACAGACATACCTTTATAGCTCATCCAATTTGTTGTATAATTTAATTGGTTGGGTGCTGAGCTTTGATCAAGCTGAAAATGAGCCTTTCTTTCTTTTATGCTCGACATTTAATGATAGTAACGGATAGAAAAAAAAAGTATGTAAAGAGAAATGAAAAAAGAAACTTGAATGGCGAATATCCAAAATCGAGAAATAACCAACGAGGCAAAGTCACGTAATTGGGAGAAGTTGAGTCTCAGAAAATAGAAACGACTCAGCAAGCTTCTTTATCTCTTTTTAAATCACATAAAATCAGTTCCTTGTCCATGATCTACCAATAAATATATCTCATAGACATATATACTCCCCTTTTTCTGATACGCTAGCTATGTTTGTATCTGAAATCATCCGACACAGTTTGAGTTATAGCAAGTGACTACTAAAAGATGAAAAACAATCATGGTCATACTTGCTCCCTTCTACTATTTGCTAATGATACACGTAAATAAGCCAGACTATTGGCTTAATGAGGCTACTCGTATTAAACTATACGGAATACTTGTTCCGTTGATTTACACTGCATGGATAGACCTATTTTCATTGGCTGCGTAAATTGAACTTGTTGTATCAACCTTGAAATCATCACATTTTGATTGCATAAGCAATAAATCAACGTATTCTTTTAATGTATGGAAACAGAAGTAATCTTTTATTCGGGTAAACTTTAGTTTTTATTATTATTATTATAACGCTGGCTGATCCTAGAAGCAGATGTAATAGATTGGAAAACAGAGATTACATAGGGACGCTTTTTTGTACAAGCCATCAAGTTTTTTTATACAAATTAAAATAAAATAGAAATATAAAATCATACCACAACAAAGATGCTCTATAAATATGTCTACAAAAAGCTTTATCATCGTCAAAACGTGATACAAATATACACCACCGCCACTGAGTTATTATCTTGATTCATTGACAACCGGCATTTCAAAATAATACCACCACGTGCGAGTTTTATCTTTCTGGGCCCTTTAATGAATCAAAGGATTGCTGATACAATAAATATTATTAATGGCATTGACGCAAAGCTTGATCCTATATTCAACAGCGCGGCAATCCATTAATATTTTGTGAGCTATTTGGAACATCATCAATAAAATAGAACCTCCAGTTTTTGACAGAAGCGAAACTAAAACTCGGGTGTCTTGTATAGATAAAATCTACCAACGTTACTGAAGCGTATTGGCAAAGATACTGAGCTTACAATAAGCCCCAAAAAGTGCCTTGCAAAAAAAAAAAAAAAAAAAAAAAAAGATTTGGTTAAGGGAGCTATTGCCCTCGGAATTTTTCTCTCTAAAATCAACCGTTTTTTTTATTTAACAGCTCCAGATCTATTGACTAGATGATTCCGGTTTAATGTCGCATTTGGTCAACACTACATGCTCCTAAATCTGCTAGAACTATTATTTAAAATACAATAGGCGTACTTTATTTTAGTTCTAGGCCATACTGTTCATATGATCCATGCAAACTAGATTTAATGATTAATTGTTCAATCTTGGCCACTTGTCGTATCTGACAAGTAGCCTATGCTCAAACTGAATTGTTTCATCTGACAGAACCTTTTTCAAATGTAATACAGTCAAATTCAATAATAATTCATCGTTAATTTCATCTATTTCATATAAACAATATTTTGTCATCTATGTCAAAAAGTAATTGCATACTCAGAATGAGCTGCTGCATCTTTTAGAATTTCTGTTCATCTAAAATTCAAAGACAATACTCTATTGATTACAACTAGTGGTATTCCTACCTGTTCCTTAAGTTGTTTCAGTCGTGCTAACTAAGATGAGTAATAATTAGCGACGTAAGGAGTTACGCGTTCCCACCAGTTTCATACTGAGAAAGTTACGTTATTTTCTCATATCATTTGAGCGTGTGTGTATTTTTTTAATTCTTTGTTTTATTACTTTTTTTTAATTTATATTATTGGAGTTATTTAATATATTTTCTGTTAAAGATGTGTTTTAGTTATACTTCTAATAAAATATTGATATAAAGGGTGCAAAGTAATATTAGATAAGTGGACAGAGTTGAGAAAGAGACGTTCTTTTTTTCTATAAAAATTTTTTCTTTCTATTTGTGATGCCGACTTTATATATAATTACAGTGCCGTATATCAGGGATATGTAAAAGAAGTAAGGTTAGTTCGGAAGGAATCCGTTAGCTATAAGGATTGTTTGCAAATATGCGTCTGTGTGTGTGTGTGTGTGTTGGGGAGGGGGGGCTCTCTTTCATTATAGTGATAATAATAAGAAAAAAAGTATAATAAAGAAATATAAAATAAAAATAAAAAAGAGAAGGGTAATATACACAAGTGATTATGGACAGGAAGTATGTAAGGGTAAGAAAAAAAAAAGGAAATTAGAAGCGTCTCTTGACATTTCTTTGCAGCTGTTCATCGTTAGAGAATGAGTTCTTTCTCTTGCGAGGTGATTCTGGCATATACGAATCTTCCAAAGGAGGGGACGGCAAACTTTGTTGAGCCATTCTTAATAGCTCTATCTTTTCTAATTGAGCTCTTTGTACTGCAGCAACTGCAGCAGCAGTAGCAGCAGCAGCAGCAGCAGTATGGTTGGTAATGATAGGGATTGCAGGTGTGTTCACTGCAAGAGGAGTAGTAGTGTTTGTATTCATTGTGGAAACGGGATTATTGACCTTGAGGTGAGTTTGTAGCATCAAAATCCATTGATCGTATGTATCCTTCTTGACATAGAGACGGTAATCCAATAACTGCAACATGACTTTCTCGGCATGGTTGATTTCTTGTACATTCAAGCCACTCACTTTACTCCAAGCAGAGTTCTTGTAGGTTTTGTCTTGCAAATACTTGTGAGCTGAAATCAGCGCAGCAAGGAACATACGACGACCGCAGGAGATATACACATCTTCGTTTCTCTTTTCTTGAACTCGAGAGCGAATACGGAACAAGTAAAAGATGGCAAGTTGAAGTGTGGAATGAGTTGTGCGGGAGTGCTTCAAGATGTGGTGTAAGAATGTATTCAAATCAGCAATAGGCTTATTTCCAGCAGCTGGTGAACTGATAGAGTTGGGCCAAATGGAAGCAATGACCTGTACCGTAACGTCTATTGATGGTTGTTAATATCAGCACAGTTCAACGATGGAGGACTTACCAACAAGGGCGCTAACATAGGATTTCTGTTGCTCTTGCAAGTGTAATTGCTTGCGTTTAATTTCAAGTTCGTTTTGAATAGCATGATTCATAAGAAAGGAAATTAATTGTGGATGAGCAGCAGCAGCAGCAGCAGTTGCAATGCTAGCGAATTTATCATTGGGCTGCGGTACGAGGGTGGCTGCGGGGGGAACTGTTGTGTGAGGTGTCATGATTTTCTTTATATGGAGAGTTTGTACTATTTTACTACGCCCTTTTACTTAGTCAAAGGGTGAATGATATGAAGAGTAGAGGAATAAATGAGTTTTGTTTCGCTATAGGTCTGTTTTTGTAATCGATAAGTTTGTTTTATAAGCTGAATCTTGAAAGAAAGTAACGTTTCAAGGTTCACTATTTAAACAATAATAATAATGGCAATCATGATAAAATAAATACAGTATGGCTTATGGTTTCGGTTTAAAAAAGTTTCAAAAGATGATTAAATAATTAAAAATTAAAAAAAATAAAGAGAAAGAGATGTATATATAATTAAGATAGTGCAGGGTTAGCAGGGAAAACCAAGTATTAAAAGGAAAAGAAAAGGGAAAACTGGAAGCGTTTTGTTAAAAAGGCCTTTTAAAATTACAAAATTGTGAGTCATTCGAGCGCTTTTGATTGGTCGGTACTACCAAAGCCAATTAGAAGTTAAGTTTTGCGAGATTACGTTAACTGTGGACTTATTGGTGATCGGAAATGACTCAACAGTTTTATTGTTTTAGCAAAGTCCTATTTGCGCACACAACAGCTTGGTATGGGGATATCATAAGGCCAATCATTCTATTTGATGGGTCATGGCGCGTGAGGTACCTTCATAATGATAATACCTTCTCCCTTTACATACCATATCTCAACTGTTCACTATCTTTCTTTCTACCATCTATAAAAGGATACCTTGCATATATAAGGCAAGAGCAATTCCTTTTGCTTTGATTTCTGAGGGCCAATAAATATCTCACGGTATTCTTTGTACCAGGTTGTACCAGAATCCCCATCTCAATAGATTATCGGCCCACTCCCCGTACGGTAGAAATCTTAGATTCAATCCAGCGCTTCTATTGATATTCAGCTATCCATTGAAGCAGGCTGAGTAGCTGAACTACATGACTAGCACTCATAGACATCTGTGAGACAGTAAAAAAAAAAAAAAGGACCCAGACTGAATATGAACAAAGCCATACTGAACACGCTGAGTCGGGGAAACAGAGTACAGTTCTTTAAGCCGTAATTGAAGAGGACAGGGTATTCATTGTTAAATCAAAAACCTTTTCAGTCCAATAATAGTAAATCCGTAGGTTTAAGTTCTATATTCTAACAAAATGTCAGAGCCTTATATGTATCAGACTTCATTCTATCAATACCTCCTCTTACCAAAGCTTTTTCATAGATTCATCCACTTAGTGGCATACATATTTCAAGTAATGTTGAATACTGTGTTCATTTTAAACTGTGCTGTTACTGATGATGAATGGAACATTCTCTTACATTGGATGACGGTAATTGAATATGAAGGTCCCCGCATAATACCCTCGACCAAGATCCTTGAATTTCCAAGCTTTTTCGCATGACTTTTTTTTTTTTTTTAAGTATGCTCTGTTAGTCAAGTGTCTGTGTGATAGAATGACACCGTCATTTAATTGATCAATCCTGGTAGTTTGAGGACGTATAAATAAAACCGAGGTGTTTCACCTTAGGGTGCTCTTACCCTACAAGCAATCCAATTTACAACTTGAAATTTCGGGAAATATATACGCAATTCACAAAATACCATATTTTCATTATTAGCGATGATTAAAAATGGCGACCATGATATGTCGCGATAAAAAAAATCTTGCAGTAATGAAATCTGTTCTCATCCAAAACTCAACAAAGATATAACCTTTAAGTTTGGTGTAAATATATAGAACAGTAAATGTTCTTTTTAATCCGTTATTTTCATAAAAGTTTAGAAGAAGAAAAAAGGTGCTGCAAGCTTCGAACTTTTAGCGGTTTTACTTGATTGAAGTGAAGCTGTTTTATTTCATTTCTTACAGAGCTTATATTTACATTTACGTTAAATAATCAAATTACTAATCAGAATTTTCCATCTTTTACTTTATTATTTCTTTTTTTTTTGAGTTATAAAATGAAGCTCAGAAAATTAGAGTGATGTTTATTGATTCCTAAAGATCTTGACCAATCTCGGTAAATTGATGCATCTGATTAGTACTCAATGTTTCAAATGAGCTGCTTCAGTCAGTAATATATCAATTTCACTCGAATGTGCTTGTTGTATTAGCTATTTTCTTCCTATTTCTACATGATATATAACTGCAATGTAAGAGTTTTAAACACATTTTATTCCAAGTATTAGATGTAGGGCTAGTAATTTACAATACCTGTATAGTAATTACAAAAATTTGCATATTATTATGACCTGATCTTTTTTTAGGTATTTCTGGATAATCAAACTATTCTCAATCTATCAATGGTAATCTATAAGGCTAAAATGAACGTCCGTAGCTCATGCTGAGCTCCATAGCTAAAATAAACGCGAAAATTTTTTTTTGTTTTTTTTTATATTTTTGTCATTTAAAGCCAACCTAATATTTGATATTTTTATCTGATTTCACTATACTAGATCTGTTCAAAGAAAGGTCATTGGTGCAGCATTTAGCGTGATTTGATAGTTTTAGAGAGTCAATTTGTCAGCCTCTGCTATGATTCTACATCCCGGTAAAAGCATCTGCCTTTAATGCATTGTTTGAAAGACTGCATAGCTTGAAACATTGTGCCATCGTTTTGACAGGAAACGTCTCGGAGGAGGGAGAGAAAGCCTCTGTGTGTGCACTTAGGGATGAAGTGGGAACCACATCACGTGCAAGACACCAATAGGTCTTTTTTTTTCCTCCTTTGTCTCCGCAATACTAACTTACTCTTTCTCTCTTTTTTTTCCACTTCTTTTTTTACACTCACAAACACTCGAAATTCAACTATGGAAGATAACAAAACACCTGAAGCACCTACACCTTGTACAGCAGGCTGTGGCTTTTATGGAAACAAGATCTATAACAATATGTGTTCCAAGTGCTTTAAAGAGTTAGATGAACGGAATAAAACTGGTAATGAGCTTAATCCATGTAATGAAACAATCACTGATAAAATAGCAAGGTCTTGTTGATACGAGCATCCTTAAAGTAGATAATAAAAACAATTTGAACCATACACCCTTATTAACCAAAGAGTTAACTGAAGAACCATCTATACAAGAACCTCAGGCTGAACCAGTAAAACAACAAGAGCCTCCTCAAGAAGAGCAAGAACAAGAGCCCAAAAAGATTATACAAAAGAATAAAGGTCGTTGTTTTTCGTGCCGTTCAAAGGTATAGTAGCTGCAGCTGCTATAGTTGAAATTTATTAATCACTTGCCTTGATAGATTCCACTTGCCAAGCAGTTGACCAACAAATGTCGATGTGAATATGTCTTTTGCGACAGTCATCGTTATCCAGATAAGCACGATTGTAATTTTGATCATGCACAAAACGATAAAGGTAAGTAAGGAAGAGAAAGGCCAATGAATCTCCTATAAACCAATTACTTGTGTAATAGACATTTTGGCAAAAAACAACCCGAAACTCAACGAGAAACCACGCGGTGGTAATTCCTTTAATCGTATTGATAGTATTTAAATAATAAAAGAGATATACGATTAACATTTAAGCTTGACCCATCTATATACGGTGGAACTAAATAAAGGTTTTTTAATCAGATCGAGTAATTTTGAGAAATACCCAATTTTTTTTTTTTACGCGTATTCCAACGAGAAAACGGCTTCTTGAAAACAATTGCTTCAACTTGCCCCCTATGTCAATGCCCCTTTTGCTAATGAAACTATAATATTAACCAGCTACTTAAAGTGCGCTGCGCGTTCGCAGCAAAGAAATATCCGAGGAGTCTGCTTTTAATAATGATGATGTTTAAATCGATATACGTTTGATTGGATATCGGCATATATATATTTAAAGAGGCGCTACGCGAGATGTTTATTGGGTATCGAAGATTAAAATATTAAGTGCATGCTACTGCTGCTGCGCATGACGCGTTAGAGCATTTATCAGTTTTATTTTATTTTTGAAGAAAAAAACTGAGGATATACAAAGAGTACATTAACAAAGTATGTACAAAATTAAAAGAAGCATTTTATAATATAAATGTTATGTTGTAGATTCTAATATCCAAGGAACATTATATGATACAATATAGTTTATAGAGTTTTTTTTTTTTTTTTTTTTTTTTTTTTTTTTTTTTTTTTTTTTTTTTTTTTTTTTTAAATACGATCATGACTCGCGTGTTTGAAATAGTAAAAAATACGAAAACAAATGCAATTGAATACTTTCGTACTTAGTGTGTTATGTTGATTATTAATTATTCCTCCAAAACGTTGTCTTCAGACTCCAAAAAAAAAGGTAAGATCAGCAAAATTTGCCCCAAGGAGGTATTATAGGGGTATTTTCTGAAACTGGGCCATTTTTAACATCTCTACATTTCTAAACCTGTTCTAGTTAAATATTGCATTTATTTAATATCAAATATTTAGGATTATTATTTACATATATCTAATATTTTAGACATTACACATGATGTAATGTAGGTCTGTTGATCTCTTGATCTCCCGTCCGATCTTGGTTTAATGTCGCATCTGGCAAGTGATCTATACTCAAAATAAGTTGATGAATTCAATAAAAACCTTTTTTTTTTCCCACCATAATGTAATGATGGTATCTTATCTGGTAATAGATAGCTGTCATTTATACATACCTTGTGTGTTAGACGCCTGTTTCTAGATCTTTGGGTTGATCTGGTCCAACATCTTATGAGATTAGTAATCCATGTTCACAATAAAATGCTGCATTTGCTTAAATGTTTCTAATTAACAATAAAGTACAATGAGCATAATAAAATACCAACAATCGCCAGTAAGCTACAGTGCTCCCTATTGGATACTTTAGTCTTGATGTTACTCAACACGAGTAATACAAATCGCAAACCAATCCAGTCATTATCTTGTGGTTGATTGTCGGTAATTCAAAAACATTTATCCTTAAATATGAAATTGTAGTTGAACTATGGACGCGTCTAATCCAACAGTGAACATAAATATATTAATAGTTTTTTAAGGAAATGTAAAATCAAGCACGCTCTGTTGGATGAATAAGTTGTACACCAAATTTGACAAACTTTACAGGGTAACAAAGACATATTATATTATGCCACTATTACAAAATAGATGTTAGAGAGCCAACCGCATTATTTGTAAACAACAGGACTTGACCAGGTCTAAATTTCACATGTAAAGTATCCCTACACTTAGCGTGAAAAAAAGAAAGGTTTAACCAATTGAATACAATTGGTACAGATGAATAATATAATTTCTTGAATTTACTATATAAAGTATTTAGACCAGCAAGTGGCAAAGCAGAGCTGACCCATGATTTGGCACCTGTGTTTGAAATAATAAAGGGGAAATTACATAGAGTTGGTCATGGGTTAGACTTTTGAATATAAAAAAGGGCCTTTAACATTCTCTTTTTTTTTCCTGCTCTTTATCATCAAATATCATGAACACTTATTATACCAGACTTTCTTTTGAAAAACTTGAATCATTTGATATGCAAAAGTCGAGTTTATCGAGTTTTGTTCTTATTCGAAACTCGTTGATCTCTGCATTAACTAAAGAACAACAATACAATAATTATCAAAGTAATAGTTATATGATGGACTATGAAGAAGAAGAAGAGGAGGAGGAGGATGAGGAGGAGGAAGAAGAAGAAAAGGAAGAAATAGAACAAGTATGGCTGGATTCCTGCTTTGATCAATTGGATCATCAAGAGCAAGAAGGAGACTCTGAAGAAGAGGAAGAGATGCCATTATCCCCGCAGGATGATTCTGTACCTTTTTTCCATAATAATATTCAAAAGAAGCCTACGTTCTATATCAATGAAGAAGAAGAAGAGGAAGAAGATGCACTTGTCTGCTATGATATTCCATTTCTCTCTCTTTGAATGCCTTTTAAATTGTAATATGTGTGTATATACCTATCTCTTATATATAAATAAAAAAATGTACATTATAATCATCATGTCAGACACAAAGATCCCGAATATTATATAAGTGTGTGAAATTTATTATTCTAATCAATGAGATGGTAGACGCCCTTTTGAATCTTACCCTCACCCTTTTCATAAGGCAGATCAAAGACAGCGTTACTACGGAATCTTCTCAAGTAATGAATAGCAACAGCCTCCAATTCAGTAGGTTCAATGTACAAGTCTTCAAAAGTATAGGCACCAGGTGTAATCTTATCGTCCATGGTCATCTAAAAAGAAAAAAAAATGTGAGTGACACTGTCACACTAGAAAAATCTAACTTACTCTTTCAATCAAATCAGGGCTAATCATTTGGTTATAAGGCAATTTGTCCATAAGAGTAGCAAGAACCCTATATCAAAAATGTGATGAGTTAAATGACCTCATCATGGGAATAAGTTACATACTTGAATACGACGTGAGGTGCACTACGGATAGGAAGAGGCTTCATGGAGATTTCACGAGCAAGCTCAAAGATATCCTTGACTTGATATTCTTTAGGACCATAAAGCTCATAAGTCTTACCCATAGTAGATTCAGCGGTCAACATGACTTTAAGAGCTTCAGCAACGTCAATAGCCTAGAAATAAAACAAATAAATATCACACTGGCAATTGCATAACTTGTAACTTACAGAAACAGGACGAATCTTGGTCTTTCCTTCGTTGACATAATATTGCCATCCGTCATCAGCTAATGATTTACGTATTAGTACTAGTTTTAATCGTCATGATCATCAAGTTTTACCGCCAATTCTGTTCAAGAAACGATCCTCATGACCCCACATAATACCAGGACGGACAATAGTGGCGTCAGGAATGACTTCACGAACTGCCTTTTCACCCAAAGCCTAAACAAAAAATAATAATAATCATGATTAGCCGGCGTGTTGTACTATGATATCAACATTCATACCTTGGAACGAAGGAACTTGGAAGTGGAGTCTTCTGAAGCATTCAAAGCAGACATTTGAACAAATCTAGCAACACCATTCTCAGCACAAGCTTCAGCTAAACGACGAGGACCATCTACGTGGACAGCATCGAAAGTAAAGTTCCTATCAGATTCAAATCAATATCTATTGTTCAATCAGGCTGGCTTGGTGCGCTTACTTTGTCTCATAGTCACGGCCAATGAGGTTATAAACAATATCAGAGTGACGAACGCACTCAGCCAATTGTTCCTTATTTCTCAAATCAAATTCTAAAGGAATCACTTGACCGAGATCACCAGTCACCTTGAGATGTCTAGCTTCATCAGCTTCACGATATGCAACAACGACTTGTGTACCTTGTTGAGCTATTGAACCGCATTAGTATCTATTATTTTAATTGAATCGCTGTCATAGTTACCAAGTTTGTTGACAACGTAGCGACCCAAGAAACCAGTACAACCGAAAACGGTGGCAATATGGCCATTGGTAGAAGATCTAGACTATATGAGTGGTGTTGCAAGTATATATAGTTGATTATATTACCTTCCACCCATACCATACTTGATCATGGGTTGACCAGTCTTCTTTCTCAAGGTCAAATCGTGCATGGAACGCTAATTTCAAATATTCAACTTAGTATCTCGAGAAAATGCAAGTGTTTCAGTCATATTTACAGTTTGAGTGCTGACAGCGACCTTGGCAATGACGTTGGGACGTCCAACTTCTATATAATGGTAAGGTGAGATCGTTTTTCATTTTTCGGTCAATGGAGTCAATTATTTACGTTTAAATGCAACTGAAGCGAGCATTATGTTGATTTATAATTTGTTTAGACAAAATCTGGAGAGGGGGGGTTTATATTAATGTAAAAACAATTCAAAAAAAGGAATCCTCTCGCTCTCTTTTTCAAATGAACGAAATAAACAAAACTTTTTGATTAGGGCTCCTTTTGATTTCTTTGCAATATAGCCCGCTTTTTCACGTTTCGGCGTAGGGGATCTGGGGTATAAAGCAGCACTGGAAAAAAAAGGGTTTGCCCATGTTGGTACGTCATCAAATACAACCAATCGTTTTGCCGCGTTAATTACAGACAATTCGCCACTGACAAACAATGACCGGCAATAACTCGTAATTTTTTTTTTTTTGAGACAAAACTTCATTCAATCTATTTAGTAATCTTTACAATATTAATGAGCAAATCTCCTGTATATGATTACTTTTTTGTTGTGTAATTTCTTGTTTGAATAACACATTTTTAACTTTGAAAAAGTGTACTCTTTGATTTCCAGCGCATATTCATATCCCTCTATCCAATGATATCCTTCTAACTGGTAGATTACTATATCTCCGCTACCCAATCAAGCTCGTTTTGAATTTTGGTAATATGTCGCCCTCTGAATTCTAATTGGCTGTCGACAATTTGGAACCACTTATACAAACTAGTAGTGTGAAGGCCATAAAATAGAATTAAATTAGCTCAGTAGATAAAAGTGTATGGTCAAAGGATAAAAGTAAGCTTTATTAAGATTAATTCGATCTCTGACTCAATCGTCTTTGCCTTGCTCGCTCATGAACTACAGCCACTCCAGGGAAAGAATTACGACTATCATCATGCCAATGGCGCCCTGGCGGTTTTTCTTCTTTAGGCGGGTCATGTGCAACAGGCATCATATACTGTTGCATTTCGGGGCCATGTACTAACCCAACGGCACCCACCATATCCTGTTTTGACATACAGTCAAGTGAATTATTATCGCTTTCTTTTGTTTTAGGTGCGTATCGATGCAATGCGTTTAATTCTTCCAACAGGGTCTCATGTCGATAGTCTACACGAATATCCGGTACATTTGTCTTGCTCATATCATTGCCCTCGACACCGGATTTCGTATAATGTTTACCGATCCAATGTCTCTTGACCTTGGCTTCCCATCCACACTGCAATACTGAATTACGTGCCAATTCACACATATCAGTGGGTGATAATTTCCAAATCTGAGCAGCCACACTGTACTCTTCCATCAACGGTTCACGCGTAAAGTGAAACTGTAGAGGATCATCGGTAGAGATACTAACATTGAGTCCACGCTGGAAAAACTGAGGGAAAGGGTTACGCTCGTAGGTAAGAAACAATGCATTGTTGGAAAGTGGTGACATGGCAATACCGACTTGAGCCAAATAGTAGAGATATTGAAGTGCTGGTACTTTACGAAGTAGGATACCATGGTTGATACCATGCGAAGTTAAGAAAGCAGCAGCTAAATGATCTGTATTGCCTGCCTCTCCACAGTGAGGTCGCAATACAAATGTGTTGAAGCCACGTTCCTCGCGCCAGTTATTAAGCGTTGCCATGTTAGAAAACAAGTAGTAGAGATAATAGCTGTAGGGTGGATTCATATTGTTATTCCATTCCTTAGGTAACGGATATTCACGGTACGATGCTCGCTCGATTTTGGATTCATCATCGACCGAGTCAAAGCCTACTACACGTTGCAAAAAGATGTACAGTTCTGGGTGCGATTGGGGGTTTTCCGTGACTTCAAACAGTGGCTCAAAGAGATCTAATAGATGGTGAGGACATGGACTTCTTTCTTGATACATAAATACTTACTCTTGATAATATCTCCAAAATTCTCGACATGGCCAGTGGCCTTGTAGATATTATACAGTCGAGGGACTTGTACCAACCAACGTACGTTAGGCGAAAACAGTTTATTGTTCACTACCCATTTGGCAAGCTTGTCCCATTCATCCAACGATCGTCCATAGACAGATACACGATACTCGGCCATTTGATATTTGGACGATTCCAAATCTGATACTACTTCTTTAGTGATTTCAGCTAAATACTTTCCCTGGATGTAATTATCGGTTTTCATAAAGATCTCTCTCAATCTACTTTCTCCAATAGGGTTATATTTCAAGTTGAATTTGTCGAACCGATGGAAAGAGTCTTTGTGCGCGTGCATATCCAGCGTATCGATGCTGAGGTCGTAAGCTGTTAAACCCAAACTCTCAAATACGCCCTTGAGCGTCAAATGGTCGTTATCACGGTAAATCACAACATCCTAGAATATCATTGAGTGGATAAGCACTAATTTATGTGCGTGCATGGACTTACATTAGGCGATTTCTTCATTTTGGATTTGATAAAGCGGAGCAGATGCTTTTGATTCATACAACTGGAATGATGAACGTGAGTGTCTACCTTACGTACATTGTAAAAATCTCTGTGAGGTACACGTTTGGAATCTGCCAACTCTTGAAACTCGTTTAATAAGATGTACATTTGCCATTTTGAGTCCAAGTAACGCAAACGACGGAAAGCAAAACTTTTGGCTGGACCATCACTGATGGAAGTCAAGATATAATCCAGGTCTTCGTAAAAATCTTTACAGGATGGGACGTCATAAGCAGGTTCTCTATTGGATTTATCTTGTATTGGGTCAGTTTCAGATATAAATGCACTTGTTTTTTTTATGTAAGTACCTTCTTCAGATTTGTACACTTGATAAAATCCATCAGTACCAACATCAAATGTATACTATATATTGACATTTTTCAGTACACATCTTCCAAGTAAATAGTATAACTTACAGAATGCTTTTCTGGAAGCTTGATATGGTTAATATCAAAATCACTTCCAACTGCTGCAATGGGGTCCGCTTCGCGCCTCCGCTCCTTTTCTTTTATTATAGCCCATTCATCAGGTGGCGGCAAGGGCCACGAAGGTCGTGGAGGCGGAGGATAAATTTCCCAATCATCTCTGTTCTTGGGATCATCTTGGAACCGTTGCTTAGATTTCCGAATGTACTTTTCCCGTAAATCTAAACATGTTTGGAATGTTTTGTATAGTTCACGTAGCTCGGCTGTGATGGCTTCATCTGTTATCATAAATAAATATTAACCCATAGAACATATTCTTATTTAAATAGATCATGTCTTACCTTTGAAAACAGTTTTGACATCTACAGGCGTATCGCTAACGGCAGCAGTTAAAGGGATAACTGGCAAACGATTGTTGATTAGCCACTCATCATCTTCTTCATCAAGAAATTTGTCGTTTGATGGCGAGTTTGGTAGATTTGTTTGACCCAGATATTTACTATCGTGCTATAAACTCGTGAGCTTTTATTCATATTATATCGATAAAGAAGCCTACATCCTGAATCTTTTTCAAAGTATGATAGTCAAAGTAAGGCGTATCTTCTTGATGGTTTTCTTCAGACATTAATATTAAAAAAAAGCCAGCTGAAAAGGAAAAAAGGAAAGATTGTTTCTGATATCGCATTAATATACCAGTGAAACGCTCTGTACGCGTTAGTTCAAAAGTCACATAGCACCATGTATGTACATGCACTGTTATGATGTAACATGCTTTCCTGGCATTGTGATCGAATACAAGCTATTAATGGCTAGCGGATATTCATAGTTTATACTATCGTATGCTACATACTAGTTAGAAAGATACACAGAATCACAATATTAAATATAATAGGCTGTATATCTAGAAAAAATACTGTGATAAACCTCGATTTTTAGATACAAACGGCACGTACTAAAATCCTGTATTGCAAAGGATATGTACGTTGCGCTTCAAGACAGCCTATCTTGAATATGTTGCATTACAGAGTAGTAGTAGTTGGAACGCATATCCTGTATGTATATTTTTTATTGGAAGTTGGTATTTTAACGTTTAAAAACATCATTTAAAAGTGCGATTAGAATTTTAAGGCCTAGACTTAAATTCGCTGTCTAATAATAAAAAAGTAGTGCTTCAAAAAGTCGATTTTTTTTTTGAATCACAACTATAACTCGCGCTATTTCTATGATGGTACATATATCACAAAAAAAGCATATATCCAGTGCCTCCAACAGTTTTTGAACTGTGAGACAGTTTCTCAAATCTCGATGGGCGGTTTGAAATACATGCTCTCAGAGCCGCGCTTTATTCTCAGATAATATATACATTTTATCAGAAGTTTAATCATCAAAAAAACTTGAACTTACAATCAAGTATCGATTGTTGTACTAGAGTTAATGTGGTACTTAGTGATTTCTATGGTAGATTCCCTGGTCAAAGCGAGTATAATGGTAAACAGTCGATTTGGCAACAGCACTACTAGCAACAGTTCAATGCAGCGTCAACGACGCAACCAAAAACTCCCTTGACTAAGGTGAATATTGATGAGAAAAGATAGAGAATCTGTATATTGCGTCTGTCAACGCAAGCTGCTATCTTTTTCTTCTTCTAGTTTGTTATCGCTTATACTATTGCCATGTATCCAGATTATGAAGGTAAGCCGCCTTCAGTCACAAAATAAATGCTTTCTTTTCTTTTATATTATTTTACATTATTTTAGAAGAATTTTTTTCTGAAAAAACAAAGTATCCAATTTATAGCCCAAACAACAGAAAAGCTAGGTATGCCTACGTGGGCTACCCAGGGTTGATACAATAAAAACCAAAAAGGTCTACAAAGCATTATTCAGTGAAAAAACTGCCAGGGATCCTGTTGGAAGATCACCAGCTTTAGGCGTGGAATACAAAGTATTTTTAATTGATTATATCGATAAGTCATCATCGATATTAGATGAAATAGTGGATGTTTTATTAGTTTAATTTATGAACCTGAGCACCTCTAAAACTACTATATACAATTTCATAAAAGTAAAACGCAGAATCAGCTTGAAGAAGGCACGATTTCATTCAGTAGAAAGAAACTCGCTTGAGAACATCGAAAGAAGGTGTGAATAGATTATAGGATATATGGAGACTGAGATGGACTGCCTCAGTCGTTATATATTTATCGACGAAGCCGCTTTTTTTATATTAATATGGAAAAGAGCTATAGCTTGGTCTAAGATCAGATAGTCGTGCCAATGTGGTTAAGCTCAAGACTAGAGCAAAGACTTTGGCCATACTTGGCGCAATTTCTCCGTATGGCGTTATCAATGCGAAAGTGAAAAAGCCAAGAGTTGTTGGCTAAAAGAAAAAGAGGGAGAGCTCTTATTTTTTTCATTTCCTTATTGTGTAGATCTCTCAATCGATCTGAACTAAAGGCTGCATTCGATTAGCACATGTTCAAAATGAAAAGCTACAAACACAAGAATCTTTATTTCGTTGAAACACAATGATTATATTGTATGTTAATGCTTTGCAGTAATCTATATACACCATGTATAGTACCAGCCTATCAATCTAGTATAAATATATCGGCTAACATCGCATCTAATTAGTAACCTATGATCTGAATGAACCAGAAGACCTGATAAAGTCTCCTTATGCGTATTAGCCAAACGACAGTGCTGTCATCCCGTCTTGTTAAAAATATATAACATTTAATCAAGGATAACCAATTTAAATTATTTAAAATATACAAAGTAGCTATTAAATAATTCGACTACTACGATTATAATATAAAAGTTCTAAATACATACTTCTTTCGGCTAGTGCTACCTAATCTACAAACAGACAATATAGTAAGTGATAGGATGTACAACCAATGAATCTTTATTCGTCCTCTTGCTGCAAGTTTCTTAGCAAATCTTCAGCTGATATATGAAGCATGACACCTGAAGAAGCAGTCGAAGACCGACTTGTAGATCTTCGCACTTGTAATAACCCAGATGACCCATTTGAATGTCTTTTATCTAGCTTTCCAGACATCTCTACGCTCTTCAGCTTTCTCAAGCGTTGACGGACCCGTCTTTGTCTCAGTTTGTGTTCAGTCTCACCCGACCTTAACTTCTCCAATAAATCATCCATCAATCGTCGGTCGTGTTCTCCATGAGCCGTATCGACTCCAGCCGTTACTGATTTCTGTCGTCTAGTCTCCAAATCTCGCTTCCGCTTTTCTTCCAATTCTTGTTGCTGAGCATACTTTTGCTCTTCAACAGTTGATAGTTTCCAGCTCGCCAGGAACCGGGCAAAAATGTCAAAGAACTCATCAGGTCGTTGGTTACGAGGATTCTCGCCATAGTATATCATGGTATCTTTCCACGTGGCATCGACGTTGACGTATAATGTTTCAACTTCTTCAAAACGCCTTGTGGCTGAAGATAGATGTTCTTCCATTACCAATAAGAATCGATCTGGGGTCTTGTTTTCATCTTTGTCGCTATTACTTTTCTTCCAATATGTATCTAGTTCGACCTTCAAATGTTTTAATCCTTGTCGCATGTCTGTGTATTGTTGAACAATGTCAGAGATGCTTGCCATAACTATTTGAAAAGAATACGTTGAGTTTAAGTATTTTATTCCCTTATTTCATGCTTCCTACCGCGAGCCGCTTCTGTAACATCTTTCAGATCTTCCGTGAACTGTAGGATGGTAGGGAACTCTTTTCTGACAATGCCAACAAGCACATGAAGCAAGGTTAATTTTGTCGTGTCAGACGTTTTCGTATCTGTCAGCTAAAAAGGGAGCTACAGTTCAATCTTTGATCTATGGAATGCTTCCAGCTAGTACATACCTTATTAATGCTATCAATCCTCATACCAAACGCCCCTCCTTGCACACTTGACGCATTCATGTAATTGCCTAGCAGGAGTATCAGATGCAGCAATTCCTTGAAAGCCTCAGAGTTGCGCAATGAATTAGAAGCAGATAACACAATTGACAAGCTTGTTCGTAATTGCTCAAACTTGTCCCAGAATTGCGCTCGAAATAACATAAACTTTAAGCGAGATTCATATCTATATATTCTCATCATCTTTTCAGACAGTATTAGTACAACGTATTTGTTCTTCTACGCGCTAACCTACCTCGATAGTGAACTGTTCTGGTAAATCCAATTTTTGACATTCTTCTACAGGGCCATCCAAGTACTTTTTCATCGTTATCAAGTCATCATCTCGGTTCGGAGCATAGGTAATCAGGTTAATCAAAAAGATTTCAGTACATAGTTTGTCATCCATGGCCAAGATATGTTGAGCGACCTCTTTATAAGAGTCAAATTGTTTAATTTTTGGCAAGATGGCGATATCTAATTTAAGATTATGAAACCATGACTCCACGAATCTATTTCATAGGGTACTTACTGATATTCTTGTTTTTTTCTTTACTTAGGAATCTAACCGTGTCTGTTTGTACAACTAATTTCTTTTGCTGCTGCAGTCTCTTTTCCAAGAACGTATTCACTTTAGCAGGAAAGAGATTCTCAATCATTTCAAAGGCTCCTTTTTCATTCAAAATCTTTTCTAATGTGTCGTGATTTTCTTGGTTTTTTGCATGCCAAATGGTTTGCTCGGCTGATTTGGCATCGAGTTTATGCCATTGAAGATTTTTTAGTTTGACTTGTGGGTAATGACGGAGCACTTTGCGAGAAGGGACGATAAACGTATTTGAAGGGTTCAGAGAGCCAGAAGGGAGTCTTGCTGGTGGAGGAAGAGATTTAGAAAGTGTATCTTTATACATAGGCAAAGTTAGTAGTTGACACAGTTAACATATTCGGTTTTTTTTTTACCATTGAATGATATAGACGATCGACCACCTGGGCCTATTGATATGGGATGATAAGTACGTTTAGTAAACCTATTAATAATATGAGTTACCTGAAGGTGGAGGAGGAGGAGGGGGAGGAGGAGGCGGTGGTGGTCCTGGCGTCATTGTTGAACCTATACTCATATAAAGTAATGAATGTGAGTACTGTAATACATTTTACCACATGCAGGTATGTAGGGACTACCTGAGTTAATGGTTGTGGGTATAGATCCTGAAAGATAGAGCAATTAGTACATGTTCAAGAAGCCCAAATTCATATCAATAACTTACCAGGAGGTGCTGGAGGCGGTGGAGGTGGTGGAGGTGGTGGCGGAGGCGGTGGAGGTGGAGATGATACTTGTGTTGTGGGTGTAGGAGCAGAGTAACCATTAGACAAATTAGGCTGCAGAGAGACTTTTGAGCTGTCTTTGGAAATGGAAGATGATGTGGATGGACGACCAGCTATAAGAAATGGAGCAGGTTAATACATAGCCAGTCTCTTTAGCACATTTTGGCAATTACCAGGGCGATCTATAACAGCTGATGCACTTGATGGTCGCTTCCTTTTACTCTTACTTTTATTAAACAAAGGTACGAACAGGTTGAACGGAAACACAATTGTATGTCCAGTGCTGCTTTTATGAGCAGCGTCATTTAACCATGGCGCCGAAGCACTGGATGGTAGTTTCTGTAAGTACGTCAGGCGTTAGTCATAGATGGTAAATATGGTAGATTACGTTGCTTTACCCTTTCATCCAAGGACTTTCTCTCTAAATTTTTGACTTCTTCATGTACAATGACATTATTTGCTGATTTCTCAGCTTCAGCAAGTCTATCTTGAAGCATCGCAATCGTTTCTTTTGAGGTTTTCAATACATCTCTGATAGAGTCATTCTCTTTTTGGAGATGGTTGTTTTGTTGTAATAGAGCTTCAAAATCCAATTGACTAGGCACAATACGGAGCTTCTGCACTTCATTTTCCAAAGCATCCTTTTCAGACGAAAGTCTTTCGTACTGTTCTTTCAAATCGTTTGCCTCTCTTTCTATTCCTTTCAATCGATTCAAATCCGTGAAATTTTGGAATACTGTTCCTACTGCCATACCAAACGTCGAGGAAAAGTCATCTGTATTATCGTGTGGTCTTCTATCTGTTACGATCTTTTGTATTATTATATTAATCATGTGATAGAACTGGCATCTAAGGCGAAATAGTATACTAAGAATGAGCAAAAGCATATATGAGGAAGCGAAAGAAATGGACTTACTTGGTTTCAGGATCGCCTTTAATCCATAACAAATGTTTCAAGATAGATATAAGGTATTCTGTTCCACGAGCAGAATCTGATATGTTATCAATTATTTGATCAAATAGTTCTGAGGGCTGTGAAAGCTCAGAGAATTGGGATATATCTTCTCCAAAAGCTTCATCCATATCATTATCGGCTGCTTCTAGATAAGATTCTATTTGTTTGTTCAATAAATTGTAATCTAGAGCCTTTAGCTTAGGTAGTAAAGATGTCTGCATGCCAGCTGCAACAAATTGATTACGTATATAGATACGATAATTGACATCTGAAGGTATACTTGTCAGTGCGTTGATTAGAATCATATTAGAAAGCTAAAACTATCGTATGAGCTTCGAGTCAGCTGGAGATTGATATGATGCAACTTACGGCATATTCCATTAAATGGCTTTCCGGTAGCTTTTCTTGATCCGTTGTGATTGTTCTTAAAAGCATATCGATCCAGGAATCAAACAAACCCAACGTCTTTTTAAATCTTTTCATCAACTCGAACCCGCGTATTACATGTTCGTAACCATCTAAATAGCACAAGAATGCGAGCAGTTCACAAACCAACTTTCGTGTTTGCCATTGGGGACAAATGATGGAAAACACGACTGCGTGAATGTATTCTGGATGATCCATGACTTCCTTTCCGCCCACTTTTGTATTCACAATGGCCTTGATGCATTTTATAATTTCAACTTCCAGTTCCAACGCCGCATCTCGTCTATCTTCTGCTGTATTATGGTTCAAATAATCCAGTGCATAAGACAAGACATGAAACCCTTTCAAATGGATGAACTTGACTACCCAGCTGTACGAGATATTAGTTCAATTGTAAGTTGAGTTAGTTCTATATAGCGTTTTACTCTATGGATCTCGTTCGGAGGCAAACTTCGAGACTTGCGGCGATCTTGGGTGTCACCGATCGTAGATTGGGATCCAAGAACTTTCGGATAAAGTATTCGGGCGAATGTCGATCTACGGCATACGCATCAAAGAAGTGATGATTGTTACTACTTGCCGCACTATTCACTTGAGTGGGTGATAATGTACTTGTAGGCTTGTCTATGGTGGGCGATCTATTCAATTTAGGGCTTGAGGTGCTTGTATCACTGGTACTAAAGTTTGTATTAATATTATAAAGTGTATTATTACTGATATTCATTGTATCAGTGGTGAAATGAGTTGGCGGAGGTGTTGTATTCACAGGTGAAGAAATGGATTTGATAGGCTTTGGATCCATCAAGTTTTTGACTGAAAACTGCCGCTTTAAAGGGCTACTGGCGCTACCTGAGGGAGGCAGTCGGCTTATATCAATGCTGGTTCTTTCTGCTGCTACACGTTGAAGTTTGTTCTGTTTAACACCTGAGGCTAATAGTTCAGCTTGGTGATCTTGGTTGATCATTAACCATTTCTTTTCTACTCCCCATTGTTCCATACTTTGTTTGACGCTCGGGTCATGAATGCCTCGGCGCTCCTACAAAAATTGACGAAATGAGTCTCCCATTTACCATTTCAAAATGAAGCTTACAAGCATGTTGTTGAATAATGCATTCACTTCATTTTCGTGTGGCAGTTGTTTATCTCGGGCAAAGTTGAGTTCTGCTGAGCCAGCTTCGAAAGACGAGCGGTTTGGAATAATTGATTTCTTGCGCACAGGACCTCTACGGACTACAACGTGTGTAACCAATACTGGATTCACTAGTAACAATAAAAAAAAACTTACGTGAACGGCTTCTAGCTTTTACTCCAAGTATTTTATTGATTGATCTCGATGAAGAAGATCTTGAAATAGTGGATCCATGTATAGGTTTATGCTTCTTTTTCCCTCCAAAACGATCAAATAACCCGTCCATTTGAGGGCTGTTTTCTCTTATCAACAATTGGTTATGTAAAGTGATTGATGTTTGGTTAAAGAAAGAACATTATCTTCTACCACCACCCGAAAATAAATTCGCTTTTAAAACAGAGTGAAACAGGAAACGTCAGAAATAGACCGATATCACCATTGGACGATTTGCGCCATGCCATTCACCATAGCTGTGTGTGAATAATTAAGAATTGTGATTGGTAGGCGGATATTATATTACAAGGACGACGACAAGACAACATTGATTTTTTTTGGGGTTCTGAGTATATATTTTTAACTGATTTCTTGATAATACAAAGGATTCCTTCTTTTAGCGAAACTTGTGATGAATTGAATTGTGCATCGAATGATGTATAAATGATTTTTGCAATTTATTCAGTTAAATAAAATTTTCCTGCCATTTTTAAATACAATCATAGCTCACATAGGAGACATATTATGAAGATATAACTGTATAATATCGATGGTACTGAATTTATATTGTTAAAGTACCATAGGCACCTTGAGTATGTACTCTACAAAAGAAAACATGCTTTTAATAATTTGGGTTTAGGATTATTCTCCTTGATTTTTTTTTTCTGAATTCCTACATTCTGACATTATATTTTCCAACTTGTATCTGATGGCAAACATATATGCAAAATAAAGCACAATATTTAATTATCTAGGTTACCATGACTACATAGAGCTTTGATGCTTGTAGTTACATACAATTACACAGATCCAAGATATATATTGTTTGACCAATTCTGGGATAATGTTGAATCGGATTGGTAGAATAAACTACTGTATATAATAAAGCTGAATTATTAGGTGATTATTCTGATTTAAAGATGGGAATAATATTACTGTGTAAGCTTTATAAAAACTAGATCTAATGACCTATAGATCCCTTGACTGGTCTCAAATCGCATTAGACTAATAACATATGTTTATTTAACTGAGATCTATAGATCTAAATTAATATAAAAGGATTGTCGCTTGTTGCCCGCTATTAATAGATAGTATACACCAATAGCGCTTTAGTTAAATGGTGATTCTAATAGATAATGAAGCTTTTTCATTTTACACATGCATAACATTTGGCCGCGATCGACTGAGAAATTTCAAGAATTCTCGGGTAAGGATGCGGCCACGGGTATTCTGGCAGAGCTTCAGACTGATGATGATGGAATTCATTTAAATTGCCGCATTCAATGCAACAAGCCCTAAAAATTTATATTAAAATTTCGAGATATTTGAAAGGGACATGCTATGTAAATGAGTAATCCGTGTTACTGAAGCCAAATTATTGATTTAGTCAGTGCAAAATCGAAAATTGAAAGTGAAGATCAAGCCATCGTTTTGTATAAACAAGAAGAAATAAAGATGCCACATCCAGATAAAACTGTAAGCTGCTCAATGTAGAGATCAAACATTCAGTTGTTGGTGGCTGGCTCATTCTATCCCGAGCAGATTGGCAAAAACGTAACCCCTTAATGTGCTGGTCTTCATATTAAGCGCAAGCTCTTCAACAAGGATGCATTTTATCGTCTTCTCAAGGATAAGCAAGCGGATAAATAACTAAAATTTTTGTATTGCAAATTAATGAGCAAATAAAGTCCTTTAATTGTAGTGTAGTTAAACAAAAGGTGACAATAATTGAAATAATTCATTCTGGGTATAAACTAATAGTTGACAAAATATGTTGACTTTTGATGTCGCTTTCTTTGCTCACTTATATGACAAGGACTATGGTCCTTTTGTTACTAGTAGCTCGGTTGCCACTTATCCTTTTTTCCTGTTATTTCGAGTAGGGCTTGATAGGCTGGCGTTGCTGTTCCATATACAACCTACTATATTCTCCCTCATTTTTACATTTGTTTTTTAATACCTTGTTCCAAACATATTATTTTTTCAAAGGATGTTCATCCAATTTCACACCTAATTAGCCCAATACGTTCAAACGTGTTGTTGTATTTATTAGGTCCACGTTTAATTGGATTACAATGATTATATTGTACATTAATGACTGACTGTAATGTATATACTTTTCTGAAATAGACTATATAGATCTATAGATCTCTTTATTAATCTTCGTCAAATGTCACATTCGATGAGCGCTTCAAATTTAGAATAAAAACATATAACTTACAAGTACTTTTTTTTTTAGTAGTAAAGAATGTACTACTCCTACTTGACAATGTTTGTTCCTTCTGGATGCTCTAACATGGATTCAATTTCATTCGTTATATTTGTCCAATCAGCTGTCGAGTTCTACAGACTTGTAATCCCCGTCCTAATCGCATAACTAGAAGTAACTTATTGATGATTGAAAAAGTTTTTATTCCTGCAGTCAAGCATTCCTAACACAAAATCGATTAGAAAAAAAAAATGTCTTCCAATTTCATTATGCGACGTAGAAAGCGTCCTCGGACAAGAGAACAAATGCGAAATACTGAAAATATCAATGAAGAGGATAATGACGACGGTCAAATCAAGGATAAACTCAACTCGATCGAGAACTTGCTTGAAAGAAAGAGAATGCGTAGTGAAAAGGAGGACAGAGACAGAAAATTGGCTCAAGTAATGTATTTCAATTACACGAGATCAAGCAAAATGCTGAATAGATTCATGATAGATGCTCAAGGATTTGACAAGAGAGCGTCAACAAAAAGCGAGAAACGGTGAATTCGGTATTCATGTCGACGTGAAAAAGGATATTGATCAGGAGCAGAACACACTTCATCTGGATGTTTTTGACGATGACTTTATATTGGATAGTGTACATTGTTCTAATGAGGATGAGGAAATGGAAGAGGAGGCAAAAATGAAAGAAGCAGCTCGAATGTACTTGGACGAGGAAGCACAAGAAAATCTTGAGCTAGCTATTGAGGAGACAAAGCAAGTAGAAGTGGTGGAATCGAAAGACTGTTGGAACCAAGACTTTTTCAAACCTGGTAATAAGGTAGGACGGTGCTTTTTAAGATACATACTGCATAGATAGTTTATCTTCTTGTCTGTAGAGCATCCGACAGCCAGGATTGATTTCAAAGGAATTAGGTATTGGTCAAAAGGAGATTCATATATCTGAACTATCAGCAAGTAATGTGTATTTCCTTGGCCAAAAATCTGAGAGATATATTAACCAATGTTTTAGCTTCAAGAGGAAGAGCCTTTCTATTGGATACAGGATGTATGAAGGATTGGCACAACAGTGGATGGAAATGTCCTAATTACATATATCAATGGCTATTTGAAGTTGGTAAAGTGTTATAAGCGTATTCTTTCTGTATTGCATTGGCTCATCAGTTGATCTAGTTGCCCTGGAACCAAACAAGCTGGCGGCCAAAAATGCGTTATCCACCTTATTTGTTTTATGGTCATTGCCTGGAGACAAGGTTGAAACAAAGCTGCCTCATATATACAAACAGCGTTATATCAAACTAAAAACCTTTAAAACCGTTCTGTTTGCTTACGATGCCATCCCTTCACAGCTTGTCGAAGGCGTATTGTTTACACCTGAAGATCAAGAGATAGTTGATCAGGCACAGAGTATCGAGCATTATAATGATAGCCAAAGCAGATACCTTCCCTTGACACAACTAGGGTCGATGATAAAAGCGTTTAGTTTCTCTGTCAGATTATGGTCAAAAGCTTATACAGCTTATGAAGTTAGATATACAGTTCGATTATTATTACAAATGTCAATTGACAAGACAGGTTACTTGGTGATACAAGATATACAAACGGCGATAGATAACTGCTTAGCAGCCATGAATGAGGCTACTTGGGAGACAGAGATAAAGACGATTGCTAATGATTTATGTGATATGGTGACTTTAACGAAACGACAAGTTCATCTACTTGACGCTGTCAAGACAATCTATGAAAGATCACGTTATTTAAGGCGAGTCATTGCTGTTACCTGCCTTGAAAGGTGCCTGGAAAAAGAAGTTCCAGGCAGTGTAGACTATATCTCTACAGATCAAACTATTATACGTCAAATATCCCAGATCTTTAATAATCCTGGTGGATTTTTCAAGAAACAAGAAATGGACTATGAAGAATGTTATATTCGAGTAGCTATGCTAGATGCCGCTATTGGAACAGACGATGATGAAATCCGATATGACAAGGCAAGTTCCCGTATCATTAGCTGGCTTTGTTTACTGACATTGCCATTAGGAAACCGTTTGGGAAATAGCAGACGGACTGAGAGAAATCGGTTTGGGAATAGGTATAGTGGAGTTTTTTTTTTTTCTTTTATGAAACAGACTTGAACTAAACCTTTTTCATGTACCAGGTGCACGATTAGGTGTCATGAAGAAGACAATAGTAAGTCATATAATAGCAGATAAATGACCATGATTGTTAACTTGAACATAGGCAAACGAAATGATTCAACGCGTTTGGGGCCGAATATCGTATATTGTTGGTAAAAAACTGGTATTGTAAAAAATCTAGCCCTATTTCGAATGCTATTTAGCTGTTACTGTATAATTTAATTTTTTTTTCCTATTTTCCCATTTGTCTTTCTTTCTTTTGCACAGCTTACAATATATACATATATACCATGGTAAACTTACGTTTCCTTTTGCAAATAAAAAGTGTTTTAATTTCGAACGTTAGGCAGAGATGAAAGAGTATTTATACAAAATTTTGGTGGTTGGTGATCTCGGTACAGGCAAAACCTCAATCATTCGTCGTTACGTCCATAATATATTCTCAAACAACTACAAATCAACAGTGAGTTGTTCCTCTGCGTATATTATCGTATAATTATTCATCTTTCGATAATTAGATTGGCGTTGATTTTGCTTTAAAAGTCATTCAATGGGGACCTGATTTGATTGTAAGACTCCAGCTATGGGATATCGCAGGCCAAGAGAGGTTTGGAAACATGACACGTGTATATTATAAAGAAGCCCTCGGAGCTATTGTTGTATACGATGTAACTAGACCTCAAACATTCGAGGGTGTAACAAAGTGGAAGAATGATATTGATGCTAAAGTTGCATTACCGGAAGCGTGGGGAGGAGGACAAATCCCAGTCATTTTATTGGCCAATAAAGTAAGTCGATAATTGTTGTTATTTGGAAATTATATTAACAGTCGTCAAATAGACTGATTTGATTGCAGAAGGCCATGGACAGCATGTCAACTCGAATGAATTAGACCAATTTTGCAATGATAATGGATTTATAAAATGGTAATTACTTGTATATTATCGCTACCAGTTAATTTGTTTTAATGCCCATATTTAGGTTTGAAACGTCAGCAAAAGAGAACAGTAACATTGAAGAAGCTACCCGCCATTTGATTTCCGCTATTTTAAAGTTGGAAGAAGATAATGCTGGTAATATCATTAATGATGAACCTACTGTTGATTTAAACGGCCAACAGCAGCATCAACAGTCACACAATAACGGATGTTGTTGATTGTAGTGATACTACTTTATCAATAAGAGCTTGTGCGATGCATATACTATCAGAGTGCTCTGTATTATTAAAACAAACAATAAATCTCTGCTGAACCAATAAGTATAAAATGTTTGATCCAAAACAAACGTTTAGCTATCAAACAGCCTAGCCATCGTTAGTTGGAAAAAAGTTTACTCAATGTAACATCTCGTCTATGTCTTTGTCGAGTGTTGGTTGCGTCTCTACACTGGCATGTGTTTATTCGTTTGAATACTATACCGTCTTCTTCAACTCCTTTGGTATTCTCTGCTGTTATTGGCTTATAGCGAATTAATAATTAGCGCTGCGCTGCACTGGCTCCAAATACCTATACAATTTTTCTCTGATTTTGTTTTCAAGGAAAAAAAACATTAATAAAGCATGCATGAATGATGTTTGAGAAAAATTAAGTTACGTATCTAAGGATGTGAACACAAGTTAAATTACCTAAGATATTGCAGAAAAATCGATTTTTTGCTTATTTTAGTAGTTCGATCATGATTTGACATTTGAAAATTTGTTTTTAAAGGTATACCTTTTGGATGTGCCGGAAGAGCCCCGTTTCCTCATCTCGACTGTTCTTCATTAAAAGTCAAAACTGAGAACTACTACATGTTCAGAATGAGCTAATATTTTTACTAGAACCTTTATTTAACTCAAGTATAGTGGCTATGATCTATATTACTGATCGAGTGATAGATCCTTAGATCTACAAGATTTCGACCGATCCCAGTAAAGTATTGCATCTAATAACTAGTAGTCCATGTTTACAATAATTTGATGTATTCCTTAGCACTTGTATTCGACTAAAGTGCGATACATACTGTATTTTCCAATGATTAACAGCAGTATTTTATATGTAATTCACATCATACTAAATGCCACATAAGCCAATCAAGAGTCGTCTTAAAATACACTCTCATTAGGAGAAAAGCTCTAGATTCTAAATTGGTTGGGAAGCTTTTGCTTTGATGTCTCTTGCTATGGGATAGTGGCACTTTCATTTTGAATCTGTGTTAGCTAATATCCATTAAGCTCCTTTTCAATTTAATACAACGCTTCTAAGAGCAGCATTACTTCTCTATAACCAAAGTATTTGTTAGTGAATGCGTTATATCCATACTCTCTATATTTTGGAAGTGTTTTTACTATGCGTTTATAAGCCTCAAATCGGGCTCATTCAGTCATAGAAGTAAGCTTAGAAGGTATTAGAATAGAAAAGTATCTAAATGCAGCCATGCCGGGCAAAATAAAGCATCACCTGAAGCGAAAACAATTTTCCTTTAGACGCGTGCTTTCTTGGCGTCATATCGTCTTGGCAAAACGGATTACTTGAACATACATGCAGTGCTTGACACCTTCCTATTCTCTTATAGAGGTAATAGGAATGAAAAGGTATTATAATGGAATATACTTGTATAGGTTTATGTGATTTCAAATCTTGTTATTACTGATGATTATTAAATGTTTACGTCTTTTTCAAACTTTAAAACTGAATTCTATTCTTAGTGGCTTTGGGGTTTTTTGTCCGTTCTCTCCAGAATAAGCCAAGGTGCTTCCCAGAAATAACAATCGCATACCAACGAGGTGTATACTACTTTCAGCTATCTGAGACAAGGATCAATAGATGGCAGGACTTGTTTAAGAAATAGAGACAAGCACTATTGTTTGCAAGCTGCAATTGCAATTCTCTCTACTGTATTTAGCTTTTGCTGTATTAAGCTACGGCTAAATAAAACTCAATTCTACCGAAATACAACAACTTTCTGTTGACACCTTGTTCAGTTCAAAGTAAAGATTCATAGCAACTATTTCAACAAGAACGAAAATATAGAATATACTATCTATGTGCAGAATAGGCTCGGTAGATTTGCCGATATGGGCAATACATCTTTCAAGTGCGGCCATTTCTTCAGTTATAGAAGTAAAACCCAACTATTGAGACTCAAAAAAGGATATAAATAACAAAGCTCCATTGT
This sequence comes from Actinomucor elegans, assembly GCA_026027325.1. NCBI lineage: Eukaryota > Fungi > Mucoromycota > Mucoromycetes > Mucorales > Mucoraceae > Actinomucor > Actinomucor elegans. The sequence continues at coordinate 3,477,840 of JAMSLZ010000003.1, forward strand.
TTGAACTGCAGAAAGCCATATCTTTATTTCTTTTTCTTATCTGTCAAACCAACAATGAAGTTCACTGCTGCCGTCTTGTTTTTTTCCAGCTTGATGCCTCTGGCGTTTTCTCAAGAAACCAGTAGCACCCCTCCTAATGCTGGCATTTCTATCATTAATCCTGTTCTCAACGTGAGTATACCTATATTTTTTTGAAAAGAGAATAGTAATACTAATCCGTTTTTTTTTATAAATAATAGTCTACTGCTTACACTGGCACAAACTATACTATTACATGGTAAGCTCCTTTAGAAATCTCTCTACATAGTGCTAATCACTCGATTGCAGGACTATCTTGGACCCTAATGCTACTACTATCGAAGCCGTTAGTTTGATGAATGGAAGTGCTACTAATTTGAACTTTGTCTTTCCCAATATGCTTACAAACGGCTCTATCCCTGTTAGCGATTTGAGTTATAACTGGACTATTCCTTGTGATCTCGTTACTGCTCAGGATTGTAAGTTTCCAATGTCATGTTCCTTATATTTTAGAGACTAATATTATTTTTAATAGATGTTATCGGTATGCGTGGAAACAATTCTTATATGACCTACTCTAGCTATTTTTCCATTGTTAGTGATACCGCCAACTGTGCTCCTGCTAACAATACCACCGATGCTACTGTCGTGTTATAAGCTATATTCCTATATGCAATGGGGCTTCGTTTTTTCGGGCAGGTTTAAAGTAGTCCTCTCACTTTCACACTCACATTCACACTCACACACTCACACACACTTTTTTCTCTTTCGGTTTACTAATACTGTATAAAACACTTGTATCTTAAATATTAATAAAGGAACAGGCTGGGTATGCATGCCTGTAATTTAAATATATATATATATATATGCATATATTAGTGTAATAACAGTAGATTACGTAGAAAATGTAGTTGGGATATAGCACTTGCTTAAATCAAGACTGCATGTCTGGATTCAAGTCCAAAATCCAGAAGGGATCTCCACCCGTTTCCTCTGCTTGTTTGTTAGTGTTAATTTCCTCCATTTCTTCATTTGCTGACGCCTCACTATCTGAGCTTTCAACTGTAAAAAAAAAGAAAAAAAAAACGAAAAAAAAATAAACGCGTTGAGAAAAGATAGAATACATAAACAAGTATCTTACATCTATCTTCTAGTAGTTTCTGAGGAGCATTCTGCCAGTACAGTAGCCCACGACGCATCCTTTCTTCATCGGGGTATGGCTTCTCGAAATCCACCTTTATATCCTTATTCATACTATCAAAGTTGGGCGGTGCTGAAGTGTATTTTGACAACTTTGATGCGTATGATAAAACATCTGTAAACTGAACATTGGCTATAATAAACAGTGAGTATAGTTAGCTACGGCCAAACCAATTCAACTTACAATCACTGGCATATTTGATCGCTTTTAGTTCTGTTTTGGCTTTCGTTAAACATAAATCCAACTCATCGCGAACTGATCCCAACTTCTGAATAACTTCGAACAAAGCTATGTTTTGCTGCTGTATCTCATCTTGCACCTCAATGATACGTTGTTGTCGTATTTGATGGCTCTCGACTGTTTATTATAGATAAGTACTTGTAAATAACCTACATGCATTGTCAACTTACTGTGTTCTACTGCTTTCTGTAATTTTTCGTCTATGCTAGCCATTTGTTTTATAATATATTCAGGGCTATTTGTTTTGTCAAGCGTGCCATTCTCTGCCACCGTTGATAGTGATACAAAGTACTTTTTCACGTTATCTGAATACTCGGTGATATGCTGGCGAACTTGCTCTCTTAATGAAGACTCCATTTGTTAGGTTTGAATGTGGCAAAATGACCAAGGCTTTTCAGGAAAACACGCGAAGATAGATAATGCGAGTAATAAAAGCAGTCACAGATATAGCTTATTTTGTTGAATTTATTGGTTGGCGATAATTTAAAAGATGGTTCTTCGGGATCCCTCTTCATATCGTCATGAAAAAATTGATTCCACTCTTTTAATAACTCCAAAATGTGCATCAACAGTGCTATTAATTGATTCTATGCAAAATTTAATGGCGCATTTGATAATGTAAATTTCATCTCATTTTGCCTTTAATTCATAGAGCTCTTATGATAAAACTTGATTTTTTTGAACTCTAAGGAATGCAATCATAACTCGAGCACTTTATATAACTACAAATCTAATTGTATATTCATGTACTATGAATCTATTATACTATTTGTAGATTATTCCGCCATAATGCATCTACTGGTTTTTTACTTGGAACATGCGCAAATAAAAAAATAAAATAAAAATGCTATTGCACATTTGACACAGTTTCTGTGCACTGGACAAACAACTCTTGCGCATTAGTATTTAGGCCAGAGAAACACAATAAATAATTTCTCCGCATTACAGTGGTTATAACTGTGACCCAGCAAAAAAATTGGTTGAAGTATACAGATCTAATTCATTTGAGTTTTTATTTTGCTGTTTTAACAAAAAGGTTATAGCACTTGAATGTTAAATTGAATAGTTTCTCTGATATAAATACTAATGCACATATATTGTTGGGAAAAATGCGCAGAAAGTATTTGCCCAGTGCTCGAAAATATTTTTCATTCGTGTATGTTCAAAATAAACTTAAAAAAAAAGATCAGTTAGAATTTAGAAACAACGTCTGAGGCGAGGCTCTTATGGTTGTTTTTCGCCTCTGGATCTCTTGATCAACCTTGGTCTAATATTACATCTGATGGGTTATCCAATGTTCATATTAAATTTTGCAACTATTAGAGCCTTTTTTTTGAAACAAAAATACGGTCATTATATGCATTACATACAAGCATATCACTTAATTTGGGTCAATAAATTGATAGACCTCTTGGCTGATTTTGGTGAAATATCGCGTTTGACAAGTATTCAATAAGAAAAATAAGCTGCTGAATCTATTAAAGTATTTTATTATTCGCATTTTAATGAATAACAGCCATTTATACGTAGATAACTAATCTAATGATCTGCAGGTTGTTCAATCAATCCCAAAACCATGGAAAATGCGCTAACATTACAATCATTAGTTTAAACTAACACCTTTACAATGATTTAAATAATAAATCTAATTTTTTACTTCGTTAGAATTCTCAGTTATAGAACCTGCAGTATACTAAAAGTATTATTAATTTATAAATTATCAGGATCATAAATCGGCCGTTTATCTTGAATCACGAACGCAACCTAGAGTTCTTCGTGAACTTTGGTAACATCGCTAAATCTTTTTTCTTTTGTAATGGAGAAAGGCGTTCTGTTTGATATAGATAGAATTTGGGTGTTTCGATAATGTGGTTTTATCAGTTTTTTTTTACTTAAAATTTTGAACTAAAGTTGCATATCATGCTTGGAATGAGTTCCTCTATCTATAAGTAACGGTGCTATTATGCATTGGATATAATAGCAAACCAACGGAATGGTATAACTATTTGCATGCAAGCTGTTCGAAACAGAGATTAGTGCAGAGCTATTTACTACAGAGAACTGCAGATGACAGTATCCCTCCTCTGTTTTGCTAAACTAAAGATCATGTATACTTTGATAACAAGTCCAGACTTTTTGGCTGGGAATTGATGTTGTAATACCCAACCCTTACCAAATCGCTGGTCTAAAAAAAAAACTTTTCGGGTTCAATGCCCCCCTTCCTGCATATTTTAATCTATTTACAATATAACCTTAGCAATGGAGAAAATGAAAAAGACCGATCGAGTAATGTAACCATTTAAATAGACAGAAATTTGAATTATAACTTGATGTCTGCTGTAGATCGACCGTCACAAGCAGCTCATGCAAGAATACTTGAAGCAAAAAACAGAACCGAAAAAGTACATGCCTGCTAATTATAAAACTGAAAGAGACATTATTCGAGAAAATCACAAGTGAGTACAGTTCAAGAGCATGTTCAAGGCTTGTTGATCTTAAAAAACAGTCAGGTTTGTGCGAACCGAAGCTGATGAAGAAGAAACAACTTGGGAGCAACGCGTTGCGAAAAAGTATTATGATAAATTATTTAAGGAATACGCTCTATGCGAACTCAAGTATTTTAAAGAAGGCAAAATTGCTTTACGTTGGCGAACAGAAAAGGAAGTAGTTGTAGGCAAAGGTCAATTCATATGTGCGTCAACACGTTGTGATGCAACGGCCAAACTCCATAGCTGGGAAGTCAATTTTGGGTACATCGAGGATGGAGAAAAAAAGAACGAATTAGTTAAAGTGAGACTCTGTCAAGATTGTTCTGATAAATTAAACTATAAGACCAAAAAGCGGCTAGCAAAGAAAAGAAAGGAAGTAGATGATACACGCAATGATCAAAAAGCCAAGAAGTTCAAAAATGGCATAGAATCCCAGTCTTCAGATGGTTAATACTATGCAGTTTTGTATTTTGACATGTAAACTAATGGAAGCTAATTATAGACGATCAAACGCCTGCTCAAGATACGGAGTCATCCATTTGGAGAAAGCCCCTAGAAAGCAAAGAGGAAAAGACCAAAGAAGAAGAGTATGAAGATTATTTTTCAGATCTCCTACAGTAAACAAAAGCACTACTGGTAATGTTTCGTTTACTATGAAAGAACCCTGTATAAATACATATATTTCTTGTTTAACTTTACCTACTTTTTATTGCTTTCTTATTTTAATAAACTATGGCAAAAAACATTTTTAAAGTAAATCTTCTAGGTAAGCTTATAGTATACTCGATAAGCTCGTATGATATTTATAGTATATTTTAAAAGTTGTCTTTTTGGTCTTGATATCCTTTGCGCAAGCCCAAAAGAACGTTACTTACAATGTCATCACTGCTGCTCCTGCTGATTCGACAGTTGCAGTGATCGTTGATAATGTAACGTTCCCTCTTTCTGTTGATTATGGCATTCTATACCACGGTGAAGCTCCAGCAGCCAAGGTTGGTTATAGCTACGCCGTTATTGATACTGTCAATAACAATGCTATCCTTTCTGAACCTTTCTTACGCCCACCATTGGGCGAAGGCCAATCTACCCCCAATGCATTCTTCAATCGCTCTATTGACAAGTATGACTTGGTAACTCTTCCTCAAGCCTTGGAACCTCTTTCTAGTATTCACAAAATCAAGTCTGATTTACATATACCTAATCAAATACCCTCCATTCATATTTACGGTAATGCGTCAGCAATTGATTACTTACATAAGAATCAATTGGAAGATCTAGAGGTTGAGTTGAGCGTAACTTACATTAGGTTTGTTCATACTACTAGTTCTATACATTATCTAACATCTTGTACATATGTAGTTTACATGAAGTCTATACTTTTGATAAAGTTGAAGTATCATTAGCCGGCCGTAGTTCTCGTTGGGTTCCTAAGCTATCCTATGGACTGAAATTGGACAAGAAAAACGATACAACACTGTTTGGCTACAAAAACTTCAAATTACGTGCTTTGGCTAATGATCCCTCTTACATACGCGAAAATGTCGCGTACAATGTCCTGAAGGCATCTGGCGTTCCATGCAGTGGTTTCTCTTATGTTCGGTAAGAACCTGATAGCTCAGGATATGAACACGAATTAATGTGTATTCTTTTAGGGTCTTTATTGATAATCAAGCTGTAGGCTTATTTGGCCTGATCGAAACTTTCCAGGACCCATGGCTCTCTGCTACGTTTGCAAACGGACAAGACAACTATGAATCGGGTTATTTATATCAGGGCATTTCTTTCAATTCAGAGGCTCGCGAGAGGATACGATTGTCTGATTTGCGTTATGAGGGAACCGATGTCTCTCTTTACGATGTAGGTCAGTATCAAATTAAGGCAGGACCTTCAAAGAAAAAAGCCTCAAGTTACAAAGACCTTCAAGAATTCACAAAGTTCATCAACCAGTCAACTACTAAAAATACTTCAGAGAATGAATGGGAAAAAAAGTTGGATGTCGAAGGGTTTCTTCGTTCGTAAGTCTAGCTATTCCATAATAGTATGTCTAAATACTAATACTGCATTGCATAGTATGGCTATTGAGGATCTTTTGGGGTTTTCAGACGGGTACATGACTCTTTCCAACAACTTTTATCTTTACAGAGATCCTAACCAAGGGAACCGCTACACTTACATTGCCGCTGATTTAGATACTACGATCGGTATTTCAATATATAACCTAAGCTTGATGATCGATGGTGATTTTACTAAACATCCTGGGTTCTATTATCGTCCACTCACCAAAAAGATCTTTGGCTATGACAAATACTTGAACATGTATAAAGACATCTATTTGCACCTGTTCAATAATTTGGTCAATCCCTATATTCTTGATCCTTATATCGACAGTATTGTCAACATGATTCGCACCGACATTGACTGGGATACAGTACTGCCCAAGATGGGTAATCGAGCATATCCATTTATTCCTAGCTCAGATTTGGATTTAGAAGCCATTCAAAGATTCATAGAGGAGAACAATCCACCTGGAATAATGCTTATTGACATCACGAAGCAACCCCATATTACGTTTGAAATTTCGGTCAACGGACCTTCTCCAGTAAATACGTCATATAGTGTAAAAGAGTTTATTGCCAAGAAATACGAACAAATAACCAATTTCTATCATTAACCTTAATGGAGGCCCTGGTTCAAAGGAATAAATCTTACAATACTATCAAACTCGCTGCTTTTTCAAGATTATCTACAAACAAAAGCCTTAATGTTTGTATAATAGACAGTGTTTTTTTTAAAAAAAAATCGTATTATAATAGTAAAACTCTCCAAGTTTATATTATCGATATAGTTACTATCACTTTATCAATGTACATTAGGGTTTACATTGCTTAGCATCACACGTTTGCGTTAAAGTAGGATTGATGTAACACTTGGTCCGGATCTTGTTGGTGAAGATTGAGTATTTAGAAACCAGTATCATTTTTGTAGATATTAGTCGGAAAAATGATGCTGAGCGCTATCTAATATCATAAGAACAAAGTCTTGGGTTTTCTGGGTATTATTAATTTCACTATTGGACGTACTGCATGCAGGTCAGTATCTACAAAACAAGCTTAGTGCTTAGCATATTTTCCCACCGCAGCAGTAACACTAACCAATTCAATGGAAAATAACCCGAAGAACTTTCTTCTAATGCAAAATGCGCCACAATGAACTTTAGTAACACGAAAGCTTATATGAATGGTATATAAACCGAGGCTAATTAAAACGGTAAAGATGATAAGAAACTTAAAAAAGATGATCTTTAGAATAATAGGTACTTTACATTAAAACTAGTTACCCCCAGAAAACATGGTTTCTAACAAGTGTTTAGCTATACCTGTATTCTTCGCTGCTTTCATCAATGCGCAGCAGCAAAATATCACCTACAGTATCATCGCATCACCAGCTAGTGCTGACATGTCGGTAGCTGTTGTTGTTGATGGTGTTACTTATCCTCTATCCGCAACCGGAATTCGCAGCCTAATTTATCAAGGCGAAGCGCCTGCTGCCTCCAATGAGTATCATTACTCGATTCTAGACAGCGCAAAGCAAGTCAATGCTTCGGAATCCTTTACACGTCCACCTATTCACAGTAATACCTTGAATGAATTTTTTAATCGTTCTTCCAACAGCCACGAATTAGTAACACTGCCACAAGTGTACGACCCTTTACCTGTTATGAATCGAATCAAATCAGACTTGCATATCCAGGGTCAAATTCCTACTATGCATATTTGGGGAAATGAGTCAGCTGTAGCTGAGTTGCATGGCAAACAGCTTGAAGACTTGGACGTCGAGTTAAACTTGTCATACTACGGGTAATGATGGTCTTCTTGCCGCTATAGATTATTTGCATAAACTCATCATTTAGCTGTAGCCTAGATAATGTACAAACCTTCGAAAATGTCAAAGTATCATTAGCTGGCCGGAGTTCTCGCTTTATTCCTAAGCTGTCATATGGATTAAAGATGAAGACAAAAGGAACTGATAACCTGTTTGGTTATAAAAAGCTGAAATTGCGCGCTCTTGGTATGGACACGACTTATGTACGTGAATATATTGGCTATTCCACATTGAGAGCAGTTGGATTACCTGTGAGCGGTTTCTCTTATGTTCGGTAAGGACCTAAAATGTTGTTTATCCATCCACTAGCTTAAATGATATAGTTTGTTTATCAACAACAAGCCTGCCGGCCTTTATGGATTGATTGAGACTTTCCAAGATCCTTGGGCTGCAAGTCAATTTGCTAATGGAGACGAAAACTACAAACCAGGATTTTTGTATCAAGGTCAAACTCAAGGCATGAATCAAACTGACAGGACACTGTATTCTGATCTGAAGTATTATGGCGAGAATTTAACCGCGTATAGTGCGGGACAGTACAAGATAAAAGCTGGATATAGTGGAAAAGATGAAACGCCAGAAGATTACACTCGCTTGAAAGAGTTCACCAAGTTTATCAATAGCAGCACAAAAGATACTACTTTTGAAGAATGGAACAAGCAATTAGACATCGAAGGCTACATTCGCGCGTACGTATCTCTCAACTTCAAGTACATCCATTTTTTTTATTTTTATTAATCCAACTGCTCTATATAGTATTTCAGTTGAAAACCTCTTGGGCTTTTCTGACTCTTACATGACTTTGGCCAATAACTATTATCTTTACAGCGACCCCAACGCCTCAGGTCAAATGATCTACTTTCCCTCTGATTTAGATACTACATTGGGCATTTCTCTGTTCAGATTGGAAGATATTATCAGTGGAAATTATAGTGTTTATCCAGGCTTTAGTATTAGGCCTTTGACCACCAAGCTATTTTCCAACCAACAGATGCTGGATGCATACCAGAAGAAGTTAGTTGACCTGACAAAAGCCTTGATTAATCCCACTATTATGAATCCCTTTATCGATAGCGCTATTAGTATGATTTATCCTGATATTGAATGGGATTATACTTTGCCTGGTTTTGGCCAATTTCAAACGCCGCCCATTGGCAACGGTGAAACTCCTGACCTCTCAAACCTTCCTTCTTTCTTCCCTGATGGATTGAGAACCAACTGGAGCGAAGTGCCTCAAACATTCGATTCTGCTTTAAACGGTCCCACCAATTCGGCTACGCTCGAAAGTGTCAAGGGATTTATTCAAAGAAAGAGTGCTGCTATATTGGCATTTTATAACCAATCTTAGCTATTTAATTAAAATAAAATACATTTTTAATATCCACGTATACGGTATGAGGATACCTTTAAACATTCCCACCAAGTTTTAGCTTGCTTTAGATACTAATAATACAAGCTTTAAGAAAAGTATCTCTGTTATACGTACAAGTTATAAATAAGAAGGATTAAATGAGTATCTCAATTGGTAGGAGTGAATCATATGCCCAACAAAATACCTCAGACGTCCTGGTAGGCGTATTCGCTTACTCTTTTAAGCATAGATTGCTATTCGGATGTGTCATTACAATGAGTGCTAGAGAGATCTATCCATCATTAAACTGAAACTAGCCAAGGAATGTACAGAGAGCAAATTGGAAGACTAGTAACAAGTTTATACTATAAGTCACTGTATTGATCAAAGCCATTATTATTATTATTTAATTTATTAAAAAAAAAATAAGCATGTTGCATTTTGGTCGATCAGCTATAAAAGCCATGTAGTTTATGTAATCAAGATTTAATGATGGATAGAGCTCTCCACCAATATTGCTGTCATGTCACATCCACATAGTAGTCCTTGCTTAAAATAAGGCGTTACTTTGGTTTAACAAAGACGAAGGTAGGGCATTTAATTTATCCCTATTTAACTGCACATTGCCAACATTTTCAATAGAGGTGATCTAATGATCAACAGATTTCCTAACCCATCCCGGTAAAATCACACATTTGGTTAGAAGACTATGTTTAGAAAGAGCTGCTAATTTTAATTGGAGTCTTTGTTGTTTAACTAGGATACTTAAATATCAGTTGATTCAAAGACCCTTTTTAAAATATCAAATTATTTTGTGTAGAGAAACTGAAATTCTCTGCAAAAGTTGAAATTGCAGTGTAAAACCGAGTATGGACTTTAAGCACTTGTACAGTATACAGTGAATTTAATTTTCTTTCAGATGATATACATTTTGTTAAGTGTTTGAAAAAAAAAACTATTTTCATTTGGAGTTACCTATAACGTTTCAACTTGAAATAGGTGCATACACTCACAGTAATCTATTTAAGGGCATTCAACATTTTGCTTTGATGTGTTCTAGAACTAGATACAATTGTACACTTTGAAGCAATTCCTGTCATAGGGAACTCAAGAGCCAATGGCCAAATCCACAATGGCCAATAGAATACACACATGCTTGATGCAACAACAATAGCGATATTACAAAGATATTTGATGATAATATTGATTACAACCTTTCAAAAATACCTGTGCTCAGTTGTTTCCGTGTATCCGAGCATCTGTTATCGCATGATTCATCAATCTAAGAATACAATATCTATGTTTATTAAAAGAGTCATCTGAATGTTTCGTGATCTTAACCGAGCTAAAAAAAAAAAAATTGACGGCCATTTTGAAAGAACAATCGGCTTTTCCCAAGTTTTAGGGCATCTAAAATACAGTTTAAGATTACACAGAAACGGGTTTGATTTCCATAACAAAATAGTAGAGAAACTTGGTACTAACCAAGAGTTAAATGGATATTACACTTTTGAAAACTCTATAGAATTTCATCTGCATATAGATAGTTGCAGATTACGCTCTCTGATTGAATTACAGAAGGACATCTTAAAGGACATGAAACTACTAGTTATATATAGACCGAGGTAGTACTATTTTCTGATTTGTCCAACCAAAAAGTCTAATATTCTGTATCACTTTTATTGTTTTTCGTTTGATGTGCTCCTTAACTGCATTATTATATATTTTTTTTATTGAAATGTGCAGATTATGATTATTAGAAGAATAATTCTAGTATGTGTAATATTTAAGAAGAGAAAAAACTTATACAAGTGTAGTATTAAAGTATGTTGTATAGAGGAGATGAATTAGAAATTAAACGTGTTGATTCTCTATTTAAAGCAAAAGAGCGACGGCACCAGCAACACCAGCAGCACCAACAAGACCAGCCTTGAGGGAGGAAGCGGCGCTAGTAGGAGAGGGAGAGGCAGAGCCAGAGGCATTAGGCTTGGTAGAGTTGGCGGCACCAGATTGAGAAGGAGCAGCACCAGAAGCACCGGGAGAGGGAACAGCAGAGGGAGCAGCAGGAGTGGTGTTGTTGGAGGTACCAGGAGCAGCACCCATGATGGTAAAGTAGGTACTGTAGGTAGCGCCGTTATTGCTACCGGTCAAAACGAGGACATCTACAAATACATTAATAAATAAAAAAAGATCACCTCTTTACTGCTCTTAATAAACTTACAAGAAGGGTTAGTTTCGACAGTAGCGGGGATGTTCCAGTCATAAGTAGGAGGGTTGACGGGGATAGCAGCAGAGAGAATGTTGGGAATAGCGACATCCAAGTTGGAAGAACCACCCTTCATCAAAGCAATAGTGTTGATGGTAGTAGAAGGATTAACAGCATCAACAGTCCTGTGATGGTATGAGTATGATGATTTATAGTTGACTTTTATTGTGTATATTTACCATTGAATCTTGAAAGTAGTACCGGCATTGAGAACTTGCTAGAAAATCAAATAAAAAAATAATTAGTTGATGAAACCAGTTGAGCTGGTTTACTACTTACACCGAGACTAGGCAAGTTGACAGAAACGCCAGCGGTGGCAGGAGCAGTTTGAGCGTAAACGGCAGAAGCAACGGCAGAAAGAATAGCAGCAACAGTGAACTTCATTTTGTTTTACTTAAAGATATAATGAGGAAAAGAAGGGAAAAAAAGCAGAACAAAAAAAAAGTGTTATTCATTATATATACATTAAAGTAAGTGTAACATCCACCGTGCACAAGAAGATGAACTTTTTCGTATTTTTAGATAATCCAATTAACAAATGGAATGGGTGTCTTGAGTGGACCCCACTCCGCTTGACGCTCCTCTTTTTTTATTTTTTATTTCTACAGTAATTGCTTTTTTTTAATTTATAATATTACTGTCATCATACGTCAATGCCTTTGAAAGCAGCATATCACCCTCTTTAGTAGATATGAGCAATTTTAGCTATGTATTTAATGTACTATGCTCTTACACACCAAAGTGGAAAGAATGGAAAATCCCCTTGTCCATGTTTCACAGAAGTAAGTAGACTATATAGCTTTATATTCCACGTGTTTTGTATCCATTCGCGTTGTGCTCATAAGACTCTTTAATAAGAGGAGAACAAAGAATGGTCATTTGCTGCAACTGCGATCATATACTTTCATTATTAAAGTCTAGTAGGAGTAAGGGATATTGTAGCTTACCCAGGATTGTATTTGTCTTAGGAACCCACACTTTTTTTTCTGAGTTGATACCTTCTCCGCCGAAATGCTTTGTGAAACTAGTATTGCTGCATGTTTCTTGTTCGAAGGACCAGCATACTCTGCTGTACAGATACAAGTTTATATATTCGATCGCGCGATTTTAAACCCGCATATACAAGTATAAGTCCACATTGGTTTGCATGGTGATAATTAAAAGATAATATTAGTGCTTTGATTGTGTTACCAGTTACTGTGTCCCAGTGCTACGAAAAAACGAAGCAAATATATACAGGCAGTTTGTCAAATACATATCCCCATAAAGAAAAGAATATTGCTCAACTAGTATTTTTGTTATCATTACTGAGCATTTAATTACGGCCAGCTTATAGCTAGTACCTTTTTTTTTCGACAAAGTCAGCTATTAAATCAAGAAATTCGTCGCTTTTAATAAGCGAAAGAAAACTTAGTTGTTTTGATTTATATAGAGGTGACAATCATGTTCAAATCAGTAAATGTCACTGGCGCATTTATTGAACTAAAGTCAAACTGGTGTTGTAATAGGTTCAGCGTCTCATTCTGAACATGAATTACTACCCTAATGCGACATTAGACCCAGATCGATCGAGATCGCACGCGTCCAACCAAAGAATATGTCATGCTATTTTCCCAAGCTTAAATATTTCAGACTCAGAGGTAAGATCTGCACCTCAATATTGAAAATGTATTGTAAAAAAGTGAATTTGCTTTTGGATGGTGTTAGTATTTGTCTAAAGTTGAAAAGAAAACTTTAGATCTAGAGGTTAAAAAAGCTTACAGTTACAGAGTTGTCTCACGCCTTCCTCCTTCAATTGTTAACTATTACTGTTCCTTCATTGAAAAGAGCATGTTTTGTTTTACATTCTTTCCAAAGTTCAAGTGATTATCTTGGTCTGTTGTAAAGTTAGTCGAGGGTACCCATGGTACTTATATTCAATCATCGCTGCCCCAATAATAGGGCTCACAAGTCAGTAGCAATAGTGATCGTAATATATGTTTGAGCAAACGCCTCAACTAAACGGCCTTTACCAGAGAAAAACGATGGAAGGCAGCACTGGTATGAACAAGTGAATGATAGCGTATATAGAACAACCATACTTAGTCAGTGCATAGCATTACATAAGCCTCGAGTATACCGTTTCTTATCTAATGATACTTTCATTTTAATGATACGGCTCTTGTCTATATCTCCAAATGGAGAACTTGCTATACTATATTAAAGTGGAATAAGCGATCGTCCAGTATTTGAGAATTGTGTGTGGAATTGTTTGTTATATTAAGTTTGGGTTCTGCGCGTATTATACAGTCCCTTGCATTTCTAGAGACAATCGGTTCCCTTACGGGATTTTGAAGCGATAGAGAGATTCAATAAAATCTGCAGGCCGTTACAATTTCTATTTCATTTGATATTATCCCTCTTTTATCCCTTGCCCTTTGAGCGATCGAGATATGATTGGAGCAGAGTGGAATTTGTAATTAGATCATTTCGTTGGAATGTTTTAACTGATAGCATATTTATTAACAGTTTGACATGAAACCAAAGGTTGTATGTAAAATGACGAAAAATTAGCGAGTTGGACAGAATAGCCGTGTTGATACAGTTGCTTCTTTGCCCACTACATACAAACTATACAGTCAAAGCTTGTATTTATAGGAATACTCAAAGGAATGGGCATAGATTAATGGGTCAAAAAGAAACTTTCGCCCTAAACTCGGCCAACTCAGGCCTTTGGTGCTCATATGAATGATCCCCTTATCTTTCCTTGAGCTGTACGGAACATTTATCTTTTTTTTCTTTCTACTATTTGCAGCTTTGTCGCGTCTTTTTTTTTCTTTCTATCTTTTGTCTATGAAGTAATATAATATTGGACTATATAAAAATACTGTAGTTTTTCATATAGTATAACAAGTTTCATTATGTCTTTCAATAAATCATTGTAAGTTCATTATCAAAAGAAGCATTAATGCAAACACTGATACAATGCCCTTTATTTTATAGTCATGAGCATAATAATACAGATAGTGGTAATATACAACACAATATGGCATACCCATTGGGCTAATAATCTCTTGTTTTCACAGCATCTGTTCCAGTTCATCATCAGATCAATGACTTGATACAATCAGACCCAACTCCTCATTCTATATATGCAGCATTACGAGACACACAACCGCCAGCACAATCGCTAAGCGAATATACGCTCGCCAACACCCTAGGAGAAACTGCGTACCCTAACTGGGATATACCTGAAGTGCCAGTTTCATTCCATGATATACACGACATCTTTGTCAATTATGAAAGAAAATACGGTTTCCAACCTGATAATACCCGGAATATGTATGATCACTTGCTAACAATGTTAAATTCGCGATCGGCACGTATGTCACCCAAACTAGCATTGTGGACTTTGCATGCCGATTATATCGGTGGAGAGCACGCCAACTACCGAAAATGGTATTTCGCAGCTCATCTAGACCTTGATGATCGACATACGCCACGTCATAGCCCCACAGGTCTTTTAGTAGAAGAAGCCAAGAGAGAATGGCGAGAACGTATGGAATCAATGACAGACAGTGATCGTGTTGCTCAGCTATCACTTTATTTGTTGATCTGGGGCGAAGCAGCTACTTTACGATATATGCCCGAGCTACTTTGCTTTATATTCTATATTGCTGAAGGATACCGAGAAAGTATGGACCACCCTGCCAGTCCTCCATTTCTGGAGACTGTGATCACACCTCTGTACAATTTCGTACGCGATCAAACCTATCAAGTCATCAAAGGTCACTATGTACGCCGTGAAAAAGATCATTGCGATATTGTCGGCTATGATGATATCAACCAACTCTTTTGGAATAGACGTTCTATCGCCAAATTGAGACTCAAGCAACAAGACAGCAGTACAGAAATTCAGTTCTTAAAAGACATACCCAAAGAGCAGCGCTATCTGGCGTTAGGGCAGGTAGATTGGAATGCTGCTTTTAGAAAAACTTTCTACGAAACTCGGTCTTGGTTCCATTTGCTGACTAACTTTTCAAGAGTTTGGATCATGCACGCGTCTTCTTTTTGGTACTATATGGCTGCTAGCGTAGACTTTCTGTATCTAAACAAAAAAAAGCTGAATGGAGGGGACAATACAATCGATCTGCCTATTAAACTATCCATAGTGGGTCTCGGTGGACTCATCTCTATCCTTATCATGATAGCAGCAACCATGGCAGAATTCAGGTATTTAAAGCTATCGCTACAAGCAACGCGTATTTTGCTTACGCGTTTGATGGTTCTGTTTTTACTGGGATGCTGCCACGTCGCATGCACGACTTATATCATCAAGTTTGATCAGACCAGTAAACTCGCACTCATATTGGCATCTTGTCAACTAGGTGTTGGGGCTCTCATATCCATCGCTTTAGCAATTGTGCCTTCTGCAAACTTGTTCCATCGCCAAAACTCAAGCCATCACCTGTCCTGTAAAACATTTACTGCCAATTTCCCCAAGCTGGTGAGCGATGATCGCTTTCTGTCTATTCTGATGTGGATTTGTGTTTTTAGCTGCAAGTTTCTAGAAACTTACTTTTTCCTAGCCCTGTCATTCCGTGATGCTCTTTCAGTCACGACATTGATGCAACTGAATAACTGTAGTGCCGATCCGCTTCTTGGTCGCTGGTTGTGTGCCATTATGCCTGTATTAACAACCGTCTTAATGTTTTCGGTTGAGTTGGTTCTTTTCTTCCTGGATACATACCTGTGGTATGTGATATGGAACACAATCTTTTCTGTGTCTCAATCTATGCGTTTGGGTATCTCTATCATGACATCTTGGAAACAACTGTTTGCCAAAGTACCCAGTAATATGTTTTCCAAGGTCACTGCTACAAAAGAGTTTGTTTCAGTCCATCTTCGCCGTATGGCTTGCTCTCAGATGTGGAATGCTATTATTATTTCCATGTACAGGGACCATTTACTATCAGCTACCAATCTCCAATCACTGCTTTATCAAGTTCAGGTGGATGAAGACAAGGATGGCATCATTAAGCGAGAACTTCAAGCACCGGCCATCTTTGATCCTACGATACCATTTAAAATGAAGGATTACTTTCCTCAGTACTCGGAGGCCGAACGGAGATTATCATTCTTTGCTCAAAGTCTGTCTACTGAAATCCCATTACCCTGTTCAGTTCAAAAAATGCCGACTTTTACAGTATTCACACCTCATTATTCCGAGAAGATGCTGCTCTCTTTGCGTGAGATCATCCGTGAAGAAGACTCGACTACACGTGTCACTCTATTGGAATATCTTAAGCGTTTACATCCTACTGAATGGAACAATTTTGTCAAGGATACCATGTTTATAGCAGAAGAAAGCGATATACCTTTCAAGCCTTCAGAAAAAGACGACTTGCCGTTCTATTGCATTGGGTTCAAATCCTCTGCCCCTGAATATACACTTCGCACACGAGTATGGGCCTCCCTTCGTGCTCAGACACTCTACCGTACGATCAATGGATTCATGAACTATGCTCGCGCTTTAAAAATCCTTCATCGTATTGAAAATCCTGATTTAAATGACCCTACTCCTTTGCAATCACATACCTTGGATGATGACACAGTGGAAGGAAGTGATAATGAAACTGATGCAGAAACATACACGGATAGAAAGAAAGAGACTGAGACATTGTTGGATTCCATTGCCAATCAAAAATTTAGGTTTTTGGTGGCTATGCAACGCTATGCTAAATTTAACGAAGAGGAGGCTGCCAACTGTGAATTTCTTTTGACAGAGTATCCTCACCTTCAAATTGCTTATATCGACGAAGAAATCGATCCAGAAACGCATCAAATCACGTACTATTCGGTGCTGATCGATGGTCATTGCAGCTTATTGCCGAACAACAAACGGGTACCAAAATACCGCGTCCGCTTACCCGGTAACCCTATCTTGGGTGATGGTAAATCCGATAATCAGAACCATGCATTGATATTTTATCGTGGAGAGTACTTGCAGCTGGTCGATGCTAATCAAGATAATTATCTGGAAGAATGTCTAAAGATTCGTAGCATATTTGGTGAGTTTGAGCAGCAACAAGATGGCCAGTTGACATTGGATCAAGTGTACGCTCTTTACGACGGATCAAGTAAACAGAAGTCAAGCGATGCTGGCACTTCGGATATAGACAGCTCGTCTCCAGTGGCCATTGTTGGTGCTCGTGAATACATCTTTTCTGAGAATGTTGGTATGCTAGGTGATGTGGCAGCAGGTAAAGAACAGACTTTTGGTACTCTGACTCAACGTATCATGGCTAAAACTGGCGGTCGATTGCACTATGGTCACCCTGATTTCTTGAATGCTGTGTTTATGACTACACGAGGTGGTGTGAGTAAAGCGCAACGAGGACTGCATTTGAATGAAGATATTTATGCGGGAATGAACGCGTTACTTCGAGGCGGCCGTATCAAACATACTGAGTACTTGCAATGTGGTAAAGGCCGTGACCTTGGCTTTTGTTCTATTCTCAACTTTACAACCAAGATTGGTACAGGCATGGGTGAGCAACTTCTTTCTCGTGAATATTATTACTTGGGTACCCAGCTCCCTCTGGATAGGTTCTTGACCTTTTACTATGCTCATCCAGGGTTCCACATGAACAATATCATGATCATATTTGCAGTTCAAGTGTTTTTATTTTGTATGACTCTAGTGGGTACCATGGCCGCTGGATTACCTCATTGTAAAGGAACTAACTGCTTTGATGTCAGACCTGTATATGATTGGTTACAAAGATGTATTCTCTCTATTTTTATGGTATTTTTTATCGCATTCTTACCGCTGTTTCTACAAGAGCTGACAGAAAAAGGTACCTGTCGGTCCATTTGGCGTCTCATCAAGCAATTCTTATCATTATCACCTCTATTCGAAGTTTTTGTAACCCAAATTTATGCCAACTCGGTCTTGTCCAATTTGAGCTTTGGTGGAGCTCGCTATATAGCCACTGGTCGAGGTTTTGCCACATCCCGTTTACCATTTTCTGTACTATACTCTCGCTTCGCTCATCCAAGTATTTACTTTGGAGCTCGTACTATGTTTATGCTCTTCTTTGTTTCTATTGCGCTTTGGATACCTCATCTTACCTACTTTTGGGCTACTGTAGCTTCGTTACTTGTTTCTCCGTTTGTGTTTAACCCCCATCAGTTCGTTTTCATGGAATTCATCAATGACTATCGTGAATTTTTAGGTTGGTTATCGCGAGGAAACTCGTCACGTTATTACGAACACTCTTGGATCTCATTTTGCCGTCAAATCCGAACTCAAGTGACAGGTAATAAGAAGAAAGCAAGACAGAACTCGACCATGACAGGTAATAAGCCTATCGTCGCTGTTCCTCGGGCACATTTGTCAAGTATTTTCTTTACCGAGATCACGATGCCATTGATTCAAAGTGTTCTATGCGTTGCTTGCTATACGTTCTACAAGAGTCGAGAACAAGTAGATACCTATGGGGTATTGAAGAACCCGGTCAATACACAGCTGGGGCCTTTTGGCGCTCTGGGTCGCATCTTGTTTATCTCTATTGCGCCAATTGCTCTCAATGCGACCATGCTGATCTTTGTACAGGTCATGTCATTGATTGGGTCTGGACTCAAACGAACTGGGTTTTACATGGCTGCTTTTGCCCATACACTTGCTGTCCTGGGCTTCGTATTTTTTTACGAGATATTGTGGACTTTGGAAAGATTTCAAGTGCGATCTACTCTACTAGGGTTGCTTTCAGTGTTTGCAGTACAAAGGTTTATTTTCAAGTCCTTTATCGCACTGTTCTTGACGCGTGAACTTCATCACGACGCAACCAATAGAGCTTGGTGGTCTGGAAAGTGGAGAGGTAGTAACGTAAGTTCTATACTCATCAATGCAAAATCAATCGATTGTAATATTTTTTTGCGTAAAACTTTTTTAGGTGGGTAGATTAGCAGCAAGAGAATACTTGTGTAAGATCGTAGAAATGTCAGTGTTTACAACCGACTTTATCTTGGGCCATTTGATCTTGTTTGGTCTGTTTCCTTTCACATTGATACCTTCTGTGGATCGTATTCATTCAATGATCTTATTTTGGTTGAGACCATCGAAGCAAATTCGACCCTCTGTGCTTCCTACAAAAGAACGAAGACGACGTAGAAAGATCGTATTGATATATGGACCCTTCTTTTTTTTCATCCTATTATCGTTTGCCGCTCTGATTATATTACCACCAAAACTGGCACCCAAGTTGCCAACTACATACCAACTTGTAGTCAAGTACTTTTAAAATGATTTATACATAAACCTAAAACCAGTACTTTCAGTATTTATCTAAATTATTAAAAAAAAAACCAAATAAACCATTATTGTAATATAGAGTAAAAAGGGCAGACACTGGGCAGGTTGAAGAAATGAGTGATATGTAACCGTATTTCTCTTACATTTTTGGGAAAACACACGCTTTTATTGCTATATGTATCAAAATAAATAAATAATTGCAACTATTTATCAATCCAAAGTGTTTCCTTTCATTTTTTGAGTTTTTTTTGCAAATGCAATTACAACTAATTAATTACGTATTGATGGCAAGAAATGAAACATGCGTGCATATGCTTCAGTATACAGAACCTATGTTGCTTAAAGACTATGTGTCTAAGATATTTTGGTAAACCACAACAACAAAAAGGGTTTGAAGTGGGTTCTAAAGGCATACCACCATATTTCCTCTCTTAAAATTTCTGGACCGATGTCAGTCTACTATCGTGTCTGATTAATTGTTCACATTCAAAAAGATTTGTTCAACATATAAAAATCTTTATTTCGCTGCTGTACGTGAGTATATTATTTCTTAAAGGCTGACTATAAATTGCATACATTTGAAGAGACTTCGATCTTATGATCAATTGATCTCTCGGTCGATCTCGATTAAACATCACAGTTGACAAATAGTTCTTGTTCGGAGAGAACTTCTGTACCTACTAAAGTCTTTATTTAGCCAAAATACTGCAAGCATATTAAAGGATCAATGATAGGCAGTATGGTACATACATTTAAGAACTTGGATCAAATGATTTGTAGATCTTTCAGCTGTACTTGGTCAAACGAGGCATCTGATAGGCAGTTCGATCTCAAAATAAACAGCTATATCTAATAATATGCCTGTCAAACTGCTTTACGATGAATAAACATTATATTGCTAATAGAGTTGTGAGATGATAATGCAAGTAACATTATGTTATACTTTTTTCGAAGCAGATTCCAGCTACTCTAATTGACTTTTTAGAAAGTCTATATATTGAGAAAGCTTTCTATTCATCCAAGCTTTCTTAAAGCAGATCCTTTTTTTTTGCGTATTGTGTATATTTATCTAGTTACAACCGAAGCGAGATATATCAGCGATTTCCAAGGAAATCATGTATTAAGATATTGCCTTTCTAACGAAACTACTCCGTTTATAGTAGTTGAATAATGATAAAGCGCCTCAACCATGTATTTACGATAACTTGAGTATACTGCCTATTTAACCTGATTACAAAGTAGGCTTAGGTCTACAATGCCTAAAAATACAAGTAAAAGTATGTTTTAATCAAGATTTTCATTTTTAGTTCTAAAAATATGACTAGTAAATATACCTTTGATACTATTCATTGATAATAAGAGTTGTTTACGGCAAGAAACCACCAACCTTCCAACGCTGAAAGCAAGAATAAACTCAAAGAGCAAAAAGGAGATATCAAATAGTCGTCATCGAATTATGCTATTCATGATATCCTGTGGTCAATGTACCTGACTGCTTATAAAAAGTCTTTTGGTTTGTCCTTCTCCGAATAACGCTTCATCTCAAGCTATTCATTCAGCTATGCTTCTCATCACTTCTGCCGACGAATACCTTGGTTTTTGCGTAACCTCTCATTTAGCACAAACAAAGTCTCTTTGCAACAATATCCGCGTCTTGTGTGATAGTCAAAGTAAATACCAAATGCGTCATAGTAAGGCCCAGCCATGGCTACTTAATTTTGCTTCCAAAGGAATTGATGTCCAGTCCGTAGACTATATGCATCCGCACAATATTTCACAAGCTATGCGTAACATAAAACTTGTAATTATCACTATGGGTAGCCATCCAAACCGAGTTAAGCATTGCAAGCACTTGGTCAAGATAGCGTTACAATCAAATGTGCGCTCCATTATTCTTTTGTCGCATATTGGGGGTCATTCTGAGCAGCATCGAGCTTTGTTTGATTATGGTCTTGTTGAAAATGATCTTGTTCAGCAATTACAGGCATATGAAGATGACAATAACTTATCAGTGAGTTACACTGTTTTGCGGTTAGACTGGATACAACAATACCTGCTCTTATGGTCTACCGAAGTTGAACACTTTAAACGCATGTCGCTTCCTATTACATCAAATACCCAAATCTGTCCTATTGATATCTCGGATGTCTGTCGTGTGATATCCAATTTGCTTGTAAAGGATAAGCAGTTTTTAGATCAATTGGATGATTATCATGCAGGCCAAGTATATACCCTCACAGGCCCTGAGGCATTAACCTGCCAAAATATCGTTCAGCACCTGTCAATTGCAACTGGATACAAACATTATCAATATTATATGGCGCGTTCTATGGATACTTGTTTTTATTTAGAGAATCTCGACTACAATATCTGGGTTGATGAACGTATCAAGAAAGAAAGGTCAGCACTCTATTTTGAAGGATTTGAAAAGGCAAATTCTTATACAACCAAAGTGCTTTCTGTTCCTAATGGTAAATTGATCAACCTATAATGCACCATCATGATATTTGTATTAAACTTATCAATATAGCTATTCAGATTCAGTCGTTTTTGGATTATTTTGACTGGACAAACAAGATTTCTGGTAGTATACTTGTTGAGCATACACATCTTTTATTACTAAACCAGAAGCCTAAGTCTATACGAGATTTTTTCATCGAAAATACTAATAGTTTTAGACCAAGAATTTAACGTTTTAAGGAATAATAAAAAAAAAAGAGAGGACAAAGATGCAGACAATGCTACACAAAACAGAGCTTCGGAAAGTCAAATGTCAGGACTTGAGTTATAAAAGGCCTGGTTGATTTTGGTGTTATTTTTCTTTTTTTTTTGTTTCAGTATTAAAAAAGATGGCTGAAAAAGCAGCAAAGGTATCCAAAGGACCTCCCCATAAAGATGTCTGGTTTCATATCAAGCATTGGGGATACATCCTTCCTGTTGCTTATTTTGCTTCCTTTTTGTGTAAATATGATATCACTGAATTTTAGCTTAGCCATATATTAACCGATTGTTAGTCTTACTTGTTCCACTTTCTGGTGTGTTAAACAAGATCTCGGATCAAAACATGGAGAACTGCGTCAAAATTTCCGGTAACTTAACCTTAATACGTTTAAACATAGTAGAAACTTACGCGACTAATTAGGACCTGAGGATTTCAAGAACTGCGAAGATTTTGTTTTATCTAATGAAGCTGGTGTAGCCTACGTTGCTTGCGACCCTGTCCGTTCTAGATATAACAAAGTGATGGGTATTAACAGATTGATTCCTGGAGAGCCTGTAACACAGGGCAATGTGTGGAGAGTAAACTATAATGAGGTACGACAGAACATTTTGTTGCGAAAGCGGATAGATAACTGATATGTACAAAAGGAACCTGCTAGCATTGAAAAGTTTGATATTGAAGCTAAGGTTCTTACTGATTTCCATCCTCTGGGTATCGCTCTTGACATTCATCCTGCTACTGGCGAAAAAACATTTATTTCTATCAATTTACCTCATCACGATACTGCTTCTATTGATTTATTCACTTTAGATGATGAAGCCGTAGTTCTTGTTCATAAGAAAACCATTCGTCATCCCAAGATCTACTCTCCCAACTCTATTCATATTCTTCAAGACGCTCGCTTCAGAGCTGATGATGGTACACCTTCCTTCTTTTTCTCTAATGATCATTATTTTGGAAATGGGTTCTTGAAGAAGCTCGAAAATTACTTTTTTTACTTGAGTAATGTTGGCTTTTACAATGCTCGTACTGGTCAAATCGAAAAAGGTATTAGTGGATTATTGTTTGCTAATGGTCTAAGCGGTAATGACAAACATTTGTTTGTATCTGAAACCAATCGACGTGCTGTCAGACAGTACAATATTATTACTACTATTGACAAAGAAGGTATTCCTCATATTCACCTCGATCATGTCGCCGAACACAAGTTTGATATGGCTGTTGATAATGTGCATTACAACCAAGATAAGGGCTTGGTTACCGTTGCTGGCCATCCCAAGGCTTTGGATTTTATCAAGTATATCATAGCTTATGATGGCAAGTCTGAATTGCCTAAGCCTCCATCTCAAGTCGATGTTTGGGATATCAAATCAGGAGAAACCAAGACTTTGATTCAAGATGATGGTGTTTTGTTTGGCACCTCTTCTACCGGAGCACTTGATTTAGCCAACTCCAAACTGGTTGTATCTGGACTCTATGAAGAAGGTTTACTGGTTTGCGATGTTTAACCCATTTTGTATCATACTATCCCCCATTCTGAAAAATATTTATATATACACTACATTAATCTCAATAAAACAAAACAAAATAAAACAGAACAAAACAAGGAGTGTATTCTCTTAGTTGCAACTTCTATTTATTCAATTACAAATACAATTCCAACATCCAAAGAGGTTTTTTTTATAAGTTTTTATGTGTAGATGAACGTGAAAGGGCCCCAATATTTACACTACAAACAAATTAGTTTTTCTGATAAACATTTCTAGCGAAAAAAGTACTTACTGGCATACTTTCTAGTCCAATCTCTTGCAGTGGCTTCATAACGAGGACGGTCAGTCTTGTAAATATGAGCCAACTCAGGAACAAGAGGATCTGTTGAATGAATACATGTTAAATGGCTGTCTTTTTTTTAAAGAAAAAGTGTTTGTTTAAATAAACTTACCATCAGGATTAGGGTCTGTGAGGAGAGAGCAAACAGAGAGAAGAACTATAATAAAAGGTTACAAAATGTGTTCTCTCAACTTTCTATAAAACTTACCTTTTGAGATTGTAAGCGCAGGAGACCATTGGTCCTTCAAGATATCTAAACAAATGCTACCATTGCTGTTGATATTAGGGTGATAAATCTTGGTAGTGAAATTAATCTATAAAAAGCAGGTATAAATATGGGTTCATAAAACAATATATAATACTAACCTTGGGAGGCTTGAAAGGATAATCAGTAGGGAAGTGAATAGATAAAAAAAAGACACCACCTTGGTAAGGGCTATCTTCCTATTAATATGATCGTCAGTACTTGTATCAACAGTGAAATAAGGGTAGTAACTTACGGGACCCATAATAGTGGCCTGCCAGTGAAACAAATCATCACTAATAGGGCCTGCAGAACAGGATGAAGGTGGATCACGCTCGAGATCTTTGAGTTCCTATTTTTTTTTCTTGCATTAGTATCCCATCTATAAGCATCTCGGCCCAATCTTGTAAAGTGTTTAAAATGCAAAGATGAACCCGAGATTGCCTCACTAGTAGATTATAGAAGATTGCTTACCTTGTTAATACGTTTTAAAGCCATTGTCTATGATTCTTTCTTTTTAAGATTTGTCAAAAAAAAATTTGTATATGAAAAAAAAGAAACTTGTGGAAAATATGAGATTCGAAACTTATCATACGGCGGCGGCAGACGGGCTGAAAAGATGCGGCACTTGAAAGAAGAAGATGATGATGCTGCTGCTGCTTCAATGTTGCTGCGAAAGGTTCACACTGTAAGCGGCCTTTAAACTTTCCGTAAGGCACCTCCCTTTTCTTCCAGTACTCCAAAAGTTGGATTGCATTTCTAATCATACAGGCTATGTTCTCAAGATATAATACAAACCTTTCTATTACACTTCAAAGTAATCTTTCGGTAATGACATCTATATACAGAACTCAGCTTTTTGACGTGAAACTTAAAACCGAAAATAGCATGTATATCTCGATATTAATCATTGCGTAGGTGTTGTTTTAAACAATTCAATTCAAAACATAATTGTTCATACGTTTTGGTAGCGAGTCCTTGATTTATCTACTTATTTTTACTATGTCAGTGATCCTGAAGTCCCAATGGTCCAACACCTGACTTTATTCGTTCTTTACTTGTTGATATCCAATGAAAATTCTTCAATGATATGTTCAAATTCCGCGATATATGTGACTCTTTTATTTTTATTGGTAGATGATAGCTAAACATTGGTTCTAAACTGGGACGGAAAAAAAATAGCATGGGCTTTTTAAACCCCTTTTCAGTAACAAAAAAAAAACACGGATAGACACGGCATGTATTAATAATGTTTGTGCAAAATTAATTGGTGTATCTAATGACGCAAATATTGTTGAAAATTTCTCTTAATTCGTTATTACAAGTCGATTTTGTGCTATCTTTTTTCTAAAAAAAAAAAAAAATACAATTGTAAAGATACACAAAAATATAAAAAAAGAAATATTCTATACTTGCAGGTGCGTTACGTTATCTTATTTGTTTGCCTGTATCCAAAATGCCGTCTTTATGGTACCGAAAAATTTAGAAAAATTTGGGCCATCAGAAATTTTTCATTCTGAAGTCGGCATGATGCACGTCTCTCAACTGATTCCAGTTTAATATCACATTTAATAACTAGTATAGATCTAGGAAGAACTACATCATTCCAATGACGTTATTACTCAGCTGGAGCACAATGTATATACTCTATTTTACCGAATGACTGGAATTACCTAAGTTTCATGCATGCCAGATCAAATAATCGATAGATTTCTCGTCCAAGCTCGATCCAGAGGCGTATCCAATTAGTGATCCTAATAAAGAATGAGACACTGAATTTGTGAGATCTTGTATTTTACTTCAAAAAAAACAATGTATACAATATTTATCTACTAGTATTTCAAATTTATATGAAATTGATGTAGCTCGATGATAATCTTAAAAAAACGATATTTTCGTTGAATTTTTGCTGTCTAATGATTTCAGTAGATGTAGCAAATCAGCTAGAGAATGTATTGATCATTAGATGGGACACTAAATTAGAATTGATGAGAAGATCCGGAGATGTTGATCCCAAGCGTATAAAAAGCTATTAAAACTCCGGATATAGTTTGTATAGATAAGTACCATGAGGTGTTTTCATGCATAAAGGAAAGATTGTTATATATAAAATGTACAAAAGATCATCTTTTCTTTATTTATGAATAGTGTTTGACTATGCAGTGAATAAAAGGAAAAAAAAGAAGGTTCAAAATCATCTAAATTAAAATTACAAATTGCAATATTTGACAGTTTGTTTTCGAGTAATTACGAACAATTAAGCAATGAGCTCAACAACTAGACAATAAAAAAGTGAATAAGTATCAAGCAATAAATATCAAAAATGTGAAAACTTACCACCACCGGCAGCCTTGATCTTCTTCTCAGCGAGACGAGAGACGAAACGAGTACGGACAATGACAGGTTGAGAGATAGTACCCTTAGCCAAGACCTTACCATAACCCTTTAATAACAAAGAGTGAGTCTATTATTCATTACATTAGCTAATTTTCATCAATTACCTTTTGGAGAGCATCGATGACAGGAACCTTTTCAGTGTTCTTGTATTGTTCACGAACACCTTCACCAGCAAGAGTCCAGATCTTGTCGAGGTTAACGACAGGACGCCAGTTGACGTTGTTCTTCAAGTGGAATTGACGCATACCGACCTTACCAAAGTAACCAGGATGGTACTTATCCATGTTAATACGGTGATGATGTTGACCACCAGCAAGACCACGACCACCAGGATGCTTTCTGTGCTTACCGACACGACCGTGACCGGCTGAAACGTGTCCACGCTTCTTTCTGTTGTGATGTAATCTAGTAGGCTATGGTGAACTGTTAGGATTGCTTGTATGGATGGATGCCTATCATGACTTTTACCATTATAAAAGATACAACAGGTTAAATGGATTCTACATTTCTGCCCTGAGAGCTTTTCCCATATCGTTATGGATGGGCTGATTTAGTTTCAAACAGTAGCGTAAGGGCTTTCTCATCTCTAAATAATTCCGGGCCGGACAAATATTTTTTGGATATGCCAGGAAGCTTCCCAAGCCAGTTGGGCGGGGGAGAAACAGCCGGTTAAGTGTTTGTCAAATCTTGGTCAAAGTCTTGTTTTCCCTCTCTTAACTTAAAGGTAAAAAATAAATCATACATCAACTATAGGAAACCATCCATCCAGTATACTAAAATGAATCTATCATTGGTTTAGATAATGGAAGCTGTTCAAACTTTCGGTCGCAAGGTGGGTTCTTGATCTATTTCTTTGTTTATAGATTTGACGTGGAATTATGGAATTCAGAAATGAAAATGGTCAAATGTGTTTTCGATTTAAATAGAAGCAGCTCGATAAGCCAAAGCAATGGGACTATCAGTATATTACAGCCGAGTCTCGACCAACTCTGTTTGATTTGACAGTTACTCTATTCAATGGACCTACAGTGAATGGTCTCTAGAATGCAATTCATTGTATAATAGACCCGGGCACTTCAGTTCGACTATAAATTGCGTACGATCCAAACGCAGATCCAGTACAGATCTGGAGATTATCTCGGAACAAATTTGATCATTTTCTCGATTCCATGTCAAATCTACTCTTTTTTTTTGTTACTTGGTAACTAACATGTACATTGTAGAAAACCGCTACTGCCGTCGCTCACTGTAAGCGTGGTCACGGTCTCATCCGTATCAACGGTTCTCCTATTGAGCTCCTCGAACCCGAGATCTTGAAGTTCAAGGTTTACGAAGTTATCCTTCTTTTGGGTGAGGAACGTTTCGCCAACACTGATATCAGAATCCGCGTTAACGGTGGTGGTCACACTTCTCAAGTTTATGCTATCCGTCAAGCTCTTGCCAAGGCCATCGTTGCCTTCTACCAAAAGTTCGTTGATGAGGCTGCCAAGAAGGAGATCAAGGAAATCCTTGTTCAATATGACCGTACTCTTCTTGTTGCCGATCCTCGTCGTTGTGAACCCAAGAAGTTTGGTGGTCCCGGTGCTCGTGCTCGTTTCCAAAAGTCTTACCGTTAAACTGTTTCATTTGGCATTTTGCTGGTTCATTTTATTATAATATAATGGCTTTTTGATTAAAAGAAAACCTAGTACATAATAGATAATCTGCTGATGGGTTAAAGTAGTCCCTTTTTTGTTTTATATTCTCCGGGGGTGTGGATTCGCGAGATCCATCTCTTTTTTTTTTTTTTTTTCTTTCCCTTTCTTTTCTTTGTGATAATACAATGACTACCACTATTCGTATTGGTTACGGTAAATAACTTGCGAGTACGGTAAAGAAGCTTTGTTAAAATTGATCAATAAGTTAGTTCCCGAACATTTCTCTACGCCTTTGTATATCGCACGCGATCTTGGTTACTTTAAAGACACTGGTGTAAACGTGGAGCTTGTCTTGTGTCCAGGTAAGATGAATCTATGTAACTCATAATAGAGATTAAACTTGTTTCATAGGTGGCACTGGCGAGGTATGAATAGATCCAACAATGCTTGCTTGTTACTCATACTATACAATAGATGACAGCGAAACTCGAAGATAAATCTCTTGATTTAGCTATCGCTTTGACTGAAGGTCTTGTTGCTGGTATCAGTAAAGGTCAAGATTGGTACAAGATCGTTGGCACATATGTCGATGCTCCTCTTTGTAAGTAACCGCTAGCTTTTTGTGATGAGCTACTTATGCTTTTTATTAGGCTGGGCTCTCTCTGCTGGCAAAAATTCCAAGCATGACTCGATTGATACACTATACAAAACCAATGTAGCTATTTCTCGTTATGGTTCAGGTTCTCATATCATGGCTTTTGTCTTGGCTGATCAACGCGAATGGCTCAAGAAAAACGAAAAACCATTTGATTTTACCGTGCTCCATAACTTTAAGGCCATGCGTGACGCAGTCAATGATGGTAGTTGTGATTACTTCATGTGGGAAACGTTCACTACAAAGCCTTACCACGACTCTGGCGAAATCAAGCGTATTGGACAAATTACTCCACCTTGGCCTGCATTTTTGTTTGCCGCACATACAGATTTGTTGGCTTCAGACAAGGAGGGCTTAAAGCGTGTCTTGGGTGCTATCCAACGCGCTACGCAATTATTCATGGACCAAAAAGAAGATGAATCAGTAAAGCATGTGATGCGTATCTTGGAATACCCCGAGGAAGATGTGCGTCGCTGGTTTAAGACTGTTCATTATGCGGCTGACCATCAGCAAGTCTCGCGTAATGCTCTTAATATCACTTTAAGTACCTTATTAAATGCAGATGTAGTATCAGAGCCCACCAAGAAGATTGAACAGTTGGTGGATCTTGAAGTAGCCCAGCTCATTGAATAAAGATGGTTTATTGAATAAAAATGTATATTAAAAATATCGAGTCATTTGAACATCTGTCTTTTTAAGCTGGCACTTTTCGTAAAAAGCAATATTCTTTTCATTACAATTTAGAATCGTTTTATAGCACTTTGCTCGCTCTGCAATATAATAGAGCTGATTGATCAACCTAAATGTTTGTTAGATATGGTACTGTTTGTTTGCCTAGATATTACTTTAAACCAAGTCCTTTTCCTCTTTGCGATTGGTGGACTACCACATCCTCGATATGGCCTACATTACCACATTCACGTAAAAACTTGTGTTCCACTAGTAAAGTAGCGCAGGCTACAATGACACCCTGTTCTTCTATCACAATTACGAAGCTTGAGCCTTTCTGCTTCATTAAATCAAAGCGTTCTTGTATATAAAAGACGTTAGACCGTGTATATACTAGTAATCTATACTCTACTTTTAAACAATTCGGGTGTAAAGTTCCCCACCACAGATAGCTGAGACAAGAGCTCTATAAATCCATGCTGATCATCATTTCTATCCAATGGTCTGATTAAATATCTTGGTGGAAGCGTAGACTGTACTTGTTCGGAAATGAATTCGCTTCTATCAAACAAATTCGTATTCCCAATAGCTGCCTCTTCTATTGTCATTTCGTATTTGAAGTAGTATGAAAAAGAAAAATGTAAAAAAAAAAAAAAAAAAAAAAAAAAAAAAAAAATATCGATTGGTTTAATGGTATTTTGTTTACCAAAGAGCATCATTAACAGTTTTAAAAAGATCCGAATTTAATAAATATCCTTTCATGTATTAGCTCAAGTCACTTTAAGCAAAGTAGATCAAGTATATAACACTGATATCACTAGGCGAATATCGCGGCAGCTTAACAATTTCATATAATGGATCCAATTTATTAATGCATGTACCGCAATGCATTTGTTTATCCTTATAACATAGCGTCTGTTTTAGAGGATATAGGTATATTGTGCAGGATGTATTTAATTGATGATGATCTACTGGTCCGTTGAAATTCATTGAAAACGGAGATTGAACTGAAATCTGGCGTCATTCATTCATGGTACTATTAACTCAACAAAAAAAAAAAAAAAAAATACAATTAGTATCTCCATCAGTAGCTAATATAAATAGGGCAATTGCTTCTAGGAAATATATATAACAGCATACGAGTTTCTATTCGAAAAGCTGCATTTCGTAATTATAGATTATAGTTTAGTTTCTAGACAACTCCGATAACTTTAAAATTTCCACAGTTTGAAAAATCGGTAAAGCTCACTCTTTAAACCCAAGTGATCTCGTCCAATTTTGGTCAAAAGTCGCATCAGATTAGTTTGCCTTGCTTAGAATGAGTAGCTACATCTGATAAATCCTTACAACTTCTTGAATTTTTTGTTTTTTTTTGTTTTTGTTTGGTTTTCATTTACCCGTTACTAACCTTCATTTGTTCAAACGTGCGTCGTTTTTCCCTCCTCCCCGTGTTCTCATGAAAAATGATGCAGTGGAAGCGTTTCCATGTTGGTAGCACTGAATCAGCAAGCAATATTTGGCTGGAACAACGGGTTTTTGCAACAATATGCACCAATAAAGCGATAGTTGATTGCAAACTGCTTTGAGATACCCTTTAATAGATGAAGATTTTGTCATAATAACAAAACTGCACTATGCCTTGATAACCATGTAACCGTAGATAGATGTTAGATTAGATAAGGCGATTCAATTTGTGTATCTAGCCTACAGCGTATACTATGGATTACATAGTTATGAAGCATTTATTTAAAATAATATAAAAGGATAGGAGGGTATTAAACATAATGAATGAGTATCTGTTCTGCTGTGTACATTGCATACATAAAAGTATATAAGATATATATATATATAATAAATAAATTTACATTCCTTTGAAGCTTTGACTAGGCTTGTTGCTGATGTTCCTCTCCATTAATATGGAGTTTACCAAACTGCTGTTGGAATTGTATTGAGCCAACTCTTTCGTGTCTTGCCTGTCTGACCCCGTTATTGTTCATCATTGAGTGCATTACTTGCTGTTGCTGTTGTTGCTGTTGCTGTTGCTGTTGCTGTTGCTGTTGCTGCTGCTGCTGTTGTTGTTGTTGTTGTTGTTGTTGTTGTTGTTGGTTGTACAGATTGAGACCATCTTCAGTCTTTAAATGATGCAGATCTGGTTGTTCTCCTCTCTTGGCCATCTCAATAAGGCGTTCCAATTCCTTGATTCTGCCCTTACAGCTTGTCACCTCTTCTCTTAATTCTTTAATATGATCAACTGATAATTTCAAAATGGTGCCTTTATTGATTGGTTTTCCATTGGTTCCATTTTGGCCTGTTGTGACTGACATGACGTTGGAACTTGCAGGTACCGATTCGAGTAGATGTTCAGGTAACAATGTGGAGAGTTCTAATAAATACAATGAATATACACCCAGTCATTTAATGCATATTCTATTTACCTTGGATTCTTTCATTGATATTATCTCTTCTTCTTCTCTCTACAGCGTTATGTGATTCGCGTCTTCGTCTTCTTTTTTCAAATATTTCCTGATGGCTATAATATGGGGGAACACAAGGAAAAAAACGTAACTATAGGTATTTTCCCACTCTTTTATCATCAAACCTACTTTCTTTGGCTCAGCTCGTCGTCTTCTTGTCCTGTAAAGCCTTCAATAAGATGTCCAGTAGAATTGGATGGAGTTACCAGGAGATCTCTTCCGCCAAAGACGGGAGATTGACCAAAAGAAGAGGTATTCGAGTCCATACTTGTGCCAAACCAATTTGCAGAAGGATCAGCAAAAGGAACACCTTGAACCGTGTTTGAAGGATTGATGGCCATAGGACCAAAGCTGTTACCATTGTTACTCGTGGCTTGATGTATAGAATGGTAATTTGAAGATTGCTGCTGTTGGCCGAGGCTGTTTCGTGATCTTGGATTATTGTTGATGAACATAGTGTCTTGATTCTCGATATTAAAGTCTTGATGATGATGACTAGAAAACATGTAAAGAAAGAAAGAAAAAAGAAAAGGAAGTGATACTTTATCTTTTTTCTCTTTTGTCTCAGCTGATAAAACAGCTTACTATATATAGTCGATTGTGTCCAGTTCACTATCATTTGAACTGTAAGCAATATTACTACAAGTCAAGATGGCACAGACCAATCCCATCTGATTGTGCATTATTCACTCAAAAATGCATCATTAATGAGCGTGTTTTATGTCAAACAAACATATATATATATATAAAAATTACCAAGAGGAATCAATAACCATGCCATTGCTAAGCAGCTTAATTTTATCCCTGGCCCATGCTTCAAACAGTTGACTCATTTTTAAACGATTCTTTTCACTATATACATTCACGGTAGGTACTATACGATGGATGTCCATACTGGCAAGGAATAGAGCCAATTCTCGAAAACTTGAATGTTCCGAGTAAGGAATGCCATAGATTTTGACTAATGGGGTATCATAAATTGGCTTAAGCGCAGTTAAATCAGCTGGTCTTGCCCTGATTATTGATTCAAGTGACCTTTTTTGAGTGTCTGCTGATGCACGAAAGGTCCATCCGGTTGGTCTAAAAGCAATCATTTGTGTAAATTCAGGCTGCAAACTGCGGAAGTATGCCTCCAGATTCTGAGTACCTTGTAATTAGCATGCATCTTTTATTTCTTTAAGTATACTAACCTCGGGTAGTATATGGCCTAAAGGAATAACGTGTACTTGAGCCTCTTTAGGTACATCGGTCAGCAAGTCATTGAGTTCTTGGTCCTGAAATGTATCCAGTATGGCTTTCTTTTGATCTGTTACAAATATCTTGCTATTCAATGATTTGGCTATTTCTATAGTGAAGTGAATCAGACCCTGCAATGCTATGCTTTGCCAAGTAACACTAACCTATAAATATACGTTCTTTTCCAAGTGAATAGGTCCCTACTACCACCAGTAACTTTACTTGCTCCTTCACGGTTTCCTTCTGTACGAACCAATGATTGATTTTAGGATCTTCGTTCCTCATGGCTTCATTGCTTTGATGACGTTTAACCACTTGACATGCTGATGCAATGCAAGCGTCTTGTGAAGGAAATGAATACTTGGGATCAAGGTACGTAGTGTCTAAATACACAATGTCAAGCGGCTTATCTTTTAGCATGGGATGCAGACACATTTTTGGACAAGCGCGAAAGTCTCCAGTATGCAAATACCTCAAGTTATCTTTTGTAGTAACCAAAAAGATCACAGCGCCTGGACAATGATTAGCATCGATCAATGTTACAGTGAGGCCATCTGTGCCTGATAATAAACAAGGTATGTTCATGGGTAGCGGGTGGATGAAATCTGCAGCGACACCAAGCCTGGTTTTGACTAAACGAGCCGTGATTTCAGAACAGTAAATGGGCCCATACATCCAATTGGCTGTCAAACCCATATAATGATCGCTATGGAAATGACTGAGCAAGTAACCTTCACAGTCTTGTATTTCTCCAAATGAAAACGCGTCTACCACCACACGTGTGCCAGCTAGTCGCTTATAATAAGGTAAAGGACGTCGCTTTTTTTCAGTTGAGGCTGATCTGGGCTCACCAAACCAGCTTTGTTCGCTTTCGTTCATGCCTGGAGCTATGTCCTGCTTCTTTGAACTCCAAATACCACAAACCTTGAAAGTCGAGTTATGAAACAGCTTGGCCCAAGACTTGGTAAGTACTGTTTTCGTGTTGGTTTCCTCTATAAGCGGCAGATCTTGGGGTGTACCACATTTATTGATTTCTACTTTTTTAATATCGGTTTGCTTTTCCTGGTCTGAAGCAGACGTCGTCTGGGATGGTGCTGGATTATCGTCCCACTCGATCGAGTCCAAACAAGTATTGACATGTTGTTCTAATTGCATTATAGACATTGCTTTAAACTCATTGCAAATGGGACAAGCAGGAGTAGTTGATTCCGCAGTTGTGTTTTTGAAAAAATAGTATTGTAGAGTATTTTGTCTCTTGTTTGCATTGCAGCCAGGCGTTTCAGACTTGGATAATCTGCGCTTTGTGATACTTGAATTCACATCTGACTTTGACATAGGCATTGTATTTCAGTGATTAGGATCAGAGTAAAGAAGTATCTGAATGACTCTTGGGACGAGTTTTTTTTAAAAAAAAATTATGCGCAGTAATGATTATCTAGATATTTCAGTTTGTAGTTTTCTATAGCATGCCTTGGTGTAAAATATAGGAAGAGGATTATATTGTCTAATTTAGATAATCTATTAATACGTACACTATTTTGTTTTGGCAATTACAATTGCAATCACTACAAGGCTCAATTAAAACATTACGTTAAACTCGTTGCAATAAAACACTACATCTTTGGATCCAGTTAGCATATGCCTGAGTTAACGTGTAATGATGGACAACAGCTTATTTGAAACAGTGCAAACTCTTTTGTATTTTGCTTTTCCCCAGGAATCCATTAGTGGATCTCAACTGATTGTTGAATTGTATACGATTTAGTAATTGAAGATGCAATTACCATAATAATGCTATCGCGCAAGGTTCTCTCGAATCCAGGAAATTTTTAGAATGAACCGATACAAACAAAGTTCATTAATAAATGCTACGTATAATTAAATGGTGCATCGTATGACAAATCCTCTCCTACTGGATATTTTGCTTAATTCATGAAAACTATCTTGATAAAAATGAATTTTAAAATTTAGATATGCCTTGTTTTTAATAGATAGGATATTTATTTTATTACTATAATAAACTGCTATGCTGCATCAGTTACACGTAATGTAGCTGTCAGTTGTAATAGATAGCTGTGTGCAGAGTTTTTCATCCAAAGATACAAAGGTGTAATCATAGCACACGCATAGTGATAGCAAGAGACCAGGATTGTTGACAAAGTCTTGTTTGCACGTATAAATACAGACATTGGTAGACGAGAGGATGTGGTATACATTCAGGAACCCTTATGGAGGCTACCATCCTAGTTAGATAGGGACTAGTATACACAAAAATATCAAAAATATCCTTGTTTACTCTCAGGTACGATATACTTACGATAACTATAAACTATGCCTCGAAAATGAAGCCTTTATGTTCCAAAAAAAACAGTGACTTTCAGATATTTAGGGCCGAGGGTAATATCTTTTTTTTATACTTCTCGACCAATTCCGGTTTAATGTCGCATATGAACGCGGTATCTAATACATCATTATTTGCCTATTGTCTAATAGATATACGGCATTTTAGTGATTGGATGGAAAGAGCAAGCGTTTCATGTAATCTAGTTTTAATGACATGTATTTTTTTCTATAATTATTCCCAACCAAATGCTGTAATCGATAAACAGTGAGCTCTCAGAATAAGTTCCCGTATCTATTATACACCTCATTTACTCGCAAACCAACTAATATACTATACTTATCAACAAGCCACAGTAAATGGCACATACTTCAAAAAGAAATTTGAATACTACTCTATTGATCTCTCATCTGATCTCGGTCAAATGCTACATCAAATGATTAATTAATATCTAAACTAGACTGTTTTCTCTATTGGAACCTCTGTTGAGCTGAGGCACAGCCAAAATTGTATATTAGTCAGTGATTGTAGATAACTCTTGTCGCATCATTAATAACCTTAGTTGGCGTTAACAGCCAATGAACGTTCAATGTATTTCAATTGTTTATACTAGAGTGTCGGGGCCTTTTCCATGAATTAATAACGGTAGCTATGCTTGTATAACGGCTTGATGGTTGCGTACAAGACTATTGTTATTTACTTTGATGATTTTATTTGCTATAGCGACCATGAATTATCTAATTTTGACAGCGCTTACTTTCTAGCTGTCAAAAGTGACTATCAATTTTTTTTTCCTGTACAAAACCAGCAAGTTCAAAAGTTTTAAAAACTTGGTTAAAACACTAAACATGTTATACGTTGTTGGCCTTGGTTTAGGTGACGAAAAAGATATCACAGTTGCTGGTTTAGAAGCTGTCAAAGGCTCTGAACGTATCTATTTGGAAGCCTATACCTCTATCCTGACTGTTGGAAAGGAAAAGTTGGAAGAATACTATGGCAAGGACGTTGTAATTGCCGATCGTGAGATGGTAGAGTCTGACAGTGACACCATTCTTGCTAATGCCGATAAAGTCGACGTCTCTTTCTTGGTTGTAGGCGATCCTTACGGGTAAGTACCTGATTGTGAAAGAACTGAAGATGTGTTCTAAATGTGTATTGTTCAGTGCCACAACACACACCGATCTTGTTATTCGTGCTCGTGAAATGAACATTCCTGTCAAGGTTATCCATAATGCTTCTATTATGAATGCTATTGGTGCTTGTGGTCTTCAGCTTTACAACTTTGGTCAAACTATTTCTATTGTGTTTTTCACTGAGACATGGCGCCCTGACAGTTTTTATGACCGTATCAAGGAAAATCATCAATTCGGTCTTCATACCTTATGTTTATTAGATATCAAAGTCAAGGAGCAAAGCATTGAAAACATGGCAAGGTGAGAGAGAGAGAGAAAGAATGCGCGATTGATTGCGATTGTATAGTATAACTAATGTAAATAATAGAGGCCGTTTGATTTATGAGCCTCCTCGTTACATGACCGTAAATCAAGCAGTAGAGCAGCTTTTGGAGATTGAAGAGAAGCGTGGAGAGGGCATCTGTAAGCCAGATTCATTGGCTATTGGTTGTGCTCGTATTGGTACAGATACCCAAAAGATTGTAGCTGGTACTTTGGAAGAGCTCGTTGATGTGGACTTTGGCGGACCTCTCCATTCTCTTGTTTTAATCGGTTCTCGCATGCACGAAATGGAAGCTGAGTTTGTCAAGGAATATGCCTTTAATGCTGAGTCATTTAATGCGATTGTCAAGAGAGACTATGTACATTAAATAAAAATTCACCTATTGGGGTTTCAGTACTGAACTGATTCAGCGAGGCGGTTTATTTTTCATTAAAAAGAACGTGTTTATCAACAGAAAGTCTTCTCTTTTACTAATTATCTTATTCTATAAAATGGCTAATAATAGCGAAAAGGTAGCTCAGAAGGCCGAAGAAATCGAAACTAAAGCTCGACGTGGTGTTTCAGAAGCAGCAGATAAAATAGATCAAGCTTTGGATGGTACAAGTAGCGATGTGGATAGAGCTGCCAAACGTGCCGAAGACGAAGTCAATAAATTGAAAGCTGAATTGGCTGATCTAAAGAGAAGAGCTGGTCCCAAGATCCAAGAGGCCGAAAACTACTTGACTTCTCCTACAGCGATCAGCTTCTATAAGGGTTTAATTACTGGCGCTGCGCTCGTATTCGCGTATAAAAAGTATATTAATACTAATTCAAGATTATACTAGTTAATCTGTAGAATAAACTCATTCATTTGAATATTATATAAAATACGTTTTATTATCACAAGAAAGGGCATTAGCTTTCTTCTTCATAACCTTGTTATGCAAATATTATCCGGCTATACTCATTTTGTATTTGTTGAAAAGAATCATTAGACACCGCTCATCCGCTATTTTAGAAGAGGATTTCGCTTGCTCTCCGCTGATTGCTTAGCCATTCATCCTAAATTTCATGATCGATTTTTATATGCACATTACAAACAACTTTTGAACATGATAAACATATATAATCATCTTTAAACTTTGACATTTACAGAGGCTTATAGAGAGATGCTGAGTATTAACCAATGCAAAAGCCTCCAGAACGAAAACAAATAAATTCAATTGTCTTAATAGGCTCTTTTATGAAGGTTTAATAGATCAAGCAACTCATTGTGCATATGAGTTACTAATCAGATGCAACATTTGATGGGGATCGGTCGAGAGATCAATCGATTATAAGAATTAGATTAAATAAGATGCATGCCCATTACGATCGATTACTAAAATGACATACATTCTTTGAACTTTTAACAAATAATAGCCCTAATAAATACAAAGCTTTTTTTTTTTGAACATGTAATAATCCTCGGATGCGACTTGAAACCAGAATCGTTCGAGAAATATAGAAGTAATCAATAAATGAAAAAATTCCGGAGATTTATGCCTTTAAGCCCAGATTTTTGAAAATTGCGTTTCTTATGGGATATTAAGAATGCATTTTCCAGGAATATTATATATATATTGTAGTTGAATATACTTACAGTTATGTCACATATTTTTATTGCAGTTGCGTATACTTACAATTATGTCACGTATTTTTATTGTATGTTTCATCTTAGGAAACGAACGAGCTATGGATGCATTTATAAAGTAGAAAAATAGGGTTTTCATCGAGATAAATATTATGGATTTAATGGAAAATATACATGATTTACGCAACTTCGAATGAACTTTGTCAAAATACACATTGTGTATCTGAATATATTATCCCAAGAGATATTTCGAGCCTCAAGATTCAGTTTCTAAAAAAAAAAAAAAAAAAACTCTACCAAATTTCCGTTACCCAATGGCAAAAGCCTAAGCAATGATATGGTCGAGATAATGACTGGCTGATAGCAGTGAACTAAGTTTTGGCCAAAGTATTGATTACAAGAAACATATACTTGCCCTACAAAAAAGAAAAGAAAATATAGACTAAATTCTAAGATGCATAGGAACATCCTAAAATAGAAAGCATCAGATTAAGTAAAGAATCCGTAAATTACTAGGTTTGCTCGCTGAGAATATATCATCGAGTTCCTGAGATTGGAAACTGAGCTAGATCTCATGACCTATATATTCTCCAGCAGATTCTGATTCCATATCGCGCCATATTAATATATCATGTCTAGGATAAGTCATTCCTTTATCTATATCTTATTTATAAGCTAAAAAATGGTCAATATACCATACTTTTCAATAAGTTGGCCACCACCAGGCATCAAAAACCATATTTTTATTGAAACGAAAATAAGCCAATAAACCAATAGGACAGATCGGAGGTATATTACAATTATCAAATGACCAATAAAATTAGCGGCATGAATCCCGTATACATCGCCTTCTGATACTTACAAACATTGATATAGAACCATAAAATTTAATCACAAGTTAGCGTGCGCTCTGATGATCCGTATATATCCTTAAATTGGTTAATCTTAGTAGTAAGGAGATACAGACACGATTTCATTATGTAAAGGCTTTTACCAAGACATTTGTACCATGTCATCGATCAACAATTCTTCCAAGAGCAACTAGCAGCTTAGATTTTAAATATTGGAGAAACTTATATCTCAAATAGATAATTGCTTGGAACAGTAAATGCAAAACTGAAAAGTACAACGAACGACAAAAAAAAAAAAAAAGTATTTGAAGACTATACCTTACAAAAATAATATAAATCCCGCTTGGCGGACTCCCCGGACATTTCTGTTCGGCATTCCAGAAGCGCTCAACTGTAAATTGAAATCAACCAGTGCAACCATAAGCACACCTTCTCTTTCTTTAGACCATCCAGAATATCAACCATGGTGGTATGTATCAATGCATCAATTATCACAGCGAAAGAGAGAGAGTGTGAGAGAGAGTAGATCAATCGAATCAAATCAATAGATGCATCTAAAGAATGGATGGATTCAACCAAAACATCGTGGCTCGCCCTAAAAATAATAGCCAAATCTTTCAATTGACAGTAATGTGTGGATTTCTCGAAAATCATTCGACCTCGACGTTGAATCACCACTCCACGATATCTACAAAGGACTTCCAAGCCCTGTAGATTAACCTACTGTCTCTCCCTCTCTCTTTCTCTTTTCTTTCTCAAGTGGTGTATAGAATGGAATTCTAACTCTCTCCTTTATAGCAAGGTACTTTCAAGCGTCAAGTCGAAGTTGGTCGTGTTGTTCTCATTAACTACGGTGCTGATGCCGGTAAGTTGGCTGTTATCGTCGATATTGTTGATCACAACCGTGCTCTCATCGATGGTCCCACCACCGGTGTCGTTCGTCAAGCTTTCCCCTTCCGCCGTATGGTCTTGACTCCTCTTGTCCTCAAGAACCTCCCTCGTGCCGTTGGTCAAACTGCCCTTGTCAAGGCTTTGGAGAAGAACGAGACTGTTGCTGCCTGGAACAAGACTGCTTGGGCCAAGAAGCTCGAGCAACGCAAGGTTCGCTCCAACTTGTCCGACTTTGACCGTTTCAAGTTGTTGAAGTTGAAAAACCAAGTAAGTTTTTTTCTATGTGGATAGTGTATATGGGGGATATTAACTATTTTGTTATGATTATAGCGTCGTTTCGCTGTCGGTTCCGCCGTTGCTGCTGCCAAGAAGCAAACTGCTTAAATATACTTTTCTTTGTCTTCCATGTATTTCAATAAAACGTTAAGAAAGGGCTTCTTTCTTTCTTGATAGTCTCTTTTAATTACTAGCGAAAGAAAAATGGTTTATTATTCAAGAGATGAAAGTTTAAATAATTTCTTCAGATACTGCCTTCGATGATCTAGTAGTGTCTTTTTCATCTAGAATAGCAGAAGTAGTATTATTAGTGTTATCATCATCATCCATCAAATCGAGGTTGTGATTTGAAGTAGTATCTTCGGTTTTCTTGCTAGTGGTAGCTAAAACTACAGGCGGCAAAGCTTCTTTTTGCAGTGATGGTTGATCTGCTTCTGATTCGCTATCTGAAGCTGCAAGGTATCCTCTATTATGGTAATGGTCTTGTTTAGTTTTGGGAGTTTGTAAAACCACCACTTGCTGATCTTCAGCAGCCTGCTGCTTTTCTTTAGCTTCCCTGATGATTTCCTCTACTGTTTTTGTTGGCTCATCATTACCCAATCTTCTACGTTTATAAAATAAAAGATATGCTGCAGTAGTCTAGCTCACAGTATTAATATAAAAGCTATAATTTATATATTATATCTATTTACCTTGACATCTGATACATCAACCTTGGTAACATGTGAATCATCAAAATTGTACCAATTTCCATCTTCAAAATTCTGAGCAAATGAAGTATCTATATGCAGTTGAGATGAGTCTATGCTATTTTCTTGTAGTTTGATACTTACAATGACCACCACCTAAACCACCAAAGTGATTATCAACACCGTACAAGTCGTAAATCAAGCGATCTTCATCCTTCACCTTAGTGTGATCCTCAATACTCAGTACGCGATCAGTTAAATCAAGCTCTGAGGCAGGGAAATCAATTAATGCATCAATCTTGTCTCTCCAAGTACGCGAATGACTGAAACGTTTCAAGTGAACCACCATGATTTCAGGCATACGCCAAAGATCAAATTTTTTTGTAGCGCGTTGATGC
This sequence comes from Actinomucor elegans, assembly GCA_026027325.1. Classification (NCBI taxonomy): domain Eukaryota; kingdom Fungi; phylum Mucoromycota; class Mucoromycetes; order Mucorales; family Mucoraceae; genus Actinomucor; species Actinomucor elegans. The sequence goes on from JAMSLZ010000003.1 coordinate 3,519,960, forward strand.
TTCTTACACTTGGGACAATACCATAAATCCTCTTCACTCAACTCTTCTTCCTTGGTAAACTCATCCAAACAGTCAGACAATGTCACTTGCTTCTTTTGATTTGTTTGATTTGATTCTATGTTAGGATCGCCTAAATTATGTATAGAATTCCAAGCTTCTGTACATACACCACTCTCATTGGAATGAAGACGAGCAGTACCAAACAGCTCTTGAGCTTTTCTGGGAGTCCATTCTAATAAAATGCCTTCACCTTGGCGAATGATTGTACTGGGGGGACATACCACTTTATGTTTAGGAAGTACAGGAGTAGTAGCCAAAGGAGCAGGTGCAATGAGAGGCGACAAAGGTTTACCAGCCATGAAGTTATCACTATTGTTATCAGAATGGAAAGAGGCATTATCCATTGAGTCATGATCATCAGCTTCTGTTTCATCTTCATCAGCTTGATCTGGAGTATCAATAGCATTGGAAGATGTGTTTCCGAACAAGGCAGCAGCATCCTCAACCTGATCATCGTCTTGATCCATCGTATTATTAGGCAAGACAAGTGAATCTTCCATCTCAGTGTCAGACTCTGATTCAGACTCTGTTCCCTCTTGCTGCTTCATGTATTCTTCACGTTGCTTCTGTTCAGCTTGTGCTCGTTCATGGAGATCAACAAGGCCAGACCAGTTTTGGACACTAGGCAAGAGCTCATCTGGTTCTCTACTGTATGAACGAGGAGCCGAAAATACCTTCATAGTAAACAAATTACTTATAGGTTCAACCTTCTTGCCGCCAGCGGGTGTAACAGCAGCAGCAGTATGAATAAGATTATTGCTAGGCGTAGAGTCAACCTCCATGTCATCATTAATAGGACTTGATGATTCAGTTACAATAATCGCGTCTCTATCTTGCTCGGCCATGACAGATTCATAGCCTGGAGGTTGTTCTTGCTCTTCTTCTGTAAGAAAAGGATTTGTACTATTCTCTTTCACTTCTTCAAACAATTTGATATTTGCGTATCTTTCAATATGTTGTAATACTAGATGATAGAGTAATTCAGGCTTGTTGGCATCTTTACGAGGCACAGCAAGGATCATAGGATCACCAAACTGAGAAATACGTTCGCTATTACTATTGTAAGAATTTTCATTCTTGCTAACAGTGGCGCAATATACAGGGAAGACAATCAGCTGGTTTTCATCGATTGGCTGCTTCTCCTCATCATCTTCAGAAGGTGCGCTGTAACGGCTATAGGAATACCTTGCCTTCTTCTTGGGGACAGGAGGCACAGCACCAGGTAATTGATACACATAGATAATATCAGAAGCGCCAATACTTGCAACAGGTTCATATTGAGGGTAGACCTTGTAGATCTTATGGCTAAATAATTCAATTACCAAAAGCTATTATAGCATATTAGCCTAGTGATAAACAGTAAGCGTCTCATTCTTACCGAGTTTGGATCATCCACGGCCATCATCTTGGCCACTTCTTTTTGAAGGTGAGCAATACTTGCTTCTTTACTCAAAGTAACGACAACACGTTGTAATTGCTGAGAAGGATCATAAGGAACATAGACAATAGTCACTTTGCTCTTTTTCTTGATAGGAAGCGGTAAAGACAAATACATGAAAGGATCAAAGGTGACAGATACCTAGTGTACTGTGTAAGCAGCTTACTGTGCAACTATATCGTGTACTTACATTTCTACACTCCTCACAGATCAACCTACTCTTAAATTGACCTTGGAACAAATCCACAATAACGGAATCATTTCTAGCGCGGTGATAATCCCAGCTACGCTTAGCAATTTCGGCGTCTTTCATACCGTCAAAATCAGGCAACTCAATATAAGGCTTTTTGATAATTCGATTCAAATCTTCGTGAAGACCATCCAGCAAAAACGCTAATAACTCTTGTGTATCATGCTGCTGATAGCCGCTAAAAGACGAATTGAATCGGCCAATAGTATATTTAAAGTCTCTTGGTGGAATACTATGAGCCTGTCCGCTCCATAATCTTTCAATCAATTCGCCATAGGCTTCAGCTACTTGTCCTTTCATGCCTAATGGATTATCCCGGTTCAAATCCTTCTTATAATTATCGGCCAAAAACCATTTTGTCAATTGTGGTGTATTACTGAGACACTGAAGAGCCGAGTTCATGAAGCAAGTATTACCCAAGTTTTGTAAACCACATACACCGCGAGTAAATCGAGGTACACTAGGTGGTGGAGGTGGTGGAGGAGTTGTTACCGAAGAAGTTGTCAAATTGTTGAATCCATTAGCAAATACGCTTGAAGCTGAAGAAACCGAGGATGAATCTGATTGTCTTTTCAATTGATCGGAAGGGTATGAATCACCTTCTTTGACTTCAATTGCAATGGAACACTGGCCCGTGTGTCCCAAAGTAGCATCATCGCCATCTGTTTCTACCAGAAGAGCTTGGTTCAATAACTGAACAGATATATTGGGTGTCATCCCTAAGGGTTCCTCTCTCAATCTCCAAACTTGAATTTCAGTAGACTCTTGAAGATCAAACGCGTTTTTGACAGCGCTCATAAATTCAGTGACAAGGGACGTTTGAGATAAGGTAATGACAGGACAGCGTTTTAACTGACTGATAGGTTTGCCATTGGTAGCCTCCACCGAATACAATTTGAATTGAGGAGGATATAGTTCAACTGTCTTTTCATCATCTGTAGAGATAACTAATCGCTTTATAGGCTCAATACTATCAGGCGTAGCCCCGTACCTAAATAAGAGTACTTAGATACACGTCTTTTACACTTTTTATAAAATATATACCAGCTAATTAGCTCATCCCAAGCTGATTCTGGCACAGCATAAACTGTGTCATCGAGTACTAAATCTTCCGCAAGTTTGCCATTAGACAAGATGGAGATATTATTGATAGGACCTGGAGGACTTTGTTGACCGAGATTTCGAACTTCTGGGGCAGGACTGTTGAGGCGAGAACAGTACTGTTTCCAGCGAGTGTACCAAGTTTTCGAAACAAGACACCAAGTTTCGTTGTCTTTTAAATGCTGTTCCTGCAACTGGGTAACTATTTTAAGTTGATCTTTCGGATCAGTTACTGTAGTGGCTTGCTCTTCTTCGCCAATACTGGCTTCTCTTGCTCGTTTTGTCGAGATTGGACTCTTGTCTAACTCAGAGTCTGACATTTTGCTTCTTTTACTGGGAACTGTTATTTTTGATAAAATAGAAACAAATAGAAAGAACAAAGTTTTTTTTTCTTTTCTTTTCTTTTTTTTTTTTTTTTTTTTTTTTTTTTTTTTTTTTCTTTTACTAGTTCAGAAAGTTACGTACTGTATTAAACGCTGAGCGCACAACAAGGACTGCTTTTTTAGTTAGCTCTTGTGAGGACGTTGAATGAATTCGAGGAAAGATAAATATTCTGATAAAAATACCGCCTTTTTTTTTACATTGTTCGACGAACAATCAAATGATCTACGAGTTTTATTAGACAGCCTTGTGTCAATTATGTTCTTATTACATCAGATCGTGATAAAGTATTATAAATTTTCTTGATTCTTCCTTATTTAAATCCCGCTACCCAATGAAGACCTTGCATGAAACTGCCGTAGTGATACCCTTTTTAGGCTAATGGAACAACTAAAACAGTATATTGACTCGTTTTATAACAGTGAAATAATTTACAGACCTATAGAAAAATCACTATTGAGTAAACGCATATAAATGGTGGCACCAGTATATTTTTCATAATGATTGCGTGGTTCTGTTTCATATACATTTGAATTTAGCCTTTTATCCCAGTTATTTCGAGTTTGTATTATCAGTATATATTAATAATACAGTGTTTCTAGCATATGCGATGATTGATCATGATTATGAAGCATTGATCAGATATGACATTTCATTTAATCGGTCGAAAACTGCATTGGCAGACGCGTGTTACTATTGTTTAAAGGATAAAGGGGGTCGTTTAATGTGCCATTTTACGCAAAGCTTGTTTTTTTGGATGACCGATTTAATCTGTAGTTATTCTCTCGGATAGATTATCTCGCATTTCTTATCCAACATACAAACCGCCATTTTTTTAACAATAATGTTATTCTTGCGTATACTCGTTTTTTCTGACCCTGCATCAGTTAATTGAAGGATAAAGCTCTCTGCCGTATCTTCAACCGGAGGGCAAAGAGAGTATAGCCATTGTGCACACATAATGATATAATCAGATACTTTGTAAAACATTCACGTACCTCAAAATTATCTATTAATCACTCAAAGTTGCCGGATTCTATTGTGATTATGGTAATATAAATAGAATAGCAAGTGAAAGTATTCACAGAGAAATTGTAAACACTATTTGCACTTTTACAAATAAGAAAGAAGACATTTTCAAACTTTAGATTATTAATAACAGATAAAATAGAAACTACTCCGTAAGCTTACAAGCACTGACAGATTATTAAATCCCTTATATTATTATTATTTTTTGTCAGAATTATTGAGGCAGGAAAACAATATGATATTGGTATCAAGTGGAGTGATCAAAAGTAAACTGGCAAGGAAAATGATACAGCTTGAGGGCAAAATCTTCAACTATAGTAAATCTTTTAGGAAATTTTGAAAATAATGATACCATGCCTGAAGAGCTGAACTAGCCGCAAACTTCTTTAGAGCCTTTAGAGAGAGCAAAAAAAGCCACATCTAAAGAACTTCTGACATCATGCAAGTTTTTAAAGGGATTTACTGATAGGTATTTGTTGAAACAAGACATGAAGTAATATATGTCCTGTTATAGTATCCGGTACTAAAGACAATGGTTATAAATAATAAAGCGGCAATAAAATAAGAGGCGTAAATAAGAAATCAGCTATCTTGATAGTACATATCTAATTCAGCAAGACATTACATCTGTTAAATTAAGAAAATCAAGCAGGAAGCTGCTACATACTTTCCAAGATTAAATGATAAAGGCATTGATTATTTGTCAACTTCCAAAGATGTAATGAGAAGACTAAGTGCTCATAATATGCTTTAATGGACTTTTTGTTTTCGTAAGTCAAACTCACTATCCTTGGCATTGCTGATAGCTCTGTATTGAAGATATTCATTACTAAAGTTTCCATATTTCTTCAAGATTAGATTTATACCTTGATTAGATGCACTCTCGCTACATTTTCGTCTCTGTTTTACCCAGGTCAAAGAAACTATCTATACTCTCTTTTATTATTCGATTTTCGAATTGTATTATCCCGCTGTTATCTTGCTTTTCAAATTGGAAAATTATCAAGGACACTATTGCCATTTTAGACGAATCGACTCTCATTCTAAATAAAACAACGTAAGCTTTAAAGAGAGTATATGATGAAGTAAAAGATGTTGAAAGCCAATCTCACTGGAAAGATACTCTTGCTCGACTATACCTGAAAAAACGAACGATTTTTAATGGTTTTCTGAATTAAGTAGCAAACATGTTTAGACTACTTATTCATTCTTGATTTATTTCCTCTTTTTCGTCATTTCGCTACAGCACAAATGCATTTTTTCCCTTTTCACTTTACTTGTGTTATCATGTTCTTTAAAGCAATCTATTGTATATACCTTCTCTGCCACTTTCCGCTGCAAGTTTAAGGAAATAACAATATTCTTCAGCAAGAAGCTTAACTGATCTTTTTTCCTTAAAAGACAACGAGGTTCCTAATGAGCAACTCGACAATATTTAACGAGAGTAGCTTTGAAGATATCGAACCAACGTCGGATAATCCAGTTGATCATTTAGTATTCGTTATTTATATATTTCTCTAGGTCATATATATATATATATATGTATATAGAACGTTAGATGAGTAAAGCTCTCATAAGACTTATAGCATACCTCTCTCGCTCAGAATTAGTAAATGAAAATAGCCAGTGAATAAGACTGCATAATACTATACGCAATTACTTTTTATTATTGGTTTTTTTGGCAACATGACTATCATCAATACTAACAACGGTGGCATTTTCACTATTAGTAGTACTAGCAAGAGACACGTTACTTTTATCTGCCCCGGCCGTGAACATACTAGTTGGCTTCTTTTTGTCTTCCTTCTTCTTCGTTTCGCAGCTCTCTAAATTTTCAATACGACGCAGCATGTGCCAAATGAAATCCTTGTTGGTCCAATACGAGAAATGAGCACGAAGACCTATCAAATACTCATTTGCAATCATCGACATGACACTATCAGGTTGCAGTACAAAGTCCATACGATGCTTGCCTGGTAACAAGTTGATGTACTCTTGCTCCTCTTCTTCGCTGTCTGCGGTTTCTTGTTGATCATTAGCAGATGATTTAGGTACAGTGGCATCTTGAGCTACTTCAGCGCGTGATTCTCCTGGACTTGTCACTCCTGGACCAGGTTTATGTAGTTCCTTGTTCAAATCTAGCCAAAGATTATCACCACCGTCTGCATTGAGTTCTGTATGATTATCATCATTGCTCTTCGAGCCTTCGTCTGTCGAGTTGGTTCTGTGTTTATCAAAATTGACGCGAGCACGCTCAAATGAGTCAAGACGGACACCATCAATACCCAAGACTTCAACCAAGTGCTGACGTTTAGGTTGATGGTCTGTCAGGGTTTTTCTTAAGGCAATACGTTCTGGTTGTTTCTCCTCACCAATTCTATCTAGATTGCTGCTCATTTTGTTACTAGTTAATACAGAACCATCCGAGTTTTGTTCTAAGGACGTAGAATAAATGGAACCTGCTGGAGTCGTATTTCCATAAGTTTTGGACCGTATTTTGATAGAAGGTCTTTTTGGATGCAACACATTATCCATGGAGCGATTATTAAGTGTTCTATCTAAATCATCTCGCAGTGCCAATAATTGTTCTCGCGTTTGTTCGCGTAAGGGATCCCAAGTGATTATGCCATTCACCAACTCATTGCTGTTTTGGTTCACACAATTATTTTTTCCTGATTCACTGTGTTGAGGACTGTTTGCGATAGTACCACCTCCTCGTGAGAAATATTGGAATAAAGAGGACATGAATCCGCCGTTGGATGATCCTCTGGGTATTTGTTTCGTATTTTGCAAGGTGGTATCTTCCAAGGTGGTATCTTCCAAGGTGGTATCTTCCAAGGTAGTATCTTCAGTTATGCCTGCATCCGCTGCGTCAGAGGTAGCATCGTATAGGGTTTTAGCAGCCTTTTCATCTTGTTTCCACGAAAAGAAAGATAAGAATCCAGCAGATAAAGGAAAAGAAGGCATTGAAGGAAAAGAAAATGATGGGCCTATAGGCACTGATCTTTCTACTAGTACGGCTGGTTTATCTGTGAAATAATCATGAAACAGCGGTTCAAATCGATAACCCTACACACTATGTTAACTAGGCAGCTTTAGTTTCAATGTGTCAGGATGCTTACCAAGGGGTCAAAAGGATGAAAAATGTTTTCAAACTTGATATCAAAGTCTGGATGATATAAAGTAGGATTTTGACCTCTGAATGTTAATACAGCGCCCACAGGCGAACCGAGACCAAAGAAAAAGTGAGGTTTAAAGTCCAGTTTCGAGAAATTAATATCCAGCTTGCTGTACATGTCGATTTCATCTTTTGTTTGAGGCTTTCTTTGATGAGACAAGATATCCCAGGTAATGATGCCACCTAATGAATAGCCCATAATAATAATTTTGCCATCGAAATCAGGATGTTTCTCGATAAAGTTGTGATAGGAAGTGTTGAATAATGAAGTAACATTATCTATAATGTTCTGGCCTCTATCTTTTGAAAAGTAGAATAGTACATCCGCAAGGTAGTCATTTTCGATCAAGCGAATAGTGGGTATAGATTTGAGGGTAATTTTGTTAAGGATTGGGTCTACTTGTTCATGAATATGTCGATGCCATTCAATAGGTATCAACTCTATGCGTACATTGTGATCTGGTACTTTAGCTTGCAATATTTGTCTTGTTGTTTCTTGTAGGTTTTCAACTGATAGATTGATTAGTATAAATTAACTGTCATATTTTAGTGATACGTTACTGTGTTCATAGAAATGTCCATACTGTTCTGTTTGCTACACAAAAAAAAAGAGATCAATTTCACATGCTACAACCCTTATAAGAGTTTTACCTGTCCAATACCCTACATGCGTATGATTTATTAGAAAAATGTTTCAAAAGATAAGACGAAACTTACATGAATAACGAATATCAAATGATCAACTGGCTTATCCGATGTTGGCTCAATATCTTCAAAGCCGTTCTCGTTGAATACTGTCGACTGTTCTTCGAGTTGCTCATTAGAGACCTCATTGTCTTTTCTCAAAGGAAAAAAAAATTAGTCAAGCTTCTAGTATGTATTTTTTTTTTTTTTTTTTTTTTTAGTTTATTACCTAAACTTGTAGCAGAAAGTGGTGGAGAGGGTACATAGGTCGCTTCAAAGAACATGATATGGTATAAGTGAAGTAAAAAGGAAAGAAAAAGGAATTTCAGTGATAACCAAAAGATATAAGCCCAGAAATGGGAAAATTACTTTTCGGTTATCCAGAATGACATCACAGAGTACAACTACTACGTGTATATCAAAGAGACGTCCATAGAATCATTTATTCACCTTACGTCAATGTTTACAATGTGGCTTATATAATCCATTAAGGCATACCTGTCATTATGAACTCGCAGGAATGATAGCATCGTTCAAAGAAATGTATAGAACCCCCTTAGGGCAAGGTGGTGCTTCATACACTACTGTTCATAGAAGCCCTGACTTGTCAAGTTATGCATTTATAGTCTCAATATTTGCACAATAAAATAACATGCTCTGAAAGTTAAGTCTCTGCGTATAGATTCTATTGTATACTGTTTAGCAGTATATTATGAGTTTGCAGAATTCGGAAATACTGCTTCATTGTATATAAAAACAATGAGACGCTTTCGGTTAATTAGTTTTTGAATAATGGCGCCATCTGGATAATGAAATATCCCGAAAAATAGGCTCATCTGACCACTAAGAGCGACGCTTTAACCTCGTTGCTATGGAATCTTCTATAGATCGGCAATGGTTGCTATGGTGAGTGACTTGTTTTTGTTTGTTGCTATGCAAATGTGACTGCTTCAAGAGCATTATGATGGTTACTCTAGAGATTAAGATAAGCATTGCATCTCGGAATTCGCCAGTGCTTTAGCATTTGGTCAGCTAGATTTTGGTGCTATAGAATGATTGCACGATCAATATGAACTAATGTCCTATAATTAGCATACATGAACTTACTCAAGTTATTGAAATGAAAAGATTAGAAGTTTTCCGAAGAACTGGTATAAGAATCAAGATTTATTAACTTTATGGAAATAAGGGAAGGTTACATTGTAAAAATAGAAGTTGAAGGTGCGTCCGTGATGTATTCATTCAAAGATTCTTTTTGATTAGAAAAGACTTATTCCCCTTTCCCCTATCAATAAAAATTTCAATTATTGTGCTGCCCTTTCTTTCTTTTTTTTTCTTTTTTAAACCTTTTTAATAATAACCCTTTTTTTTCTCTTTCCGTCTTACCTTATATAATGTTTCGAATTCCAAGTCGATTCATTTTGCTATTCATTACGAGTTACTTTATCATTACAATACATGGGCAATCGATGAGTGGATTAGGACCTATTCAAAAAGAGGTACCTTGGCGAGCAGGACATGCTTCAGGTAGGCTAGTCCGCTGCGAAATTTAAAAATTACTTATTAATAATAAAATAAAGCCTTTCAATACCCTTATGTTATACTTTATGGAGGCTCACAAGATAACACTTCATCTACAAATACTTATGCAAATAAAGGTTCAAATGAACTATGGGCTTGGGATACTCGAAATGGTTCATGGTACAAGCCAAGCGTTCAGGTACAAGGCGGGGTTTCAATGCTACCGCAAATTTATTTCAAAGCTACCAGTTTACCGAGTCAAGGCCAGATTATTGCTCTTGTGAGTAATACAACGGGTGGTTCTGCGAATGGAGTGTTACAAAAATTAGATATCAACAGCTGGTCATGGAGTTTTCCGACATCCAGTAAGTATTCGGTAAATGATATGACATAAACTAATATTGTTTCAGATTTTCAAGCTTCAGCTAGAACAGTTGGGTATTCAATGCTGACTATCAATAATACTATCTATACTTATGGTGGGTTATCAGTGGACGTAAATGGATTTGCTACTTCAAATGCTGTACAGAATACTCTTTCTTTGTTAGATGCCAATAGTTTTCAATGGTCTCCAGGCTCTAATGGCTTAGGGTTAAGTGATCATACTACCTGTTATTTAAAAGCCTGCAACTGCTTGGTTACATTTGGTGGAACACCGACTGGTAATCCAATCGATGTAACGGATGTAAGTGTGTAATTATAACTTTTCTTACTCATTATGGATAACAGTTATTAATAGGCTGTCAATTTATATGATTTGAATAAGAGAGTATGGAATATTCAAGGCATTCCTACTACTGCTGGTGCTTCAGCTCCAGGTGCAAGACGACTACATACTGCTAATTGTCTAGATGATATTATGATTATTTATGGTGGTGGTGCTAATCAACCTGTAGATAATGACGTATGGATACTCAATGCTACTTCCTATCCAACTATGGTTTGGCAAAAGATAAACATGGCAAACCAAAATCAAGGGCCAAATATACGCATGGGTAATTATATTGCTTCTTTATTTATTATGATTTTGCTGATCTTCCTAAAGGACATTCTGCTGTATTGGATGAGGCCAACAAGAAAATATATATTTATGGTGGTTGGGGCGTCACTACAAATGATAACAATATGTATGTACTTGATGTCAACAATTGGAGTTGGACTCGTGTAGCTAGCACTGTAAATCCTCCAGATGCCTTGCCAACTGTCGATGGCGCCACACCTTCACCCACTCCAAGTGGTAGTCAACCAAGTGCAGGCACAATTGCAGGCGCTGCAGTAGGCGGTGCCTTAGGTTTGATCATCATTGCTGCAATTGCCTTGTTTGTTTTCAAACGTAAACAAAGACAAAAGAAACAACTAGAAATGACTCAAAAAGACAACCCATTCTACTATAATCCTGGTGGCTATTATAATACAAACGATGATAGTGACGACAGTGATCACAATCATCAGCCTGGACATGTTTATTATGATACTCGACATCGCACCTCAAAAGCCTTTACGGGAAGCAATCGCAATTCACTTGCTAGAAAATCTGAACTAGGCGATTCTGATAAGGTCATTACTGGCATTTTGACTAGTACAGATGCAGGTACTGTAGCCGCTACGAATGGCTCCCGAAGTCCCCGTGAATCTTTCCGCAATTCCAAAGTCCTTCTAGTTACACCAACAGATTATGTTGGTCAAGGCCAAGTGCCAAATGAGATCATTTCACAAAAACCAAACGAATTCTCTGTACCAGCTGCACGACATGACACAAACATCCCAATACAAAACCTGCAAGTTCCTACTACTGATGATGCTTTACAAAGTGCTTCTTTAGATGTTCTTCGTAGCATTAAAACAACCGCGAGCAGTATGATGAATCATACTGGCAATAGTCTGGTCAACGATAGAAAAAGAAGTGGTGTGCCAGTAACTCACATTGATAACGATGATGAAGAAGAAAATTGGACATTTGCTGATTCATTATCAGTCAATCAACCTTATACAAGCGATAATACGCCACCCATTCAATACATCCTACCAAACTCACATCAGCTAAGTACTGCTACTTCGACTCAGACATGGGATACAAAAGACGCCCAGCAACGTCAAATTCCTCTTGTACATCATCAACAGCAGCAGCAATATCCTTCTTCTACATTGAATATGCCAATGGCCCAAGCTGTCACACCTCCAATCACAACCAATAACAGTACCTCCAGTAATAGTTCAAATACCAATGAGTTACCACAAGTCAATATTTATAACGCTGTCAGTCCATTAGACGTATTAGCTCAATTGGGTCAAAATACCAATGCTAGCCATACTCCAGGCAGCAGCCGTCATGGATCTTCAAGTTTAATGAGATTATCTGGCAAAGGCACTGTCGGCAACGAATCAACATCCACTACATCTTCGCGTACTTCAGAAAATGAACAACAAAAGTTTGCTCAACTAGCTCCTCTCATTTCAGCTTTACCACGTCGATACCAAGTCGATAGAGTAAAGACACCCATTACAGGACCTTCGAATAACATCCTATTTGCTACTTCAACCAACAATAACCGTCTTGTAGCTGTGAAATCGTTTGGTAGACGCGAAGCTTGGGAGCGCGAGTGTCGCAACTTGATCAAACTCAAATCTGTTTGCGTAGTAGAGATTCTAGAGGTATTGACAATTCAAGGCGACCATAGTGCTTCTTCACCACATCCTGATCATGACGAAGGGGACATTCAGTATGTTACTGTGATGGAACGTTTGGATGAAACATTGAGCTCGTACATTCGTCGCAACAATAAACGAAGTCTGGGTAACGGTTTGATAGCACGCGATATATTACAATGTCTTTCCTGGTGCCATAGTAATGGTATTGCTTTCTGTGATCTAAAACCAAGCAATATCATGCATCATGAGGGTGAACCTTGGAAATTAATAGACTTTGAAGCAAGTCGTACGATAGATGAAGAATGTGTTGGTGTTATTACACCAAGATACTGTCCTCCTGAAGTAGCCCGTGCTACCACCTATGGTTTGGAAGGCGCTAATGGTGTAGTTGCAACTGCTAGTGTTGATCTTTGGTCGCTTGGCTGCGTAATCTACGTAAGTATTCTGAATAGATGAAGCGATATATATTAACGTGTATTATTCTCACTCATAGGAATTAGAGACAAAAAAGGCTTTATTTCCAAGCAACGTCAAAGACGAAACAATCCTTCATTTTGTATCCCATCCTTCACCTTCTACACCTATTTTGAATAATGGGCTTCGTTGGAACGAAAATAAGGAACTGGAAATTCCTCAACTAGATAAACTCATTCCTAAAGCACATATTCGACAATTAATCAAGACCCTGTTGAGCAGAGACCCTAACAAACGTGGATCCGCGCCCCAATTATTGGTAAGTTTACTAGTTACGTAATATCAACGGTAACTAATTTTTTACTTAGGAGGATCCTTATTTCTCTACATAAAAACTCTCTTATATATATGCACAATCTATATTACTACCTATCATCTTTCATTACTATTTTATTAATTTACTATTCTGTAAACTTTGCATTACTAAAATCCATCTCTGGATGTTGTTGCTTGAATTTTGCAAACATCTCTTCTTTCTTTAATGTATCACTATCAGGCTTACCCATTGCTTTTTGTCTTTGATCAAACTAGAAAATCAAAAAAAAACAAAATAAAAAAGATTAGAACGAAAATTACTTAGTGCATATGTACTTACCATCATCTTTTCAACCATCGCTCTGGTTTCGCCGTCCAAATCACTCAGTTGAGAGTTTTCAGGTTGAATTTTTTGGGTATTGATCTTGGGTGCACCTTTAACTACACTCTCCCACCACTGCATTTGATTCACCTTTTCCAAGTGAACCAGAACTTCTTTTTGATCTTCTAAAGTCCAAGTACTGTCATCCACCTTGATGCTTTGAGTAAACTCGCCCTATGATCATATAAGTATATAAAGGAAAAAAAAACGCGTTTTTTGCACTCTTTTACCTCGACAATAGGTTCCTTGCCCTTCAATGATACCTTGAACTGATTCTTTTTCAACACAATTTCCAAATCACGGCCACGAGTGCCTTTAGGTACAGGAATAGAAATATCTACATCCTGAAGAGTTTGTTTCCAACTATCAATGAAAAAAGTTAATGAACAAAAAAAAAAAATCTTGTCACAATGCACTTACGTGTAAGGTAACTTTGCTTGTTCTTCTTGTTCCTTTTGTCTTTCAAGTTTTTCTTGGGCTTCTTTGGCTTCACGTTCAGCAGGCGTTAAGTTATTGACTGGTTCTTCTGACATTGTTAAGTGTATAAAAGAGTAATAATGAACTTTCCAGAAAGGATTGAGCCCCACCCAAGTGGCGTTCAATAGAAATCGCGTGTCACATCGATTCTCCAATGCTGCTCACTCTAGAGATTCATTACTTGTTCGTAAATACTACTTGCTGTATTCATTGTCGTTCAACTAAATAAAAGCTCTAGTAGGTACAAAAATTCATTTTGTACAAATAATACTTGCCAGATGCGACATTTGACTGAAATCAGCAAAAAGATCTACAGCAGAGAATATTATAAAACTATTGTTCCTCTTTTTCCATGTTTTTATTGGATGTCTGAATTTAAATAATCACTCTTAAGCTTAAGCTTCTTCTTCCTTTGGAATTCAAAGACCCACAGCTACCATATATGGAATTCGCAATGCAAATAATGAGATATTTCCTTCTGTTAATTAAGCTATCTTTTGTTTAATGACCAGTATATGATTAAGAAAAAGAAGTGTTGTATCCTTTTAAGCTATTTCTTTTGAGAAAAGCACAACGAGTATAATATACTTTAAGAATGTGTTGGAATTCACATTCATATGATGAAAATTTATAGATTCAACTTATGATCTTGGTCAAATTGCGCATCTGATAATTATTTACTCCACGTTTAAAAGAATTAGTTCATTTATTCTGACATTACCATCGTTTGACTTTTGATTGCCTTGACTAAAGTTTTTCTTCCGTGGATTCCATAATACTATTGCTCAAAGGGTTTTGTAGAGTAACAAATAATTCAAAGAGTATCAACTTTATGTGTGAATGCAAATTATTCATGGTAAACTGCTAAATAAACCATAAGTATAAAAATTCATCTTATTTTTACTTTGAAGCAACAAATCTGATTATAATAAACAGTATATAACACAATACTGTTTATAGCCTTTGTTTTTATTGAAATCTTTGGTTGGTTTGTATATGAATCAGGGAATGGAATAATGGAAAGCAAAATAGGATGAAGGTAAACAAACCAATCCATAATTTGGTGTGTGCATTTCATTTGTGTATATATATATATATAAAAGATCAAGTGTAAAGTTGCTATGATCGGTATGTAAAGTAATAATGATATAAAGTGATTTCAAGAGAGTAAAAAGCTATTTTGTCCTTCTTCCATCGATGTCAATAACCTTTGGCGCATAATCTCTTTGCTTGTATAAGCAGGCATCTTGAAATAATTGGCACATGTCATAACAGAAGGTAAATAATCGTCTGCAGTCAATGGGGCTTCTGGAATCTTGCGAACCACTGTGAACACTGGTCGAAGCGCTTTCCAGCCTCCAATTGGTAATCGAGGAGAGCCTGTAGTGAATTGCAAGAATTGACGTTTCTCTACATCGCTAAAGTCGGACAAGATCTCCAAGAGGTAGCGCACAGGGTCGCTATCCATTGTAAATCCGTGATCGGCTCGCATTGTGCCAGCTAAGGTGGTATAGCTCCAATCCTCGTCCGCTTTACCAAACAGTGATACTAATTCAGCATGGGTTAATAGCTTGAGATCATCGATAGCAAAAAGACCATTGAATCCTTCTCTGAAGGCAGCAATTTGCTGAGTAATACCAGATCCAATAATGGCGTCTTGCACCAAATCGATATACTCTTCTACATTATGGATAGTAACAGGTATATCAGACCCACCAGGCTATTATAAAACTAAAGATTAGACATATGCAATATCAATAGTTAGGGTAGATCATATTACCTTTAACTCATATGTAGCATCACCAGGAAGTGTAAAGTCAAGACATAGATCCTCCAATTTGGCATTATCTACTTGTATATCTTTAATAGCTTCTGCTTTCTCTTCTGAAGACTGAAATAAGAAACGCATTAGAACAGTTTTGTTTCAATTGTATTATTATTATTATCCTTCTTTACCTTGCTCTTATCTGCATAGATCTCGCGCTTTTGCTTGATATATGATTGTAACATATGAATCGATTTAGCTAACTGAGAATCAATCTCCTATGTAATCATCATAGTCATTATCAGTCATCCGTTTTATCATATCAAAATAAACACTTACCTTCAAAAGTTCAGGGCTAGGCTTCAAATCATCCAATACTATTTTGAAGAAAGCAGGACTGAACGGAATATCAATGATTCTGAAGTCCAGTAATCCCTTAGCAATAAACTGCCCCAGGGCCTTGAACAAATGCACAATCTTCTTGGTTGATCTTGAGCTGGACTTGGCCAATGTCTTGGGAAACAAACCTGAAGCAGACTGCACAAAACCCTTTTCAGTTTTATTGGATCCACGCCACATATTAAGCGAGTGTTTACTGAATTCCTTGGAAGTAGAAGCATAAAATTCGAGTGTAGGCCCCATACCAGTACCTTCTTCGCCCATATATTCAATTTCAAGCACTGTTGGTGAGCTACCAAACAAATCCAAGATTTTGATGGCAGATTCCAGCATTTGCGTACGCATGATGCGCACTTTTTGACGTTCCATACGACCCAAGACAGGTTGTTGATCAGATGTATCGTTTCTAGGTCCATTCTGCGTGTTGTTGCGCATTTGCAAACTTTGCCAACGTGCGATTAGACGTGCGTATCCAAAGGAAGTACTTTGGATGAACAAGTAGCGCGTCTCAAAGGGGAATAAGAAAGGTGTTTCACTCATGAGCCAGTAAATCCATGTAGGTAGACAAGAGCTAGCAACGATCAAAGGCTCTTCCAGCTGTCGGTTGGCTTTGGCAGTCAACTTACGGTTGATAAAGTCTTGTGCACTGATACCATGAGGATGTTTAGCAATGGCTGGGGATAAGGCCTTGAGTAATTGTAATACTTGGTAGCAAGTAGAGTCCTCTTTCAAATCTTTAGGCAAGCCAATGTCTGCGAGTTGGCGAACAACAGTTGAGCTAGACTTTTTACCTTCTTCCTCGTCTGATTCTGTATGAGGAACCCATATACGCTCGTAAGTAACAGGATAAGAAGAAGCCCAGATGTTTCGACTACTCAATCGAGACTGGCCCGCAAAAGTAGCACGACCTTCTAAAGAACTCATTTCGTATTGATGTACTGCAGCATATACAGTGGAATCATTAGAGATAACACTATCATTGAGCGAGAAACGAATTTTCCACTCGCCATCCTTCTTACTGGTAGCGGTCTTGTCACTAGCACCGGTGGTTGGCTTAGTATTGGTCGAAGAACTGGCTTTTGCATCTTCTTTTGTTTGTTTTCCTTGGGATTCATCCTCTTCCTCGCCTTCGGTTTCATCTTTTGTAACATCTAGTGCTTCACTCATGACAGTATCATGATCCTCGTCAACATCCATATGGTCTCTATTGTTTTCATCTTCAATCAACAAATGATCTTCCTCGTCTATTTCCACTTCATCCTCTTCGTCTTCATCCTCCTCCTCTTCCATATCGCGCATAAGCGAAGAAGCTGCGCTAATTCGAGCCAGCAAATAATCCTCTAACACACGGAAAGTCGCTACAGCATGTGTCGATACCATCAACTGCTTATAATTGCTAGGGATATCATCACCTGTACCCGACAATCGCAGACGCAACTGCTTTGCCAACATACTGGTAGGGTTTCGCAAACTATCAGTGCCTAAAGGTGATTCCATCGGTGTAACCACTTCAAAAGTTTCTGATCGACTGAGAATCTCTTGCAATCGAACTACCAACTTCTTTAGTGCATTATTGCCATCGACATCAATATCAGGTTGATCTACAAAGATATGTTCAAAGAGCTGAATACGTGATTTTAGAGGCACCTTCCATTGTGTGTCGTCGGATTGGGTCAAGTAGGCCAATAAAGCCTTCATTAGTCCTGTGTTGATCAATTCGAAACTACTAATGCCCATAATAGAATCGCGAAGATAGGCAGAAAGTTTGATCAATGTCTGTTCTGATGCTGGGTCTTGATCAGTAGGTGACAAGAGGTCATTTGTAAATTGCACTATTTCTTTTAGACTGCTGCCAGCTGAAGCAAGAGGTGTTCCATCTTCTGAAGTCTTGTTAAAATAATGCTGGACAAAGTGTTGAGCAAGTTGAATGATGTACTTGCGAGTGGATCCTCTACCCACACCCTTTTCATTTTCAGAATAATGCTGATGGCGACTCACACGTTGTTGGTGCTGTAGCAGGTGATGATTGCGCATCATGGCTTGAAGATCAGCGCTGTCAAATAATCGACGCTGAGAAGCTGAAGAGGATGGTGAACGAAGACCTGAAGAAGAACCTACAGACTTGGTTGAAGCTGATTTGCCACTCCTTTTTCCTTTGCTGGGGTTATCATTGTCGCTCTCATCCTCATCCTCATCCTCTTCGTCATCCTCCTCCTCATCGTCCTTCTTATCATTATTGGAAGGTTCCCTCTTAATGTTATCCGCATCAGTTGTTGTGCCATCACTTTCGTCTACTGTGGTATTGTTGATATCTTCGCTAGGCTGAGTATTAGGTAATGAATCTGATTCTTTCTTCTGTGATTGTTGATTTACAACGGTTTCTTCTTCTTCAACGTAAGGTAACTTGGATAAGGATTCAATCTCATGTAAAACGCCTTCCCTCTCAAACAAAAAGTGGTAGACTTGAGGCAGCTTTTGAATCATCAGTTCGGTTTGATAAAGTGCATCGATTAAGAGAACAGGGTGTTCTTGACGTGTAAGAATACCAGACAAGAAACTTGATAGAGTAACGTTCTTTAAGACTTTGGATAGAGTTTCAGAGTCAGAATAATGGAGAAGCTTTACCAATGTGCGCGTCACCAATTGACGAACGCGTAAATTGACAGTTGATGCATACATATCCAAGATTAATGGAATCAAGATGAGATCCAACTTGAACAAAACTTGGGGTGTTTCTTTGAACCATTCTACACGAGGATCTACGGCAGTTTCAGTCACTGCAGCAGAAGGGCTACTGTGATTCGATTTGAATCGCCTAGAACTGAACATGGTGTCCTTTGGTAAAGAGGGCAACAGGTCAACAATGATCTTCATGATGGTTGGTACAGAATCACGCCATTTTGAATCCAGTGTGATATGATGTTGGGCATTGGTAGTTTCAAAGTCGGGAACCGAGGAGGCACCAGTCAATATCTGATAAAAGGATTCTATAATGTCCAATTTGAGTAATTCAAAACTAAGTTGAGGTGAAGCTTTGGAGATTGAGCGGAAAATACGCAATAAATCCTGAAAAGTAGCTGGATGAACTGCATTTGCATTGCCAGGAATAGGTATTAATCCATATAATATTTTCAGCAAATCAACATTGATAGCACGCTCCAAGCATTCTCGGTTGCTACGATAACCTTCTGAAATTCGTACCCAACAGAGACATGTCAATTCAACAACAGATCTGTCGGAATAGGTGATGGTGTTCATTAATGTCGGAGTAACTTCCAATACCTGTGGGAATGAGTCCATATCAATACCACGCATACAGTTGGATGCAGTGCGTAGTGCTGTGCGTTGAGCATGAATACTGAAGAAATCGAAATACATCAACGCAGCGCTTAAACCACCTTCATTGACAACAGCACGAGGAAGTTGAGCAGATATTTTCTCCAGTGCCTGCCATCATATCATTAGTAATCAAGTTACTTTATTATAACTATATACTTACATAGAGTGCTTGCTCAGCTAGATCAATATACTGAATTGATTTCAGCTTCTGACAGAGTACACGAATAGCACCATGGGATACAATACTTGTAACCGCTGTTGGCATAGCTTCTAATAAGTTTGATATACATCGACAAGCAAGAAGCATCACTTCGGGATTACCACCCGAAAAACCTTCACTCATAGCTAAAGCAAGCATCATGTCTTCATCCATATCAGCACCTTCAGGTAACACACTATCGGGCCCCTTCATAATACGGATCAATTCTCTAGAGAAACTATCGCTAGAGAAATAACCAGCCAAGTTCTCTTCGCTACTGACAGAGAGTATTTCAGCCAATTCTTGCAAAGCAATCAATTGCATCGTTGGATCATCATTGGTTTTGAGGCTGGATAGAATGGATTTGAATCTACCAAAGTCAGAAGACATCATGCCACCAAAAAGACCTTGCATTTGAAGTCCAAGCGTTCTTCTTACACGAGATAATTCCTCGTCATCGCCTTCTTCGTCTTCTTCTTCATCATCATCATCATCATCATCATCTTCTTCTTCTTCTTCGAAGTCATGCTTTGGCTCTTGTTCTTCATCCCATTCTTCCTCTTCTTCATTGTAGTGGATATCGTCATTAAATTGCTCTTCTGTTTTCATTACGTCTTTTTTTTCCGTAGCACTATTTCGTATTTAGTCTCTTTATCACTGCTTGTTTTGCTTTCCTTTATTTACCTTGACGTCGGCTTATCTTCTGCCTTTTGTTTTCCTTTACTATTGCTACTGTTCTCCATTATTTTAGTCTTCTTTTTGGTCTTTGGTTCTTGTGTTTGTTGGCCTTGTTCAACTTTTCTTTTATGAGATCTATATATCTCTTGTTATTATAACCTGTTTTTTTTATAGCTATGACATGTCCTTTTATTTTTACCTTGTTGGTTTCACAGGAAGAGGCTCTTTTTTTCTGCTTCTTAAACTATAACGTGAGGTGGATGCTGTTGATGCTGTAGTGTCGAGTTGAGCTTTAGAAGGGTCTTTTTTCGTAGTTTTTTTCAATTGTTTGGACTTTTGCTCCATAAAGAATAGTATTGAGTTTTATAAAAGGTTTAGATATATAATGTTCTTTCTCTTTTCTTTCTTCTTCTTTGTCAAGTATTGTGAAAAAAAAAGAACAAAAGATGAAAAGAAGAAAAAAGAGATATAAGAGTTTGCTTTAGTATATATCCTTAGTCTTCTTTATGATATATAGAAAGAAGTTTCTTTTTAATAACAATATAAGCTTGCGCGTCGATTCGTTTTCGAGTTTCAAGTAATCGTTTGTAACAAATAGTATCAAATCAAAAGTAAAAAAAAAAAAAAAGCCTCTTCTTATCTATATTTCACAAAGGCTTCTTTTCTTGTGGTTATTGCTGGTAGTGTGTAGTCAATAGAGAAACAGGAAGAAAGAAGAAATGTTTTAACTTCAAACTGACTTTCATCAATGATCAACTGCGAAAGTTGGACTGCTTTTTGTTTCAAAGCAACACGATGCGAATACGCGTTGTTAGCGGTATTTGAATATTATCTTGCAACGATTGGATATCGGAGAATAGACGACCTCAAATGAATTCCGAGCTTCCCATTCAGTTGCGATTATTCACAGAACCATGGACATCAAGTGCTTTAACAGATATTGTAAATGATTATACTATGTATTCAACAATACAGGAATTGCCCGATGATTTTCTGAATTTGCACGAAATTTAACCATGACTTACAACTGAAAGGTTATTCACAGCTGTTCATCTTTATATGAACATATATATATAAACAACTCCTAGCCAAATTTATTTTCTCGCAACAGTATCTAGTTTACACAAAATGCAACTTTGGGTTAGTCACTAATATATATTAGGTATTATACTTCTATCTAATAGATAGAGCAGTTCATCCTGAATTTGGAGCACTAATTAGATTCAACATATCACCGAAATCGATCAAGAGTTTTAAAGAAGTTAATTGTAGTTAAGTAGCTTACTGATTCTGGACATTATTTCCTTGGTATAAAAATTTAGCAGATTTGATGCAATTTATGTCAAGATATGCATTCATAATTTTGAAGTATTATTGAATACAACCCCTGATACTATCTTATCGTATATATCACGCTTCTCAACTCAGTTATCTCTTCTAGACAATCTTCCTGTTTGGAATACGTACTCTCAGTTGAATGACATATAGAGTAGTGGCATTCCTGGTTTATCCTAATTCTGATCTACTGGCAATTCTAATGTCGATAGTTTTAGTATTACTATGCATCTAAACTCATATTGAACATATTCAATGCTGAAAACTAAAAAGAAAAAAAAAAGGAGAGGCATCCCTTAATCTTGTCAACGTCAATTCATGCACCAAAACCACTTGATACCAAGCAACTATCTCAGAAAACGATACCTTACAATAGAAGAATTTTTTGGACCTTATAATCAAATTAACCGTTTGGAACAATTATATTGAAACAAACCCCCACTCAAAATTCTTTAGCATTGGATCTTTATATATACATACATATATCACCCTCTAGCTGCTATTCTCAATCCTCTAGATCAACTGATCCAAGGTCATTCTGGTATTAGGAAACTCCTAGTATTAGATGTCTTTACATTTGCCTTTGAAAACCAAACATACGTTTACATGATATTAGATCTGAATTCATTCAATTGCGTGGCCTGTCGCACCTTGCTGCTCAATTTGTATGTAATCACCAATTTCTTCTACACCCATTCTTCTATAACCAATGCCAACTATCCTCTCGGATGTTACCTTCACCCCAAAACAATATATTCGAAATCAATCTCCAACCATTTTGTAACCTTCTCGTCCTTTAACAATTGACTGCATCCTTGCGATCTCAACAATCCAGGACTATCTCTACCGATTCCATCAAATATTACAAATATCTCCTCCCTGCCTTCCAACCATCAACAGCCACTCTATCTCCGGCTCAATGGAAACGTTTCCAGTTATTCTCAATCACTCTCTCCATTCGCACTACCTGGTACCACTGTATACATGAAAATTTGACTACCAAGCAGTGTTTGCACCAGCAAATCCTTAACAGTCATCGTTCTCCTCTTTGCTCAACCTGTGCCCTATCCACCATAGAGGATAACTTCCATTTCTTCTTCGCCCGTCCCTCACAAAAAACAGGAAGTCCGGCAAAGTATTATCCACAGTTAATCTGTCCAGCCCTTAATCTTTCAATTACTTTCTTTTTCTTCTTCTTTGACAAGAGACACCAATCGCCCTCTACCCAGAATTTATATCCACCAAATCTTTGCTTGTACCTTATTGAGCAATTGGCAAGCTCATTGGCGCCTCGTTTTCGATAATACTTTATTTTCCTCGACAAATGTAATTGCATGCATCTTTAAGCTTCTAACCCGATTTGATTCTGAACGTCAGTCTGATTTGGACTAATCACCCAACTACCCACTTAAACCTTCATACTAGCTCTTTACTCTTTATACCCAATCTTTCTTTCCTTTCTAATAATTTTTGCGACGATATAATGGTTTAAAATAAAACCACAGCTTACTCCCTTACAGTATATATATATATAACATCACTTAAGAAATTAGATCATTGGCAACCGAAGAAGTACAAAGATAACTAAGGTAGCGTATTGCAATTAGGGTTTGAGCATCTTATCATTGAATTATTCTGAGACCAGGTTTAGTAAATGTTTCAAGCACAATACGTAATTTCTGATAACGAAACTTCTTCCAAAATGTTTTTCTTGCGCGGCTAAATATATTTATGATAACAATTAGAGCTCTCCATTCAGTAAGCGAGAATAAGAAAAGCACTAGGTCATTAGTATATACATTGGTATTTTTATGGCTGTGAAGAGTTTACTAAAATTTATTATTCCAAGAGAAGGCAGCTTTGTGTTATATCCTCTTTTTGGGACTCAAAACTGCTTAAAGTTAATTGTACTCATTTCTCTTGCCTATTAAGCACTGTTAGACGTTTTAAAAAATGTCAGTAGGCTAAAAAAAAACTGAAAGACATGTTGCCAGTAAGAAAAGGCGCACTCAGGTTGAAAAGGGCGGTGCATAAAAAAAGCTGCAATAGTTTGTTAAACATCTAGAAACAGACTTCTCATTTAATTTTTTAGAGCTTTTTATTGCTCTAGTTTCTCTTTATACCACTTGGTCAAGATGAACTCGGAATGGTATGTACGCCAAAATGATTTGAACACTCCACTCAAACTCGAAGTAAATATTGTTTAATGTGTTATGTGATGATATATATATATAAAGGATATTGATAATGAATGGGAAAAATGAGTTGTGATGCCATCACAAAAGTATATTGAGCTATTGCATATAATGTAAAAAAAAAATTTTTTTTTAAGAACAATACCAAAGCGCTGGATTTGCCGAGATCATATGTACATCTAACAAGTCAAATGTAATTGCTAGTTAATAAATGTAGTCTTATGTTCATATTCTGCTTTTATACCTTGCTCACCAGATTCCATATGACTGTTTGAAGACTGCAGCACAACATTGTCCATTGAAAAGTTGAATATATTGCTATCATAAGATGTATTGATAGACGAACATGAAGTCGTAGACGATAAACCTGTCATATTGGAAGCAGTCGAACCTGTTGAATTGGAGGGGTACAAGGTCACAGGGTAACCACCAAGTTGACTTACTAACGACGATGATCGTGTAGAAGTAGGTGACATTGACATGTCCTGAAACATACTATAGTCTGTCATAAATAAATCATTGATGGCTTGCTGTTGCGTAGCTTCGGATGGATGGTGAGGATGATAAGTAATTTCAGTTTGATACTTTTGATAGTTAGACTGAGCATCTTGATCAAAGAGAGTCCAGTCCATACCATGTCCAGGAGGTGGATGATCACATGGTGCAGTGGGTAGGCTGTTATCGTTATCCTGCATCATATCTGGAAAATAAAAGGAAGGTGAAAGAGAAGATGGTTGCTGACCGCCTTTGGTTTGATTCGAATTGGCGTATAAAGTACTAGATGAGGTTGCTGTAGTAGTGGACGAGACAGAGGCTGTAGACTGATGGCTTTGCAAGTTATTGACCTTTGCATGACCATTTGTTCGATTAGAAGTAGATTTCAGATCAGGCTGCTTGGTATTACTGCTGCCATTGATGCTATTAACCTTGAGTTTTGCATGCTTTGCTAATATGCTTGAACTGAGAGTTTTTGTTATAGAAGTGGGTGGTACCAAATCTGAAGGCTGAGAAGTTGATGAAGCGGCAGCTCTTTTGTTTCTTGAGATACGTTGCTCGCCTCGAAGTCTCAATTGGGCCAAGATTGATCTCGAGTCTTGTACTTCCATCTCTGTCTTAATCATTTTGGAGTTTAGATCTTTGGCTACTGTTGTCCTTTGTTCGTTTACATTGCTTTCAATTGTAGTAATGGACTGAACCATGTTTCGCTGGTTCTCGAGATCAGACTCAATACGACGAATGCGAGCTTCAAGATGAGATAAGTTGTCGATAAATGGGTCAACATTTGTCGGTTGGGTTGTGCGGGATCGTCTTGAGCTTGGATAAGCACATAGTACACCTGTTGATAGACATCTTGTACAGTTTGGATGTGCTCCGTCACAGCGAACCTATGAATCAAAGTACTTTGAATATTAGGGCTATATTACAATGATTACTACATACCTTTTTGTGATGGCATCTAAAACATGCAATAGGAGCTCTTGGACGTTTTGTAGAAGATCTCATACGCGTTTCGTTATTATGATTGGTATCCTTGATATCATTACTACTGTTAATATGGGCATTACTATTGTTTGATCTTTTTAAAGAGGACATATTGTTATTTGTAAGGACTGTAATGGGGGGGTTGAAAAGGAGCGAAAAAAGTATGGCTCATGAATCTATAGTGTTTTAAAATACATCTTTTATACCTGATTGTGCCTAATCCCATGCTCATTCGCATCTTTCTAACTGACCAAAAGGCTCATATTTGGTAATGTACTAGTTTAGATTGCTCCAAAGATACATCTTATCCTATCTGTCACTCCTTTGTTTTCCAAGAAACATCGGCTGTAGTAACAATAGATATAGCTGACCAAGTAGTAAATGATTTAACTGTAGAAGTAACCATCAAATATTACATAGATAGCACAATAGTTATACCATCTCTAGTATACATTATAAATACAAATGAAGAGCATCCCACGCAAACTTCTCTGAAAAGGACGTGTTTGAATAGGTTAGTGTATATCTAAATCTCAAGAATCCCGAAGTTGAGCAAAGTAATAACAATGAAGAAGCCTTATACCTAGGCAATCTGTTCACTTCTTATTGCCAAGGGCAAAGCTATCTAGGAATGTTGCCTTGTTAACACCATCTATCAATCGCTTACGGCTCATTCAATTAGACATATCTGGTTACGATTTCAATTCTATTAAGGAATCCATGTTCCATCTAGCCAATCAAAACTGAACCAACGCGCAAGATTGATCAGTCGACGTTGAAAAGTGTCCAGGTATTAAGCTTATTTCTTGTTTGCAATTCGAGCTGATGTATATATTTATACATAGACAACGAGGGAATTGGTATCATTGCATGAATAACGTGCCTTAGAGACGCTTATGATGTTTGATAATTCATCATACTAGTTATAATATATAGAACTTTGAATATAGTAGAGCTGTTGTATCTGGCAGTGCAGTGGTACTACATAGTATACAAAAGAGAAACATCAATGCGCTTGCATGTCCTTGTCCTTTTAAATTGATGGTTCTAGAACAAGGTCTATATATTACAAATTACATTAGTTCTCATAGATAGCATCTTAGGTATGAACAATCATTGCAATAGCTTCTAATGATCATTACTACCTCAATATGTATGAATGCAGCAAAATTTCCCTTTTTCGTTATTAAACCCTCTTCAAAGACCATAATGCAATGTATTGAGCAAATTTTAGTAAGAGCCTATAATTAAAGACATACACCATGAAACATCTTGGCTCGAACATATTAGTTATCAAGCCGACCTCTTGTTCTGATAGCTCATATATTCAAAGAAAAAGGCATTATAATGAACCAACATACTGTTCTCTTGAAACAGAATTATATTCATTCAAAGCCCTGTAGTTTATTGTATTAGTTTATCACGTTTGGGCCATTTCTGAATATCATCATCTATCTCGATCCAAACACTTTTCCAATACCACTTGTGAAGGCTTTTCCAACTAATCCTGATGCACCACTACCCAATGATCCCAAGGCTGAGCGAGTTGCCATTCCAGTAGCCCATCTTTTTTTCGCGTCTTTATCACATTGGGTATATCCATACACATTGGCCATGTTCAAAACCAATGCAACACCAACAATAATCAACCAAGAAAACTTGAAGGTAATAAGGCAAGAGAAGGCGAATAATGCCCAGAGAGCGGGTGTACCATACAATGTCCACCAGAATAATCGCGTATCCGCAGAGTTATTTACACGACTTGGCTATGCAGTCATCAGTATTTGGCCTAGACACTTGCTATCTCGTACTTACATTAGCGCTTTCAAACACCCACTTGTTAGAGCCATCAGGCTGAATTTCATTCCACCAACGAAGCCCTACTAGTAAACGACCAGAGATGTTCTTTACTGTCCAGAAATCAAATGCTAACAGTAAAATAGTGATAACAAACACAAGAGTAAAGTTATCTGTAAAAATAGAACCCAATAGATACATCAGGAGAGCCCCTAAACGAAAGGCTAAAAAGAAAAACGCGGCTATAGGATGGCTATAAATAAGAAATGAGCGTCTTTGACTTTCCCGGGCTTGGCGCTTATAGCAGTGTACCTTGATTGTTCAAAGTACTCTCTAATTCTACCAGTCGAGTTTGTTTCTTGTAATACAGGCGCAGAATGACTTCTATTGTTATTATTACTGGCAGGTTGCGAGGTTGTAAATCCAGATTCCAGGTCTTGGTCAGCAGAAATGCTTGCTGAATGCTGTAACAAGTTGAATTGGTCTTCTTGTGGCTACAGAAAGTTACAAGTCGTTTTTACTTTCTTCTAACTTTGAGCTTGATTCTAATGCTGCTTACCATTTCGAAAAAAAGTATAGCTTTAAAGATACACGTACTTTTTTCTTGGCTATTAGCATCCAAACCAGTCTCGATGAGTTTGAATTTCATATCAATTTTGTGTGAGGTATACTCATTAACTATTTCCTCTAATCACTGTAATACAAGCTGTTTCTGCAAACATAATAGTTCCTAATTGAAGCAAGTTCATTATTTTACCGTCTTTTATGAATCATTTATTACACAAGCGAGTTCGACTGCAGTATGTTATGGTACAAAAACAATGCTTGACGCTAAAGACAATGATTGCGATGAAATAAAAAAAAAAAAAAAAAAAAAAAAAACCATTATTCAAAGCGCTAATGGGCATTCTGTGCTTCATCTTTTTATTTGGCCTATACTGCGCTCCGGTAAACGAAAAGATAGATCAAAATGCAAAATCTGACTCAATAGGAAATCTTTTGAGAAAAAAAATCTGCGGCATTACTCTCCTATAGAGCAATGACGGTTGCGCGAACTCAGATAGCAAGCATAGGATCGGCAAGTTTTATATAGGCTAGTTCTAATGATCTGTATACTTTTCAATTGATCTTGGTCAAATGTCGCATACAAAGGGTGCTCCCTATTCAGATTGAACTACTACATCAGCCAAAAACCTTCAATAACTCTTTTTATTAAAAGGGGGCTGGTATATAATTGTTATTTTTATATTCTTCAATAAACCAAATGGTTAGTTTCCTGGGAATATATCAAGCAATAATAATGCAAAGCCAATGTAAAAGTCAACTATTATGTTCAAAATGTATTTATAATTATTTTAACAAAGGACATCTTCATCCTTTTTTCTTTTACATATATACGTTTATGTTTAATCAACACCCAAAATCTTCTTAAGCTTCACTACAAGACCCCATTCTTCCTTTGATAGATCATTACGGAAAGATTCCTTCAAAATATCAATGGATTGACGCGTAACCTTGGAGTAGAACTCATCAGAATCTTCAAAGTGACGACCGTATGTCTTGGGAGTTTCATAAACAGCGCATTCAATCTTGACAGCTACACCACCACCGGCACCACCCTTCTTGACTATTTCCATACTCTTATGGTTTTGTTCAATAGATGTGACTTTACCAAGTGTAATGATTTCGCGTGCTTGTGTTTCTGGGTTGTTCTTGACAACACAAATAGGTGTGCCAAGTCTAAGTGTACCTTCAACAACATCAACACCAATAATGATAGGATCTTTCTTATTGATAATAGCGCGAGGAATCATCTTCAAAACACATGGGAAAACAGCAGAAGAAGCTTGATCTTTACGTTTTTGTTCAGCCATAGCAGCATGGTATTCTTGGAATCGATCAAACAAGTGATAGATAATATCTGCTGTGAACACCTTCATACCCAATTCTTCAGCCAATTCTTCAGCTTCTTTATCGATTTTGACATCGAAACAAAGCATAACAGCAAACTCGCGAGCCTTTTCCAACATCACACTAGCCTTTACAACATCCTTCTTATGCACGGGACCAATATTAATACCAGCAACAGGAATCTTGGAAGTCTTTAAGAATTCAAGCAAGGCTTCAAGAGCACCCAAAGTAGAAGCTTGTACCCAAACACCATGACCAGTACGATCAATAGAAGACATCAAATTGGTTAAATCAGACATAACTTCATCCTTTAAATCTTCAATATCATCATCAGGGCCAACAACCAAAAGACGTGAACCAGCAATTGCCTTTTCAAGGTCAGGAGCAGCAATCTTGATACCTAAGGCAGCCTTGACAGACTTGTGATGAACATATTGCGACTTGATACGCAATTCACGCATAGGCTGAGGTGTCAATAGAGCTCTGACAGTCGTTACGATTGGCCCATTCAGACCGCACACTACGATTCGATCACCTTCATGTAACCAACCGTTTACAAGCACAACATCAATGGTAGTACCCAAACCTTCAATGACCTTGACTTCAAGAACGGTACATTCAAGTTCAGTAATGTACATGAGCTTCTCACTCATACGAGATTGTGTCAAGTTAATAAGCAAGTTGAGCATATCAGGGATACCTTCACCAGTATGAGCAGAGGTAGGAACTAAAGAGACATACTTGGCAAAGTTCTTGTTCTTATAGTAAAGCTGGGAGTTAAGACCTTGCTCAGCGAAAGCAAGCATGGTATCGGCAACACGCTTTTCAAATTCTTGCTTAACAGAAGGTTTTTGCTTGGCGAGAGAGTCAAGGAAGGAGTTATCAGGAATAGACTTCCATTCAAAGAGACGATCAATCTTGTTCAAAGCGACAATGAAAGGTGTCTTACGATCACGAAGTAAACGGATAGATTCAATAGTTTGAGGCTCAAGACCATGCATGATATCAACAACCAAGATGGCAATATTACAAAGAGAACTACCTCTGCTTCTCAAGTTGGTGAAAGATTCGTGACCAGGGGTATCAATGACCAAGATACCAGGCACCTTGAGCTTCTCGACACGGTCAGCACCGAGGACGGCAGTCTTCTTTTCAATAGCATCAGCAGGGAAGAAAGTAGCACCGATTTGTTGAGTGATACCACCAGCTTCGCCTTCTTGAACGTTGGTTTGACGAATCTTATCCAGCAATTTGGTTTTACCTATACATGTGTGAGTGATTGTGTTTCAATATTAGATACTTGTCATTATTACCAGTATCTACGTGACCAAGAATACAACAAATAGGAGAGCGCAAATCGTCCTTGGAACGGTTTGCCATAGCTTCCTTTTGACGTTGGACACGACGAGCAGCAGCTTCTTCCTTCTTTTGAAGAGCAAGCTTTTGGGTAGCAGTGAGTTCTTCATCAGAGCTATCGTCTTCAGAATCGTAGTCAGAGCTATCATCATCGTCCTCATCAGATTCTTCTTCAGATTCAGATTCTTCCTTCTTGGCAGGTGCCTTTTTAGTAGCAGGAGCAGCGGTTGCCTTGGCGGGAGCAGCGGTTGCCTTGGTGGGAGCAGCAGCAGGCGCTTTCTCTTCTTCGTCACTGGAAGCGTCCCAATCACTCTTGAGGTCCTCATCTTCAACTTCCTTCTTTTTCTCTTCTTCATCACTGCTTACAACAGCGTTTTCCCAATCATCTTCCTCGGCTATACTTGAAGTTAACAAAATGCATCATTTGACAAGAAATGGTCTGTATACTCACATTCTTCGGCTTCAGCTGCCTTCTTGGCCTCCTCTTCCTTGCGCTTCTTTTCTTCTTCCAAGCGTTTCTTTTCTTCGGCTTCTTGTCTCTTCTTCTCTTGTTCTTCCTTGGTAGGACCCTTCTTCTTTTTATTGCCGTACACAACCTTCTTGGGTTTAGTATCATTAGCTTCAAGAGCTTGAACACGAACAGTACCAGAGGCAAGTAATTGCTCATGACGCAACTTGGCTAAACGTTGAGCTTCCTTCTGAGCCTTGGTGAGCAATTTACCTTCCTTACGAAGCTGTTCCTTCTTGAGCTATTGTAAATTGCAGGTGAGCACTCGATATCATATAATTTAATACATTAGCATGTCTTACTCTCTCTTTTTCTCTCTTGGCAGCACGGGCCTCCTCGCGCTTAGCTTCTTCTTCAGCAAGTCTCTTTTCCTCTTCCTCAGCCTTTCTACGTTCCTCTTCAATACGCTTACGTTCAGCTTCTTCAGCGGCACGTTGAGCCTCAACCAATTTCTATTGACGTTGTTTAATGCCATTGCCACTTATATTAAATTCAGTCTTTCAACTTACTCTCAAAGCTGCAACATTACCACCTTTACCCTTCTTACCCTTGGGAGCGGCGACAGGAGCGACTGGTTCTTCAACAACAGGAGCAGCTTCAGGTTCAGTTTCCTTTGCAGCGAGCTTCTTTGCTTTTTTTTCCTTGAGCAATTGCTTCTTTGACTTTTGAGGTGCTTCAGCTTCAGCAGAAGGTTGTTGATCGTTCTTTTCCTCCAAACCGAGCAGTTTGTTGAATTCAGCATCTTCAGCTTCTTGTTGCTTTTTCTTTTCGAGAGCTGCTAAACGCTTAGCTTCCTTGAGCTTTTCTTTTTTGATCTTTTCCTTTTCCTTCTTGGACAAGATACGGAATTCTCCTTCATCTGCTGCTTCAGGGGCAGGCGAAGCTGGTTCCGCAGGTGATTCGGTCTTGCCAGCTTTCTTGCCCTTCTTGCCCTTCTTATTATCATTTACCCAATCGAAATCATCAACTTCTTCGGCAGCGACTGGAGCAGGTGCTTCTTGTTCGGGAACAGGTTCCTCTTCCTCTTCAACTTGCTGCTTCTTTCCTTTCTTTCCCTTCTTGACCTTATTCTTGGCTGCCTTATTGACCATAGCCATCAAACTACGAAAGTAGCATAAGTTTAACAAATCAAAAGCGCGTCGTCTATAGGGAGCTTACCCGTCTTCCTCTTCGTCTTCGTTTATTTCAGCAATAGCATTGAAAGCAGTAGCTCTTTGAGCAAAGTCTTCTTCAGTTTCGGCAGGAGCAGTAGCTGCGCCAGTAGCGACAGCGTCCTCCTCGAAGGCTTCATCCCTGTAGAGTCAGATAAGAGAGAAAATTAGGTAAGTAATAGTACTTGGTAATTAGAGACGCGAAGAATATTACCAGTAATCGTCCTTTCTCTTTCCAGCCTTCTTCTTAGCCATTTTAACTAAATTGTGTTCTAATGTACAATAGTAAAACAAAAGTCTCTTCCCAGCAGGAAAAAATGATATCGTCCAGAAAAAATCTCAAGCCTACTAAGCCACTCTCGTGACGTTTAATATCATGAAATGTAGGCCAACTGTGGATACAAAGGATTTTTTGGTTTCCTCAATCTCCAACTCGCTTCATTTAGAACGATTTCACTCACATTTTAAGCTTAGCACTTGCTTTTTATGAGATGGTATCGAACAACTATCAAAGCAGGAATTCGTAGCAACCGTAGCTGTCAAGTTTTTGTTCCTAATCAATCAACCAACTATCAATAGATATCTTGTTGACTGCTCCTATTGAAATGGCATAGCAACATATAGTTTCTTGAATACATTTAAGGCTAAGATGCAGTTGCTCTCTTTCTATTATTTTATTGGAAAATAGAAAAAAAGTATTTCTAAAAGAAGATATCAAAATGTTGCACCTAATGCTTTTATTGCTGTGTAATATTCCCTATCATTACCATATATATAAAATTCGTCTTTATGGGTTCTTTCTAGCGTCACTACAACCTTGATCATAAACTATATCTACATCCACTGAGAGACGAAATACAATTTTGAGATCCGGGAATTATAATGGAGAAAAACAAGCTCTTTCTTTTGGATATATAAGTTTATCATTGCTCATTATTATATTCAGGCACTAGAAGATAGCTCCGGAACTGTTGCATTTTTACTCTCTACCAGATCATCATTTTACATAGTTTACATTTTTAGAAAAAAAATTTGATGCTCTGCGATTTGCATTGAGATCTCGAAAGTTGCCTCTTTGCGCTTTCTGAAGTGCCCCTTAAAAAGTGAGTTGATGACCTTCTGGAGTTCACAAGTTCGTATGTTATATACTTCCAGTGCCTACCGACCCAAATCTCTTCATTTTTGACATGACTTTTCCTATCTGCCCCTTCTAAAGGTAATATTCATTACTTACCTGTCGACTGCTCACCAAAAATGATAATTAGTCTTCAAATGAAGCCCTTTTCAAAATTAATCATTCTAGTATCATATGCACCCTACAGAAATTGGATTATAGACTAAATTGCAGATAGTATTCCTTTTGAAACAATCATAATCTGTCTAAAATTCCTTCTATATTTCGGATATGTAACTGGAATTTAGCAGACCAACATTTATAATTAAAAGCTTGCTTAATTGGTGTCCATACATTAGGGACTGTCGCATAGCGTATATTGGATTGTAGATATGATAGAAGAATAGATAAAAAGAAGAGTTTAATAGAATGGATGTTCCTTATATTTTTATATTGGCAACTTTAGCAGTTCTATTTCTTAATATATTGGTATTGCTTAGACACCAAAGCATTATCCTTTCACACATGCTATTGTGGGTTGCAAAGATGCTCTCCCTGGTGTTGATGTAAGGCCAATGGGTAAAAATAGAGATTATGGCTGGGACAACGCAAAGTATGAATATTATGGAATCATAAAGATTACAACCGACGAATGCAAATGATCAAATTGTGCCGGCTTGTCTCCGATCAAACAATATGTAAAGGATTTGGTTTAGATTAGGAATACACTGATGAAAATAAAGCCCCTTTTTGCCTTCCGAAGACATTTGATTCGACTTCGATGACTTTTGCGGTTAATAGAATCCTAAAACTAAAACTAACATTGTTCGTGTTGTAGCTTTTCAATGGAAAGAGAATGTATAGCTAAAAATGTTCCTCGCGCTGCTGATATTTCACTTACTATTAGACAAGCTAATGATCTGATGGTTATATCACAATATAGTATTTTGGAAGAGTCAGTACCAATCATTGCCTTGTGTACTGCTTCAATAAAAGTATTTCAAGACTTAAAACTAAGTATAAATATCGATTGAAAATTTCAACCCGACAGCGACTTCAAGTATGACGCTGTAATTGTTTTACTGCCTTTACTACTACTGTTTTACACCACTATTTTGTTCCCTAAGAAAAAAAGAATAATGGCCGAGTTGGACCAGATTCGCGACCTGTTAAATGGTACAGGAAATGGAGGTTCTAAAAACTTACATTTACCATCGAAACAAGTATAGATCAATCATGGTCTAATGCTGCATCGCATTAATGCATCATGTTTAAAGCGACTGCTGCAGCTGCTAAATCTTAGTTGGGGCTGAGTATGTTTGCTATGTACCCAGATCTATCTTTTTGGTAGCTTGAGACCTTACTACGATTTGAAATAACAAAGTATAATCAGGAAGAATAGTTTTCGAGGGACAAGTCTAACAAAACCACAGTAGGCTGTACCTATTAGTAAATGGTCTTAGTTAAGAGGTATATGTAAAAGGTATTTTGACAACTACAAAAAGAATAAAGGAACGTTCGTCTAAATCGTATGATTTTATGCAATTCTGCTTACATATCCAATATCGCCTTTACTATTCTCAAGCTTTTTTATCCATTTTACTTTGATTCTATAATAAAAAAAACTCCCTATCAAACATTAAATTAAATGGGGTACTCTTCGTCACAAACAGCATTAGCGCGTTTACAGCGTCTTCAAAACCACCTTCTACCAGAGAAAAAGGAACAAAAACTTACACTAGGAAGAAAAAACTTGTACACAATAGATGAAGTAGCAAAACACAACACTGAAAATGATTGCTGGGTCATTATTAATGAGGAAGTCATTGATGCAACATCGTTCTTAAACGACCACCCAGGTATATTTACATGTAGTCAAATTATTTTGGTAATCTAAGTTATTATGTCTATTTCAGGCGGCAAAAACGCTATTATGATGTATGCAGGAAAAGATGCTTCCAGACATTTTAATATAGTCCATATGAAGGATGTAATTGCAAGATACGCACCTGAAACAATCATAGGCGTTCTTGTCCAGAGACAGTAGCACTTGTAGAAAGGTAATTATATATGAACTGCAGATTTAGCATATTGGTCTATAAACTCACATTTCGAATCTGCATAACATCTAAAAAATTAGACTTCAGCTAAAAGTTGCTTGTATATTAGATATTATCATTCCATTAAACACTCAACGACTTTGAACCCCAAAAAAAAGGCTAGAAGGGATACCAGTTGTCTTCTCTTCAAATACTCAACTGTAGTAAACTCTCAATCGAATGATATGTGGAACAATGGTATTCTGGTTTTATCATGCTTCTGATCTATTAGTGATATTGATTATGTTTTATTGGAGCAAAATATAATCTCGACGCTTTGGTACTGTTACATTAGTTAATCAAAACAGTATTATATGAATTCTGTATGGAAGAGCTTATAAAAAAATACATATGCATGAGAAGACTACGCATTTTAAAAATAGAATCTTGTTGCAATTACACAAATGACGAACCCCATTTTTGAAAGAAACAAAAGTAAAAACAAGCATTCAGTCTTGCAGAATCGAGTAGTACATTAAACTAGCTTCATGCAAAGCAGCCTTTACAGAAGGCCATGACTTCCGACAGGAGACCTTATAGTTAAGCAGTCTCGTCCTAAATAATCGTATTGGATTAAAGTTATTCTCAAAATACTGTATTAATGTATGTTGTTTCTTATTTGTCTGTGTGTACATGCCACTACCTGATATGGTCAATCAACCTGAAAAGTGCAATAACCCTTCCCGAACAAATTGGCTATGTAGAAACGTACTATTATTTGAGCCTTTGATCCTCCTTATATACCTACCATATTTATTGTAATTGTTACTTTACTAAAATTTAATAGGCGTATTATATTTTATAGATTTCTCAAACGACCTTGCATCTGATGTGTAGTTCATGTTCAATATAAAAAGTTGCATGCATTAGGTTCTTCCTTTGAATAAAATACATTATAGAATACCAATCTCGAGTGTTAGTAAATCGCATGTATTTCATATATCTTAAATCGGATGATTTATAGATTTTTCGGTCAATTTCTGTTCAATACCGCATCAGATAAATAGCTCATACTCTAAATAAACTACTGTTGATTTGGTTAATTAAGCTTTCTTAATTTTCATTGTGGAGGACAAAAACCTTTTGATTACTGCTTCCCTGAGGTTTGAGTATGTTTTGGCTTGAATTTTAAATATAAATACATGTTGTCAAGGGCAAGACCATGCTGTGCTAAATCGTTTATTAGTATTGTTTCCATTTACCAACAAATACGTCATTAAGCTAAGGGATGGATGGCTATACAGTGGTTAAAGACCTGCGAATGATGATTTACACTGTTATATAGTTTATATAGAATAAATAATTAATAGATCGGCTTATAATGAGGAATATATATTTATATGTAATTGAATTCCCTTCAAAGTGAAAGAGTATCAATTGGGAATTTCTGATCAATCATTTGAATCCAGTTTATCATACTCTGACGCGTTCCAGATTGTAAGGTATAGGCATTGTTGTTGGTATAAAGAGCAAATACATTGGTTCGCTATACAAATATATCAATATAATGTACATGTCGAAAAAAAAAGAGTATGGTATTACCTGAATCATTTTCTCCAGCGCTTCATTATAGTCAATTCGAACAGATGCTACATTAATGACACCTTGTTCGTCTGATTCTTTATCATCAGAGTATATATAAATGTAAGGGCGACGAATCACAAACCAACGTTTTACCCATAGATCTTGCGCAGCGTCTTCTTGATATAATAAATAGCCCTTCTTCGAGATATTGGCGCTGTAGAAAAAGTATTAGCAGTGGAGGTTAGATAACATGTGTATTGTATATACATACGATTGAGTGACAAATTCTACTTCGGCAATCAATTTAGAGGCCGCTAAAGGCTCTTGAACTGCTGGCACATGTGTCTCTATGACTAAAGGAGGGTCTTGACTAATAACAATATCTTTATCAGTGCCCAACTTCAGTTTCCATAGATCTATAATCTTCTTTAGCAATGCTTGTTTTCCATCTTCATTTAATGAAGCAATAGCTGTTGATGATGATGATAATAGAGATGCTTTGGGTGATAGAGAGTTGTCTCTTTCCAACTGTCTTAGATCCAATATTTGTCGAGTAAAAGCAACCTGCTGTTTACGATGGATAAAGTCTTGAATGTGCCTATGATCGTTGACAAGCGATACACCCCGAGGCCTCCATGCACCTAGAAACTCTTCTCCATGAACATACTTGGATGCAGTATTCAAACGCCATAATTGGCTCAATCTTCGGGTCATTGGTGGTTTCAAATGGACAAGGTATACACCACTGTATTTGCTGAGCTGCTTGCCGCCCGAATAAAGGAATTTTCTGAAGCTGCTAAACTTGCCTCCACCGATAGATCGATCTCTGCCCTGGATCTGGAATGCAATATCCATATTAAACTGAATTGGTCGTTCGCATCGTTCGGCTTCAACCTCCCAACGCAAGTTGAGAATAACACGACTGTTGGGGTCTGTCAGACGATTCAAGAAGATACACTCATGCTGTGAACTATCCCAAGCGCCTTGTGCTGTAATACGACTTGTACCATCCGAGTTATACTGCACATATTGCTTATTGAGCAACTTGATTGGAATGTTTTCTTGCGCTGGTGATTCCAAAATACGGCCTTTGCCATCCAGTAATCGAACATGACCAACGGATGCTTTGCTGATTTTGGTCCATTCAAACTGATGACCTGATGTATGAGACAATGTGAAGCAGATTCTACGCTGAAGACCTTGTCTAATCGTAAAGTAGCCTTTATCCATGGGGTTCTTGGATGTTAACTGAACTGGCGTGTATTCACCAGATGGGGATAGTTCTCTCACTTCAATCCAAGCAACAACATCGTGTCGCTCAGCTGCCAACAGCTCTTCTTCTGATCGTCGTTCTAATGAAGCTACAGTGGAGTCGCTACTACTCCCTGAAGATGATTTGACAGAGGTGCGATCAGGTGTTGGTGGAATGCTGGTTGGTCGGTTCTGGGCTGCAATCAAATCGGCAAGTCGAGGCCTTTCTCTTTGATCATCCCATCGCTCTTGCTGTAATAAAACTCTGGACTGAGCTTGTCCAAAGACTTCAAAAGGAATGAACCCATGAGTGAGTATGTCAAGTACTTCTGCTGTTACTGTTAGTGATAAAGTCTGTCTGAAATCGAGTTGTACTGGGTTATGCTCAAAGTAGTTTGCAGGTTCAGTAGCAAAGATCTTTTCTGCTGGGGAATGGGATGGGATGCCGCCAAAAGAGGATAGTTTGAACTGGATATGCACATCTGTAAACTCTGATTCACTGATACCACTGAACTCGATCAATTTAATCTCAAACAAGAGATTCTGACCGACTTGCAGCGTTGATTGATCATCTTGCTCATTGTCTTTATCGTCCTCATCCTCGTCATCTATATCCGAGGAATCATTTTCTGGAAATACGGGTTGTTGGTGAGATAGTAATGATAGCTTGGTATTATCATTTCGAATCGCTACTGATCGAGCGATAGGCGAAACTAAAATACGCAACTTGCCGCGTATTTGACCGGTGCTTCGACATATAATTTCAGCAACACTTTCATAAGTTTGTTGGACTATCAGATTACGCACAGAGACAGAAGCTACACCAATAAACGAGTACTTGGGACAAGGGTTCTCGAAAAACGGATCTTCCCAGTTAAAATGCTTTCGATACAGTGGCTTGTCCATAAAGTTATAAAGGTTTCGCATCTTGTGCAAACGCAGCTTTAATTTTTCAAGGGACCAAACATAAATCACCTGGTTCTTCTTGTCAATAACACGTACACCGACACAGGGCTTTGGGGTTGAAATCAGCATAGTGTCTTCATCTGTTTCAAACTGGTGCAATGCAGAAGTTGGTTCCCAGAATGACAGTGGATTCGAGAAGGGTTCATCTTCAATCACTGCAAATTGGTAGAGTACTTGTTTGTTGAGTTCTCTAGAGATAATGTTGGCTTCCTTCAACATGACTGCATTGGTGAGAACAACTTCTGCCATATCTACTGTTCTTAGCTGTCTCCAACGCTGCAGTACCTTTTGAATCAATTCAATTTGCTGTGGTGTAAATACAGGTCCAGCAAGACCTGATTCAAATTGTTGTTGAGAATACTGTCTTGACATGCGATGAATTTTTGCTTCAAAGATACGTTTCTGATTGTCCAATTCCTTCTGCATACGCTGTTTTTCTTGCTTGAGTTTTTCTTCCAGCATGTCTGAATGTGCTATTGATAGATCAGTGCAAACACTCTCAGCACCATCTTCAATCATGGTTGCAGAAGAGGAATTTCTAAAGGAATCTCTTGTAGTAGAAGAATCATCGTCATCGTTATCAGCTCTACTCTCTGAGCGGGTTCGTCTTGAGTTGCGAATCTTGGTAATATCATCGTACAGTTTTTCCAATTCTTCATCTTTGAGTCCACCAAAGTTTGCTTCAGTTGCATAGTAGTTTAATACAGCTTCACGACGAGCGTAGTTCCAATCAATGACTTCTGATCCTATCGTGCTGTCTGAGGTAGGCGAGTCAGGTCTAGATTCATCTTCTGCAGATGCTCCGTGCATGCTATTCTCAATAGCCACCTTTTGCAAATCGCGCTCTTTACGTACTTGTTCAGGATGATTGAATCGAAAGATATGGTAATAGCCGAGAATGATACGATATCCATTCTTCAGTTGCTGAGGTTTTGTAATGCGCATACCGTTGACCATAGTAAGAGAATCTGTACCTGGTTGCAGGGTAACAATGCCGTTATTATTCTCAAAAGTACAATGATCATCTTGAATATTGGATCCACTAAGACGAATGTCAGCCTGGACATCACTGTCTTGTCTTCCTAAGCGAGTAATTCCAGGTTTGATTTGATACATGAGACATTCAGACATGAGTGGATCTTCATTGAGATTCACGATAAAGGGTATAGTCTTTGGTGTATAAACACCCATATCATTTTTTTCAATTGTAATACCAAGTTCTTTAAGCGCCTTTTCTCTTTCTAAGTGGATTTCTTCAGTTTTTTTCAGTTTTTCTTCCCAGCTTTCGTTTAGATTCGCCAGTAGTTTTTCAGAGCTTTGTAACTGTTCAATTATCTCTTCTTTAGACATCTTCTTTTTCTTTCCTGAGCTATCTAGGATCTCAAATTCGGACAATTTAGTAGGCGCACCACCAGCTTTGGCAGCTGACGCTCGAGATGCGCTGGTGCTTGGGTTCGTTCCACCGCTTGATTTATAGACACTAGTCGCTGTCAGTTGCTCTACTTCTTCCGGTGCATAGGTACGTAGTCTGTCACGAAGTAATTCAAGCTC
This sequence comes from Actinomucor elegans, assembly GCA_026027325.1. NCBI lineage: Eukaryota > Fungi > Mucoromycota > Mucoromycetes > Mucorales > Mucoraceae > Actinomucor > Actinomucor elegans. Next base: position 3,560,459 of record JAMSLZ010000003.1, read on the forward strand.
ATCCTTCAGGTCGCGGATCAGTTTGGCATTTGGATCTTCATTGACAACGGCCTTGTTCTTAATTCTCTTTGCTTGGTCAGCATATCTTAGTGTACTTAGCGTTTCATCGTAGTCAGCTTGAGAAATAGCGGCAATCATAGCAGTTTTCGAGTTGCCACCTAATGAATCTTTCAGTAACCAAGTTAAAACCTACAAGATGTATGTAAGTAAACGTAGAGTAGCATCTATCGAAGGGCTTACTGAATCTCTATAGGGAATAAAGACTTCCTTCTTCTTTCCTCTTTTGCCTTCTTGTGACGACTGTTCAGCTAGACCAGCAATAACTTTACCAAGCGTAGTTAGAGATCGATTGATATTAGCACCTTCTTTTAATCTTGCACCAGTGGCACCTGTACTGTTAGCACGTTCACTACCAGCTAAATCTACCAAACTAAATCAAAAGATGAGCAACTTTCATTTAAAGTCGATTTATAGTTTACCTGATTCTAGCCACTTTTTCTGTCTCTAGCTTTGTTAAGTCATCCAGTCGTTTCTGAGTCAAGAACAGCGTGAATACTGCATGGGATCTGGAAGATGTTTCATTCATGTTTGTAGCTGCTACAGTTCTAGCCTATACTTTGTTTAGATAGATATTTTAAAATAAATTTTCTCGTACCTTGTTTCCTTCATCCATCAAATGTTCAATGTCGTCAAAGGATCTGACAACAAGCCGAGATAGATCTTCAACATAAGGGCCCAGGGATGGATGTTCACGTACTTTGAGATTTCCTTTGTTCTTTGGATTTAATAGATCGCGTACTTTTTCATTGTAGATTTCGATATAGGATACTTCAACACGATAGGTGAGGTTTGGTTCTTGATTTACTTTGATACGATTAAACAGTTCTGAGCATGTTCGAGGGATAATACCTTTATCCTCGCCATAACCCATCTAGAAAGGTGTTAGAACAAGAACAATATAGTACTTGCATATTATGTATTACCATTGAATATGATTTACCAGAACCAGTTTGACCATCTAAGGGCAAGTCAGTAAAAAGCTATTGTATAGTTGATCTTATACTAACAGGCGAAAATACAGCAATTATAACCACCAAAGGCGTGATCCAGCAGTTCTTCACCCAAATCATTGTAAAGTGTTTGCTGATCGGCATAACTAGGTGAATTTTTATCGGCTGACCAATAAGACTTGTCGAACGTGAAAGCCTTGACGTCTTCCGATTCCTTTCCGGTTCTTTGATCAGGGGGTCTACTGATAATTGTTTGGTCACCATCCATGCGAATCAAGCCTACAGCTCCACGGGCGATTTCTGGGCGTGTATTTGATCAGATAATGGATAGTTACGATAATAGAACACGTACCTCGGGCGTTCATAGGGCGACAGCGCACCACAACCTTGATATTTCCTCCACTCATTTATACTTGTAGATTTTCTATGATAAATATTAGTTATAGTGGGTTTTTATCGAAAAATATCTCACTTGTATGGTTCAGAAAGCACGTTTTGCAAAAAAGCCAAATTTCAGATGCTCAAATTCTTACAGAAAAGCAAGATGATGAAGGAATTTGCTTGTTGATTTGAGTAATTTTTGAAAGTGTTTCTTCTTTCTCGGCGTCAACCTCGTCTAGTTAAAGTAGTGATATGTCAAGACTAGAAAAAAAACAATTATAAAAGCGTAAAATGAAATAAAGGGCAGAGGGGCAAAGAACCAACTGGCGAATAAGTCGGCTCTCGAATCACGCGAGAAAAGTGCATTGAAAAACCAATAGTATACAATCTACGCTACAACACCATGACTGCATATAGTAAGTTTGGTCAAAACAATACTGCCAATAAACTTGGATTTACTGCTGCATATACTCAGTTCAGTTCAGTACTATGGCTATGAAACGGAAAGAACCATCTATTTGTGCTACACAGTGTCCGACAAAACGAGTTTAGAAGCGAAAAATAGTGTCTAGTCCTTTTCTTTTTCTTTTTTTCTTTCGCGTCTTTTTTTGTTCAATATGCTTGCTACTAACAAAGGCTTGGAAAAGAAAGTACCTAAGATCGATTTCACTCTATTCACAACGGCTGATGGTACAGTCGTAAGTACAAAAGAGCGAGTGATCAAAGGTACAACATAAAAAATATACGCGTACACTTGATCAATACTGATCAATCTAAAGATGTACCAGCGCCAGCAGTTCATTTGCCCACAGAAGACGAGTTCTGGAGCAAAGAAAGGCCAGGCTTACCAGACATTCATTTCCTAAAAGACCATTTTTATCGCGAAGGCCGATTGACCGAGACTCAGGCACTGTTTATTCTTGAAAAGGGAAAAGAGATATTACGATTGGAAAAAAATCTGCTGGACATCCCTGCGCCTGTTACAGGTAGGTGATACAAAGTGTGGCTCATATAATCATCTCACCAAGTTTAGTGTGTGGTGATATTCATGGTCAATATTATGACCTGATGAAGCTCTTTGAAGTGGGTGGAGATCCAGCTACTACAACCTACCTTTTCTTGGGTGATTACGTCGATAGAGGATATTTCTCAATAGAGGTATGTTAAGGTAATAGTCAAGCTTTATACTAAAAGAAACTTATGTAGTGTGTACTTTACTTGTGGAGCTTAAAGATGTGGTATCCAAATACTTTTTTCTTGCTACGTGGAAACCACGAATGTCGTCACTTGACTACGCATTTCACCTTCAAAACTGAATGTAAGGGCTCATCCTTTTTTTTGTACCTACCAATAACAACGGCATTTAGGTCGACACAAATACACTGAGAACGTTTATGATGCCTGCATGGATACCTTTAACGCCTTGCCTTTGGCGGCTGTTATGAACAGACAATTCTTGTGTGTTCATGGTGGTCTCTCACCTGAACTACATACCTTGGCTGACTTTGATACTGTAAGCAACTAGGCAATCTCGAAATGAATAGGGCTTAACTCTAGTGTATAGATTAATCGTTTCCAAGAACCTCCTACGCATGGGTTGATGTGTGATTTATTATGGGCTGATCCGCTTGAGGACTTTGGAGAAGAAACTACTAATGACCTTTTCCTTGATAATCGCGTTCGAGGATGTTCTTATTGGTTCACGTAAGTCGGTGTTTCTAAGTTCAAACGTATATTAAACAGTCTGACAGATATCCTGCTGCTTGTGCTTTTTTACAAAGAAACAATTTATTATCGATTATACGAGCCCATGAAGCCCAAGATGCTGGGTAATAAGAGTCATGATGAGTTACCCAAGAAGCTAACTGATCTCGTTAGATATCGTATGTACAAGAGAAACAATACAACTTCATTCCCAGCTGTCATGACTATATTCTCGGCACCAAATTACTTGGATATGTATAATAACAAAGCCGCTATACTTAAATACGAGGATAACGTTATGAATATTCGACAGTTTAACGCCACACCTCACCCATATTGGTTGCCTCAATTCATGGATGTAGTAGAATGGAGTTTGCCTTTTGTTGGAGAGAAAAGTAATTTCAGATTCCAAACTAACCAACTTTTTTGTACTAACAAACGTTCTATAGTAACAAACATGCTTTTGGCTATCTTGAACATTTGTAGTAAAGAAGAACTATTAGCTGAAGAAAAAGAAGAAGCCGATCAGCAAAAGAACAGTTCAATGAGCGATGCTTCAAATGAAGAGATAGAACAGCGCAAGACTGTGATTCGTAACAAAATACTGGCTATCGGCAAAATGTCTCGTGTTTATTCTGTTTTACGAGAAAACTCTGAAAGAATTACCGAGCTAAAATCATTGTCACCAAGCGGAAGACTTCCTTTGGGAACATTAGTATTAGGCGCAGAAGGCATCAAAACAGGTACAACATCCGTAATAAAATGTTTTATAGATCCTCATCATTTGTTTTGCATAGCCATTACGTCATTTGAAGAAGCAAAGAGGGCTGATTTAGAGAACGAAAGATTGCCTCCTTCTGGCGAAGCTAGAGATGAGATGATTAAACGAGAAACGGACAAGAAAATTAGAAATGCAGTTCAAGAAGAAGATACTACATTGAATGAAGTAGCAGATGTGATTGTCGAGGACATTTAAATAAAATTTACTTACGGACCTGAACGCTACATGTTTGGCTCCAAATTATATAAGCTGAGATCCTATTTATATACAGTGTCTGTATTTCGACAAGGCGTAACAACGTCTAGGGACGCGCTTATTTTAAAGGTTACAGATATGTTGCTTATCTTACTAAATTGTCAAGGGAGCTAGCTTGTAATTTCAGACTTGATCGTATTTTCAATATCTATAGGTTATTAGTTTTCATTTAATGTTGCATCTGATTGCTAGTAGACATTGAGCCAGAATAAACTCTTGCGACTATTTCAATCACGTTTAAACAAAGCACATCAAATATGCAATGCATTAATAACCGCCATTAAATTGTACATATTGCTTCTGTGTTAGACATATTATTGATCTGTACATCTCTCGATTGGTCCTGGTTTCCTATAGGTTTGATGAAATTCAACAAACTATATGCTATATAGAAACCTCATTATTTTTGCCTGGTCCATATCCGACCTATAGATCGGAAAGCCTGTCCTATTTAGACGACATAGCTTTACTTTCAGAGCGATGGCGGCATTCTTTGACTTGTGAATGCTAGTAACCCTCATATGCGTAATTAATAACAACGTCTAACATCTACAAGAATCATTTATTGACCTATATATGCCCAAAACCCGCGTGTAGTTCCTCGTAAAGATTCATGAAGTACCGAAACACTACGAACTATTTCACGGAAACTCCAAAAACCAATTTGCTTCAAACGTCGATTTCTCTCTTGTTGATCAGTAACAAGGTCTACAAGCCCTTTGGTAATACACATGCTTAATCTACTTCCTAATGTTGAGTCATGTATTGTCCAAGCACCATCAAAAGTAGATAAATCCATAATGATTCGACCTTTGATAGGAACTATAGTCTTGTTACGATTGATGTAAGCTATCAAAGGCCTAACCATAGCACTATTCAGATAACTGAGCTCTGGAATTTTTAACGGCACAGCGCCTTTTATATTCTTGAATCGAACATCAATATCTAGAACTACAAACTTGTGTCTGTCTTCACTTTCTAGTTGATTATGCTTTGTTTCTTGTTTGTTCAGAGACTGTGTCCCGGTACCAAACTCTAGTGATTGAGGCAAGCTTCGTTTAATTACCTCTAAAATTGCCTGGGGTATACTTGGCGGTGAGTAATTCTCTGATTCATCTGGTATATAGATATCAGCACAAAAGTCCATGGTTCCTGATGTGATCCACTGAGGCGGACCTTCTCCAAACCGATGAACATGATCCATGCTTATGTTTTCTATTCTGAGCCTTGATTTTCTTTTGTATCCTTTCTCTTTCATACCATCGTCCGTCATTATCCCAAACTGCTCATCATTCGCACTGACAAAAACACCTTTCGGATTTGATTTTTTAAAAGGATAGAATGAGGATAGATCTGGTTGACTGTCCTTTGCTTCAAGATCAGAGTATTCCAATACGCTTTTCTCTAACTGTGGCGTATGTACACTAAATATGCTTCTATCAAGTGAACCTATAATAGAATCTGCGCACAACAGATCATAAAACAGCCTTAAAAAAGTTTTTTGAGTCCAATTATTCCCTTTTTTTTTTTAAGAAACCCATACCATTCCCTTCTTAATCTACTCAGATGGGCCTTGATGATAGACACGGGGAAAGGTCTAAATCCTTTAGGCATATATACAATAATGGAGAGATCCTCCAAATTCAGCTTTTCCACCTCCAAACCACCAGGAATACGACTTTTTCTTATTGTTTCGCTATCCCATGCAGCATCTTTGTTCCAACCAGCTCTTCGATTATCAACAATTCCTCGAACTCCTTTGATATCAGCACTTTTTATAATGCCTTTACCTTCCATCCAACGCATCAGACTCAACTCCACATCCAGAGTATCGATTACAATATCGAACCATGGTGCTTTTTTTAACCTTTTCTGTGCTATTGGTGACACTTCGTCTTCATCTAATGGAACACCAGCTAAAGGGTCGCCTTGTACAACGATAGGCGCTTTTTCCTGTGATTGGAGTCGAAATTTATCTTGCTCTGAGCGCGGCATACAGTGAACGCGTACATGGTTCATTCTGATTCTGTTATCTTTCCAATTGGGCGTTGCTGATTCAAATGTCACTATTGCTTCACTATTTGATGTAATAAGTTGACTTATTGACTTGACAATCCATTCTATTATGCTCGAATTTAGTTTCTAATCAGTCTATATCAATGCGCATAATAATACCTTGAAACTGGAGTGAATTCGCAGCCCATAAGCCAAAACTAATAAAGCTGGTTGTCCCAGCTATGAGCCAAAGTGTATGACCAAGAAAAACCCACGAAAACAACGCTGTAATGTCGTTAAGCGTAAATGGTCTAATTTGCTTCATAAGAGGATACTTAATCCTGATTTTGAGCCTTTGTAAAAATCCTCGGGCTTGTACAAGTAGTTCATATTTGTTAGGTGGTTTAGGGGCTTGAGGTAAATGAACGTGTCTTGTTGAAGCGCACAGCGATCCTTTTATTATATGCTTGACATTAGAATGCATAAATTGACGTGTTTTAATATACCATGGTGAGATAAGTGTATTGTATGTTATTCGTCTATTGGAGCCAAGTGTTTTACGCTGTAATAGAAGTTTGTCACTCGAGTCTAGTAGTGTTCTGCAGTTTCTCTTGATTGCATTAGAAAGCATAATTGTAATAATCAAAAGCCAAGACGAAGGAATAAATTGTGCTATTGATTTTATCCTCGGGAACTAGTTTAAAATAAGTCTTGCTGTAAGGCATACCTTTCAATGCTTAATCTGTATGGCTTGGCCTGATCTTTCAACTGTAGGTATCGTATATCATGTTTATATGAATACCCCCCTTATAACAACCACGATTTTCTAGAGTTTTGAGTCAAGTTTCTTTCAAAGGCTACCTGCTAACCATTGTATCACACAAGACACGCTACAGATTGTAGTAAATGTATCCATTTACACAATAATAGTTGCCTATCAATAGTGATTCAAAAATTACTTCGCTACGAGAATGAAATATTTTGCCAGATGTTCGTAATTAACCAAGTACGTGTAGATTTAACAAGAAAGAATTTTTTTGTAGGGTAGCACGCTCTGTTTTTATTTAATGTCAAAATAAATGGTTTATTTCTACAATTGCCAGACTTCTGTTATTAGGAAGCCATACAGGCATACCGAAATGATTTTTGTAAAGAATAGATTATTAAATCTACACGTACTTGGTTAATTACGAACATCTGACAAGTAATTTTTGAATCACTATTGATAGGCAACTATCATTGTGTAAATGGCTACATTTACCACAATACTTTTCCTTGAAGAAACCTAGGTTGTATGCGGTAGAAATGCATTTACAAGATCGAGCTTTTCTCCTCTGAGTGGAAAAAATGAGGCGTATTCATGGAGACTAAAATAAGGCACAAGGTTTTCTGTTTGATGTTTAATTGACAATTGTTTTAGCTTTTCGTTATCAGAAATTATTGATATAAATGGTCCTTCTAAATCTGCTCTACGCTATATTCAGCTGCAAGAAATTAAAAAAGTGCTTGAGCAGCAGAGCCAGGTGTAAAATCATTCACTTTTGGGGGCCCATCATTAAAGAAATTCAAATAATTGGTTATTTGGTGAAAATAATCCGTTTGGTTATAGATAAAAAGTGAAAGATCAACCCCGAAATATCTTTGATTAGTGCTTTGTATAAAAGTGGTCTGGTAACGTCTACAAGGTAAATAGCTGTCCAGAAAGAAATTAGCAACATGGCGTTGTTGAAAACACGTAAATACTACAGAATAAAGTGTGCAGTTAGATTTATATACTAACGCTTTGAATATATAGTTTTACTTGATAGATTTTCTGCGCGTATTTAGCTCTGAAAAGAGTATTGGCCTCATGCTGAAATAGTATGTACTTATAGTTTGAATTAGTTCAATGCACTTCTAACCCATTTGAGCTGTCAATCTGCTAAGTGATGGCCTTTGCAAGTTCCTAGTGACTAATAGCAAGTTTGCCAAAAATGACGGCAATTTGTCTTTTGGCAGATTTCAAAGGACTTTAAGCAAGTCTTTTTTTTTTATATATATATATGGTACAAGGTATTGTCACTTTGCGATATAGTACCTTCACTTGTTTAAAATTGCTTATCGCGACATTAAACTGAAAATAGTAATAACACTGCTTTATACTACCTATCATAATTGGTAACCCCGGAATGACCCAATTCGTTTATTTATTGAATCATTGTTACCGATAACAAAGGGAAAGGTAGAAAAGCCTCTATGTACCTACAATAAAGGAAAGGACAGCACCTACTACTCAAGTAACTTACAAAAACTATTCAGATTCTTAGATAAAAGTATTGGGAATATACATGAAGTCATGTATCTTTTTTTTTTCTTTTTTTGTTGAGCAGTAGTTTTCATTGGACATCTGAAACCATGCACGTATTACCAGCACAGTGCCATATAAAAAAAAGACTACTTGCAAATCGAAGTAGAAACAAGCTTTCTAAACAAACAATTATACTAATTTATTCTACCTCATATGTATCAGTAGTAATAAAAAAAATCACCAGAAAATACAGAAGGTGTTAAATTATATTGGACAACAGCTGTATGTCAATCCTATATATGATTATAGAAAAAGGTCAACAGTCGATGCCCATCGTCCTACTCTTATCTCTGAAGATGCCATCATAACATGGAAGACTAGCTTAGTTACCAATTTCATTGTCAATTATCTAAGCTATTTTTGCAGTCCAAAGATACAAGTGCTTCAAACAAATATAATTAATGTTAATGGCACCAGAGGGCTTGAATTTCCTTCCTTTAACAGCAAAAAAGCCTACTTGATAGCGGCGCTACTAGCAGTGGTTTAATGTAGAAGTCAACGACTCTACCTGATTCCAGCTGTGTTCACTCAGGACGTTGGTCATGATCATGACCATGTCAACTACTACTGTGCACTCGACGAAGCAGCCAGTAGATTCCTTGGCCAAAAGATAATAGGACAAAAGAGAATGATAATAAAAAAAATCATTCTGATTGACCCATTAAAACATGGCGTCTAATTGGATGATGCTCGACTTGCCTCTTTCAGACACAATGCAAAAGTAAAGTACGTTTTATTCCTCAATTTGCTCTCTTCTCTTATGGCAAAATGTATCCAGGATTCGAAGGTAAATATTCTTTGGTAAAAACGAAAAAGAAATGAAACTTGCCTTTTTTTTTTTAGATTTATGTACTTCTGTTATCGAAACAAAATCATCTTTGAACGCGTTTATTTCTGATCGACGATCTGAAGTGGTTGAATGGTCTCTTAAACAAGCAGTAATGACAGACAAAGAGTTACATGAACTGTGGCATCGTCGTTTCATCAAACGTATCAAAACAGACAGACCAGAAATCGTTGTGAAGTAAATTTTTGCCTTTCCTTCCATTTCTTTTTTGCTGTTTGTACTGATCATTTCCTTTTTTTTATTAGAGGGCAACCAATGACGGAAATCTGGGCCACAATCGCTACCTTGAAACAAAAGATGGTATGGATGCAAATGATTAGAAGCTGGGGCCACTTTATTCACTTTTTTTTTACAGCTTCAAACCGATTCAACATATTTGGCTGCTGGTTTTGACATGCTCAATTCTTATGCACCGACCGTAATAGGCTTGCGAACCGCGGATCAAAACGAAGAATTGAGCAACAAAGCAGCCCCGATCAACAAGAATCCAGTTTGATCTCTGATGACAAATATGTTGATGATGATAATAATGATGATGATAATCCTTCTATCAAGACCGAGTACGCCACCGTCGAAGATACTCTTTTCACCATGGCATTGAAAAAGGTAACACTCTCTTCCATATTCCTCTTTCCTATTTGTTTTTTTTTTACTTGGGCTCCAAGACTCAACTTTTTTTAATTAAAAGTTCAGTGGCATTACTTGGTCTGATTTGGAGAAGCAAATATTGTGTGAGCTTGAAGAGGGCAACCCATTTCTAAACGTCAATCAAACTATGACTCATGTGATCAAGACTTTGCTCAAGGAGCAGAAACCTCTAAGTGATCATGATATTGGTGTGCTGAAGTAAGCTGATTCAAACGTGAAAGAAATAAGCAAGGGCCAAACAAGCTAGTCTCTCAATCACTTTCCCCCTCTGTTACTTTAGACTTTCGTTATCTGGTACTGTGAACCAACTCAACACTTATCAATTCAACTTTGCCCGGTCTTACCTTCCTGCAAATTTTGATCAAAACTGTGCGGAAAAAATGGTAGGCAATTTTAAAGCTCGTGAATTGAAGGAAGAAACAGTGGCGATGTTTGTATCCATTTTGACCATCCTGTAAGTATTAAAAGTGGGAAAGCTGATGACTTGAGATTTTCATTATTATTTTAATTTCAGTGACACTGAAACTGGTAAACCTGCGGAAGAGGCCCTGCTCAAGATTAATCTGTTGAAAGTGCAATTCTTGAAGAATGGTAGTCGTCAATCCGAAGGATATATCATGTTAAAGATCGTCGAGTACTTGTAAGTGCGAAATAATAGAGAAGTTGAACTAGCATATAATACAACAAGGCACTGACTCATTATGTATTTTACGCTACAGATTGGAAACTTTGGATGATTGGAAACATGATGATTCAGAAACCACTGTATATCGTTGCATAGCCACCATTTTTGATTTCATGTTTCGGGATACTCCTGCCAAACTGGCCGAGTAAGTAAAAAAAAAAAAAATCGCAACCTAGCTTCTAAATTTTTAACAGCGGCGAGACAACGTGTGATTGCACACAAAACGAACACCAATATAATGATATTGTCTTTGGCAGTTCTTCATCTGGTCGACAACTCTTTGGCCGAAAAATTGACCTTTTGATTCGGTTTGGAAATGGAGTGAAATCCTTGGAGTTATCAAGCAATGAATTCAAAAAGCCTTCAGCCATATCAACCCAAGCTCTTGTCCAACAAAACAAAAACCTGCGCGTGAATGGAGCCATTCTGAATCATCTTCATAACTTGAGCAAGACCATTGATGGCTTAGTCGCAATGGATTGGATTGGTATGACCACTTACTGACGGTCCCTACAAATTTTGTTAATTTTACATATTATATACATACTGATGATAGGTAACATTGGCTATCTTTTTTGCCTGGTCGATCATTATGATGTTTATGTTGCAAAGAAAATTGATCCGATAAAAATTCCAACAAACGTCAAGGGTATGGTGGAATTCAAGCAAACTCTTCGATTACTTTTTGCGTACAAGGTATTAGTTAAAAAAAGAAAAGCTTTGGCTCACGAAAATACTACAGGGATTTATTTTGAACATTGGAGCTATGGCAGAACATGCACTTGACAAGCGGCAACAAGTTGATCGTCTTTGTGAAGCTATCGATGTTTCTGATGAAGTCACTGAAACTGGCCATCAGCACCACATCTTTTTCACACCAACTACCAACAGAGTGAAAAAGCCAAAGGTTAAATCAACCATTTGAAGTTCTTTCCTTGCCTCCCTTATTAGCAATGGTTTTTTCTCCCCCTCAATATTTGTATCACTTTTTTTAAGACATGCTCCACTTTTGATATTAAGAATATACAAGTAAAAGAATGTGAATTGTGTCTACTTAATTGATGGATAGCACTACGTCGTCATGAAGTTATAAACGGTACTGCGAGAAACTTTTAGATTAACACAAATTTGCATCAAGCTTTCTACTATTTTAGTCAGAACTGTAGAAGGATTCTCATTTACCAAATTAAAAAGTAATCGTTTATATTTTAAATATGGAAGCAAAATATAACTAAAAAGACTGAAAGGTACTTTTAAAGCTGTTGATAGATTTTATTGTAGATCAAGAATTGATTGACTGATCAGAGATGATAAAACATGTCTCTTAAATACTTTTTTTTATTACCATCGGTGCGCTTGATTCTAAATTTACATGATTACTTGCTAAGAACAACGTTGGACTGCGTATGATGAAGGTCAGAAATAATAACCAAATGGGCGGACCAAGATTAGGGGTGAGGAATGGTCGGGATAATATTTGGTGTTAGGAATAGTATTTATCAATTATCGTCTACTTGCTCAGTATGAGATATAAATAGAGATCTTTAACACAGTCAGTGCCGTCATTTATAATCTGGTTCTGGGTAATAATGCTTGATGCATGTCTATAGCTATATAGTATTCTCTTATTAATATAATCATGAGCGTTTACAATAGCCCATACAAATACACCTCCTCCATTTAGGATCGAGTAAAGAACAACTTATTATCAATCAGTAATCTGATTGCATATACAAGTCTTATTATTAATACGTTAATCTTTGGTCTTTAGCTACTACGAATTCAACAGTTATACTATATTCAACACTTGCATATTTCTCTTTTTTGTTAATCTTGCTGATTTTAATACATATTTTATCGTCATTTTTTTTATATTGGTTCATTTTACAACTAAAAAAGGTTTTATCAATAATAACCTTTTGGATTTCATATATATATATATATATATATATGTACTAAACATTTCCTTTCGGACACTTGGTTTTTTAAATACCAGCGGATCTTCTTGATTAAATCCGTTGCATGGTAAAACACTTATCAATACATTAATACTCTGGCTATAAAAATTTAGCAAATCATTAATTAACAGTTCCGCAAATAGGTATTTACCCACATACCAAAACTTCTGTATTAGATATACCATTTATTTTGCTATTTAATGCAATTGCTCGTTTTACCATGCCTAATTGAAATGTGATTCTTGTAAACTGATTGGTATTTTCATAATTGGTTCTCTACGTCAAGAAAGGCATGAAACCGACCGGGAATATGCAAGCCGCTTTCAAAAGCTGCGTCGTAAATCTGGCATGGAAGATAACACGCGACTGGCTGCAACTTTCTTTGCGTCGTTACGAGAGGAGGTTCGTGGTCGATCTCAACAAGTCATTGCTTGTCATTTTGGAAAGAGATTGCAAAACTCTATTGATGAATTCATCGGTTTGGTGATTGCCTCTGGTGATGATTCGCCTTTCTGAATGGTAAAAGTCCCCGAGTGGGCTCTGACTCTGGTGAACCTTGCTTTCAGCCAATTAGTCGCCTGTCTGAGCGAACAAATACTGGTACCATCGATATCAGTGAACAAGTAAATTCGCAATTAAATCAGTGTGCCTTAGAATGTAAGTATTCATCTAAAAATACAATAACTAAGGATTTCAAAAATATTAACGATCCTATTACGTTTCCTATTTTCGTCATTAGAAGGAACTACATACCGGAGCGTCTGGTATCTATATTAGATACAGGTGCAAATCATAGTGCTATCAATAAAGACGTTGTTAAAAAATTAAACCTACCTATACTTTTTATTTTAAATGATAACATCAAACACAACAAGTTAGCAATAACAAAGCACTCTCGTAAATTGGAAGCCATAGAACGTACAAATAATTACGATTCAAGTATTAGCATTAACTCAATGACTTCCTTTGGAATTGGTATTTGACTGGATTTCCTATAAAGTATAACAAATCCAATTCTGAACATAACAAGCTTACCTCTATTAGACAATATAACAGTGACAATGAATTATTAGAATAAGTCAAACAAGAACTAAGTTTGGCAATAATCCCGCTGGAACCAAATAAAGAAAGAACAAAAAGAAAGTTCTGCATTATTTCTGAAAGTGTGGTATATATCAGTACACTACCTAACATAACTGCTTATCGTAAACCATATTCTGTGCCAACCTCATTTAATGAAGTTGCAGATAAACAAATGAATGAATGATTGAATGAAGGTTTTATAAAACATGCAATTGGTTATTCTAAATGGAATTATCCTATAACAGTAGTTCCAAAAACCAATGGTAAAGGCAAAATAATAGGCCATCGAGCCTGTCATGATCCTAGACGCGTTAAGCATTGCTGCAATCTGTTGATCGTATGCTATTATTTATTGTAAATGAATTATTTGAAGAACTTAAAGGCGTATCCATTTATAGTACTTTGGATCTAAAGTCTGCCTTCAATTAATTATTGCTAAATCCTTGTTATAAACGCCCATGATTATATTAATAAAAGAATACTATATAGATATAAGATCCTATAAATATCCTTATAGTTATCTTTACATACACCTATAGATATGCATTTAGCACTATTACCCAGAACCATATTACAAATGACTGTATTGGTTGGGTTGAAGATCTTTAGTTATATCTCGCACTGAGCAAATAGAACAATATCCTTAACAACAGATATGCATCCAATACCTTATCTTTGAATATAATTATCCCGACCACTCCTCGCCACTAATCTGGTCTGCTCATTTGGTTATTATCCCTGGTCTTCATTATACGCAGTCCAACTTTGTTCCTGGCAAATCGTAATATGAATTTAGAATCAAGCACCGATGGTAAAAAAATATATATGAGAAGCTGTGGTGAATAAAACAGCTTTTCATAGAGTAGTGATAGAAGTGTAGCTGAATAGTTAACTTTTGTAATCATGACTAGTTGCATTTACTCTATGTAACTACAGCGCAGCTTATTATTAACAGAAGGCTTGTAGTATCTAACTAATTACAAACATCTCAGGAAACATTTCACTCAGCAGGTCTGATTTAAAGCAACATTTTGGAACATCTATTGCCTCTAGGTGTCAATCAAGCGAAGAACTACGAAGAGTGGCAGCAAGTAGTATAGCTGAATTCTTTGGTCAAGGCCATACTGTTTATCCTCTTCCTTTGGAGACTTTAGAACAAGTAAAGTCTTACCTTTCGTCATTAAACCAAATGCTCAATATTCTGGCTTCCATTCGAGTATTGATTTAGAATCAAATCACTCGTTTTTCAATATTTGGAGGATAAAATCTTCAAGTGACAACTACTATAGGGCATTAGCTCAGAATGTAGTCATGCTATTTGGATTGGAATCAGAACGATGTGCGCGCTTTTTTGCCGAGCTGCTACTTAATGAAATGGTGCAAATGTTCAATACTTGGAACAAATACTCTGCCGTACCAGTAGAAGAACTGAAGCAAGCAGGGCATCAAATATTCAAGCGAGCAAACTTAGCCAAGTACCTGCAACCAAACGTAAGTCAATAAAAAAAAATGATAACTGAATGAGAGGCTTAGCTCTAACAACAATATAATAGGCATATGTCATCGATGGGTTCAATATTGCAACATCCAAAAGTTGGCTAAATGAACTCATCCTACCAACAGTTGACAGGGTATTGGAAAACATAGAAGAAGCAGCATTCCTTGGCGGTGTTGGGCCTTGGAAAAAACTACAAGTACGAGGTTACTATATTTTGATAGTAGCTCAATATCGAAGTGAATTGCAGAAAATAACAACATTCCAGAGCAATATAACAGAATATATTGCAAACAATTATGATATAATACCAACTATGGAGAAACAAAAAATATGGAAAACTAAAAATGGAGTATTACACTTCCATGAAATATAAGAAAAAAAAAATATGAATATTAAATATGAATAATAAAATCATATCGTATTTCATATCAAATAAACTATTCCTACGTCCAATTTAAAATCTAATTTGATGTCTGAGCTACTTTTTGTAGATTTACGTTCTCGGAAATGGCAATATACTGAATTATATCTGCTGGGAAATCTCTACTGCATCATAAAGTAGCTACACGTATATTCCAGCTGTTACAATCTTCTTAAAAACCTGCTATCGGAGATTGCACAAGACCAAAAGCAGGAATACTATGCAATTGGGAATGCTATAGGCGTACGTTACTTTTGCATCGTTACTGAATACTGAAAGAACTCGAATAAGTTTATTTAGTACGTATTTTTTTTCTAATTATTTCTACAGCATCAACATCACAGCCATACATTCTTTTAATTGATAAAGGAGTTTCAGCTCCAAAGAAAAACAAATCTTCAGCCTTTCTTACACGAGACATTACAACATACAGCTGGCCATGGGTTAGCATGTTATCCAAATGTATACCAACACAGTCGATAGTAACACTTTGAGCTTTATGAATGGTACTAGCAAAGGCAGGGACAATCGGAAATTGTGACCTTGTATAGCTTGTGCCAGGGACTTGACGAGTAATTCTTTGAACCCAATATATCACTTCTTTTGGATTATCATACTCATCCCTAATAATCGTTCTTTTCAAATAAATGTTTTCCTCCTCGACAAATTCAACAGTAGCCAAAGTGCCATTTGCCCAACCTAGATTTACATTCAAGTTTTGGATCAACATCACAGGCATGTTCTCTTTTAGTTGTAGTATTTCCAATAACC
The DNA here is from genome assembly GCA_026027325.1 of Actinomucor elegans. Taxonomy (NCBI): domain Eukaryota; kingdom Fungi; phylum Mucoromycota; class Mucoromycetes; order Mucorales; family Mucoraceae; genus Actinomucor; species Actinomucor elegans. The sequence continues at coordinate 3,576,843 of JAMSLZ010000003.1, forward strand.
GCGTTTCTTTCAAAGCATGAAGAGCAGTTCCTTTAGAGCCAACATAATAGTCATGAGCTTTAATTTCTTGAGCATCACCTGGAAATGCAATGAAGTCGGTTTCATTTGCATTCCTTACCCTTTCTCTAGTGGTATAGAGCCTTAAACAACATGGAGGAAGTTGAGATTTTGGAATAGTACTTCTATTAATAAATTCTATGACGGATTGATCAAAATCGTAAACTCTCACTTTGTTCAGAATGTTTACAAATTCTTCATCCTGTTGCCGAATATGTGTATTGAGGTTGTATCTGTTCACACAGTCATTGTTGTAAAGGTAGTAGATGGAGATTTCGAAGATAGAAATACTTTTAAAACTGTGGATAGTTTTTATTATAGATCAAGAATTGATTAACTGGTCAAAAGGTGATAAAACGCATCTCTTATATACTTTTTCACGATCGGCACTTAATTCTAAATTCATATTACGATTTGCCAGGAACAAGGTTGGACTGCGTATAAAGAAGACCAGGGATAATAACCAAATGAGCGGACCAAGATTAACGGCGAGGAGTGTCGGGATCAATGTATTCAAAGGTAATAGTATTGGATGTAATAATTGGTGTGAGAGATAGTATTTATCAATTAGCGTCTACTTGCTCAGAGTGATATATAAATAAAGATATTTTAACATAATCAAATACAGTCATTTACATTCTGGTTCTTGGTAATAATGCTTTATACACTTCTGTAGCTATATATAAGGAGATCTATACGTTTTTCTATCTGTACAGTATTCTCTTATTAATATAATCATGAGCGTTTACAACAGGCTCCCTATTTTTCAATTCTAATATTCTATAGAACTTGAACCGTTTCTAATGACAAACTTTTTCTTCTCTTTTTTTTTCAGTACTAGTTTTTCTTCATTCTGTCTTTTGAAGAACTTTTCTTTTTGTACCCATGGCTTCCTAGACTCAATATTCCTATCTTCTTTTAATATATCTACTCAAGATAATGCTTGTATGTTTAAGAATGCTGATTATTATAGCTTTCTAACTTGCTTTCTTCTTCAATAGGAACTGTATTTACTTGGTTTTGGTATGTTTTTTATTCTAATTCATTAATCGCTGTTGAATCCGAAGTAGCTAAAGACCAAAGATTCACGTAATAATAATAATAAGACTTGTATATGTAATCAGATTACTGATTGGTAATAAGATAGTTGTTCGTCCTTTATTTCGATCATAAAATGAAGGTGTATTTATATTAGTTAAAGGTCTTATGTTTAACCGATTGACAGGTACTGCTGAGAATGAATGAATGAAACAATAATTCATGTTTAGCCGATTACTTGCAAGTTACGGTAGAATTAGTTTATACACAAGTAAACGTACTGTTCTTGTATTGGTTCTTGTATTATTACTGATGAGTAATGTTAATGACAAGTGATGATGAATCGATCTAGAAGCTTAATTGATTATGCGTGATTGCTTGATTGGTGAAACCTGTTTGTCGGGTCAATCAGTTACGCAGTTAGATAGCTTTAATTGAGACATGTCGTATGTATAATAGCCTGTGAATATAAGCGTGTATACGACATTGCCCCCTTCCAGATGAGAACATCGCTTGTGTAAGATCTTTGATAAAAGATGTAATGTGATGTACAAATTTTAAGAACGTAAGGCAGTGTAATTGAGTTGTCATTGTAAGATCGTTATAAGTGTAATAATTTAGTCGATAAAAACCTTTGTAAAAAAACCAATGTTTTGGAAAAAATCAAAATAAAGGAAAAGACAAGTTAATTAACCTATGATCTTGTAACTCGTGGTTGACGCGTTCTGCTGTATTTATTACGAGCAGGCATCTTACGTTTGTTGATTGTATCAGGTAAACGTGTATTTGAACTATGTTGTGAAGAGGTTGCTTGACGTCTAGCCCAATAATCTTGGATTGGTTTCATTGAGTCAAATGTATCAACGGTTTGCCAAGTATTATATTTTGCTTGATCATCATAGCCAGCCCAGTGTACGTAATATTCATAATTACCAGGTGTACCTCTGTGATTTACAATTGATTGTACCTCATAGTGTTTGTCTTTAAGTTCGTTAGCAGAGCGTTTGTCGCCAGCTTGTATTAATCTGATCTGTTGTGTAGGAACATCTCGAGATAATAGTGAACCTGCAAGATCCTCTAATATGTAACTACCATTCTTAGTGTAACCTTTAATAATCAATGGGCCGATCCATCTAGGTTGTACTTTAGCAGTTCGATTGACATTAGTGATCATGACTTTAGAGTTAAGAGGGTACTTGTCACGAATGATCTTATGAGACTTTTCAAAACGTTCGTGATCAAATAATTGTGTTTCCTTGATTCTTTTAGCAAGAGCAGGAATAACCACTTCTTTAACATATTTTAACTTTTCATCAATGACTTTATGATCCGATTTCTCAATGTCTATAGTGGGTTTTACATTAGTGTAATCCTCAAATCCGTTTGGATGTCTAAAGAACATTGCTGAGAAGGGACGAGACTTATGAAGTCTAGCGTATTGAACGTTCATCGAATATTGCGTTATATCCAAGTAGGTATCCCACGAATCAGCAGTAGCAGCGTTCGCAGTTAATGTCTTAATGATAGTTCTCTTGGAAATACCAACTGTTGTGTACGTGGATAGAAAGAGGATTATAATAGAAGAACAGAAGAATAATATCAAAACTGTGGTAAGTCTTTTTATTTCCAAAATTAAATTTCGAATGATCTTTTTCTAATCAGCTAAGAGCTCGTCCTTTTATACTTTTCAGCTTGCTGCGGTTGACTAATGATATTATGGGTATACGTAAGCTAGTAGCTTGTTGACTGCGCGGCTCATAGTGACTTGCTGATATTCCAAGATGATGATGATGGCCGACATACTGCGGTACCATAGCGGACTGTAAATAAAGGTAAGCATTTATATCTCGGCATAACACTCGATTAGGAATTTGTCTTTTACTGCTATTTCTTGTTTTATAATAAAGCGTAATAATTACACAGTTGTTCATATTCTGGATTCGGGTAATAATGAGTTACATCTTCAAGCTATTCATAAAGGTGGGCATATGGCTACCAAAGCCTATACAACCTCTTCTTTACTGATATAATCATGAGCGTTTACAACAATTGTTTTCTAACGTGTTTTCTTTTTTAGAGGCTGCATTTGTTTGACTTTGGTATGTTTCTTTTTACAATTCATTGCTCGCTGAATTACTCATTGTTATTTTCTTTCTTTCTTTTACATATATAGGATCAACTTTGCCTTGTTATTTTCTAAATGTACTATTGTCGTGTAGTATATATTACGTACGCGTTGCTATGCGACGCAAGCTCCACAGGTATGTATTACTACATTGTTAAAGTATATACTTTAGGCTTTATTAGTCTAACCATCTTCCTTTTTGAATAGTTGTAGCAGTAGATGATTGAGTAATTTGTTCGTTTGATTGGTTTGAGGTTAGTTTTATCAAAGATTTATAAGTTATCCTTCATAATAATGACTAATATAACCGGTGTTTAGTGGCTTTTGTCACTTTGCCTTTTATTTTTCTGTATGAATGACTACTCTTGTGCGTTTATTAAAGGACTGGTAACGGTAAGTTGATTGCTATGTTGATATTTTTCCTGGATATATATTACTATACAGCAGGTATATTTTACCTTTATATATGCTTTATGTGGTGAAATAGCCACATAATTGAAGTACAGACAGACTAGAGGCCTGTGCGCCCTAGCTGTAGCACATACATACTAAAGCATCATTGATTACCTTATACAGCGATACAGTCCTTAAACAGAGATACGTCCTTCTTATACTTCTTATATGAACACAAGTAAATAACCTTCAGTCACAATTCAACGAGTATAAATACAAGCTAAAAAAACTAGTTAGAAAGAATTAATCACGTTTAAGTTGAATAAACTATAACCAAGTTATAATCGACTTACTACCTGCTTTTATATTTTAATTTTACCGCACTTTATACTATATATGCTTTATACTATATGTTATAAAAAATATATAAAAAACGTTATAAGAATACAATTAAAATCCTTCTAATGGTTTATTGTGTAGAAAGGTAAAAGATGATTCTTAGTTAACTGAACTTCTTTAGATATAAAATCAGGCTCTATATATATTATTGTCGGGTATATAATTAGTAGTATATACAAAGACCTCGGATGCAGAATTATATTGTTTGTACAAGACGGTTGCTGAGATATATTTGTTAATGGAGTACATTATGATGATGATTATGTTTTAAGACGGAACTTATTATGTGCGAGATCTTAGTTCAGCACACTATATATTTTATACTATACTATTTGATCTAATGAAAGAAAAAGTAATAAAATCAATATTATTATTAAAATATAATTATTTTCATAAACGTATATACGTATATTTCAATTCATTAATGGTACCATTTGGCAGACTGAAAATGAGAGTATTGGCTACTAATATGCCCATAATGGCATATTTTCTGCCAGTTTCCTTGGCTACTAATATGCTCTTATTGGCATATTTTCTGCCAGTTTCCTTGGCTATTAATATGCCTTTATTGGCTATTTGAAAATTTTTTACTGCATTAAAACAGCCAAGGCATTATAAGTAAAAATTGGCAGTTTACCTGCCCATTTTGGCATATTAGCAGCCAATTTTTTCGCCATTAGTGGAAGGCTTCTCGTCGATTAAATTGGTTAAGAACTCTTTATGTTCTAATCCCAAAATAGGAGGTCTACCAACTGGTCTGCCACTACCAGATTTTCTCTCTTCAAAGTCATCGTCACCAGCTTGGTTTGCTTTTTTCATCCAGCTTTGGGCTGTGCTCTGAGGTACTTTTATGTTGTGTTTGCACAGTGAAATAATAAAGAAGACTAAAAAGAGTACTTTTTGAGACTGTGCTTTATTAACCAAGATGAATATAAAGATGAAGATCCTATAACTATGTCTAAACTAAACCTATTTATACTAATCGTCTATCTAAGTGTGGTGAAGAGGATTTAAGAAGATGTTATGTTATAGGTCTATGTTCTAGATATATATCCATCTGAGACATGAATCTTAAACATATCAACTCATAAGTGCTTCCGTAAAGATGAGATTGATAATGAATAAGTTATTATTCATACAATAGTCTCTATTCTATAACATTTTAGCTCTGCAGCTGCAGAGCGAATACTCTTATTTTTTTCATGTACTAGATAAAAAAAATAGTTTTTGACCTCGGCTTTGTGCGATCTATAGGTTCTGGTTTTTTTATTATTCGCTTCATCCTCTACTTTATGTTGTGTTTGCACAGTGAAATAATAAATAAGACTAAAAAGAGTACTTTTTGAGACTGTGCTTTATTAACAAAGATGAATATGAAGATGAAGATCCTATAACTATGTCTAAACTGAACCTATTTATACTAATCGTCTATCTAAGTGTGGTGAAGAGGATTTAAGAAGATGTTATGTTATAGGTCTATGTTCTAGATATATATCCATCTGAGACGTGAATCTTAAACATATCAACTCATAAGTGCTTCCGTAAAGATGAGATTGATAATGAATAAGTTATTATTCATACAATAGTCTCTATTCTATAACACTTTAGTTTCATATGGTTGCTGTTCGACCTCTTGCTTTACTTTCACCGGTTTTTCAGGCGGCTTGAGGTCCAGACAGCTGTCGTAGTTCGTAATGTCTTCCAGAGGATACTCAATTTCGTCTACTTCCATATCTACAACTGAAACTTCTACACCATCTTCATCAGTAAGATTTCCTTCACCATCTTCAAACAAAGCTCTGTTCATTTTAGATTTAAATACTAATTAATAAAATACAAAATCTGAAGATGAGCGAAATTTTTTTCTTATAATGATTAGTATTTAAAATTTTAAAGGAGCGATACTTTTTATTTTTTGTGATCGATATTTTTTATTTTTTGTGAACGAAATTTTTTATTTTTTGTGAACGAATAATTTCTGAAAATAGTGTATTAATCCTTATCCTAGTTATATTCCTAACCTTAATTTTTGCGGTAAAATTAAAATATAAAAGCAGGTAGTAAGTCGATTATAACTTGGTTATAGTTTATTCAACTTAAATGTGATTAATTCTTTCTAACTAGTTTTTCTAGCTTGTATTTATACTCGTTGAATTGTGACTGAAGGTTATTTACTTGTGTTCATATAAGAAGTATAAGAAGGACGTATCTCTGTTTAAGGACTGTATCACTGTATAAGGTAATCAATGATACTTTAGTATGTATGTGCTACAGCTAGGGCGCACAGGCCTCTAGTCTGTCTGTACTTCAATTATGTGGCTATTTCACCACATGCTCCCCCACTAGAGTCAGTGCACACTGAGTCGACATTAGTAAAGAATAACAAGAAGTTGTATCTACGTGTTATGTTGTTTTTTGTTCTCCAGTGATTCAATTTTACCAGGTTTATTTTTACTGTAGTATGATATCAACTGCTGAGATACAATTTCCAAGGCATAACTGCGTGACAGTATATTATTATATTTTTTTGTTTAGTTTTGTATATTGACCGGGCAAGTGAGAACTTAATGTTTCTTTCACTGTTGCGTGTCATTACTTCCTGCTTCTTTTACTACGTCTAGTCTGTGATATGGGATGATTTAAATCAGTTACCTCACCAGTTCGCATTCTCTTATTATTCGACACATTATCAGATTTTTGATCAGTAATTGTGTTCTTAGTTGGTGATTTGGTATGAGTTTTCTTTTGGTAAGTGTCTTTCAACCTTTCCTTTGCTAATCGCTTTGAATGTCTAACCTTTTCCCAATACTTTTCGATAGTGACAGGAGACGAAAATGCATCAACTGAGATCCAGTCATTTTCTCGTTCACCATAGCCTACCCATTTTACAAGATATAACCTTTGGCCATTTTCATCTTTATGGTCTCGTATCTCCTCGACTTCAAACAGTTCTTCTTCTATAGCAGATTCGTCAATAGATACGACTTTGAGTTCTGAGGGTACATATTCACGATGTAATAGTTCATTCGACTCGTCCTTCAATACATAGGTGCCAGCACGTGTCTTTCGAACTACAGTATATGGCCCATCATATAGAGGCGATAACGATGTTGGTCGACCACCTTGTAATTTGACCATTACAGGAGTGTCTATTGGGATATCAATAATGCGATGCTTCTTGTTGAAATCCTCATTGTACTTTTCGACGATCTTACGTGTTCTCTCTTCAACAGCAGGAAATACAACGTCAGCCATGTAATCAGCTCTCTTTACCAGTTCTTTTACTGATACAGGATTCTTTTTGCCCTTCATTTTAGGATCATGATTTGTGCTCAAGTCTACTTGTCTAGCAAACATTAACGAAAATGGTGTACTAGCAGTGCGATCTCTTACTTTGATATTGCAGCATAATTGTACAAGTCCTAGCCTTTCGTCCCAGTTACTTGTATCATTACCACAAAGTTTCCGCAGTGTGTTTTTCACCATCTGCACGGATCTTTCAGCAGCACCATTGGATTGAGGATAATAAGGTGTAGAGAATCGGTGCTGGATGCCCAAGGTATTGGTTAATGTATGCATCAATCCGTTCCTGAATTCCCTTCCGTTATCGCTACCAATGATGTCAGGTAATCCATAGTCAGCAAAGATATTAATCAAAGCTTTAGCTACGGTATCACTTTGTTTGTTGGGTATAGGTCTAGTGATAATATATTTGGTGCAAATATCGACAAGTACTAGCCCATATATGTTACCAGCCTCAGTTACAGGAAGTGGTCCAAAGAGATCCATTGTTACATGACTGAATGGTTCGAATGCAACTATAGATTTTTGTGGATTGAAACCCTTCTTGGATACATTGTGAAGTGCACATTCTTTGCAGCGTGAAAGGATATCTTTACAGTCAGCGTAGATGGTATTCCAATGTAACCCCTGGTAAGTGTGGATGTGCTTTACTACACTCTCAATACCGAAATGTCCAAGTGCATGTGCATCGTGGATGATTTGATCTCTCTCGTGGGCTGGAGGACAAGCATACTCTGTTCCTTTAGATTTGAAGTCTTTACTATTGAGCTACATTACATACCATTAATAATTAATATATATTATAATTATTTTTATATTATTAAATTAAAATTATATAGTTTTCTTTATTTATCAAGTTGTAAGTTGCTAAAAAACTTACGACGTGCTTTTTAATCAATTTTAAAAGAAAAAAATTGTCGCACAACAGGGTTTCGATCTGGTGTGAAATATTATGAAAAAAAAAAGTTTAATTGTATTGAAAAGTAATATAAAAGTTTAATCTTTATAAGTTTTGCATAATTATTGCAATTTCTTATTTTTACGTTAATTACCAAACTTTCAAAAATTACAATAAAAAAGTGTTAAACAAAAAAAAATATAATTACAAAAAACACTATTTAATTTAAAAACTAATTTTTATTTTTTTTTATTTTTAACGTTGCTCTTAGACATTGATAGAATCCCAATAATTCTTTAGAATATCTTTTGTTTGAAAGTCACTTTCTTTAATCCAACTGTTTACTTGTTTTTTATAATTTCTCCATTTTACCTCATATTCATATTCATTATTTATTTTTCTATGTTGTATTATATATTGTATCTCATATACATTTTTATCAGTACTAGTATTATTATCATCATTATCAATTTGCATTTTATTTTTAGTTAAGCTGATTTTAAAATTATTATCAGATAAAAGTTTATTTAGAAGATCATCCTGTAAACTTTTCATATTCATTATATTTTCTTTTTTATATACCGCCTTTATTGATTTAGTTTCGATATTAAAATCCTTAATAGTATCAAAAAAATCAAAATCTTTTTCCATCCATAGTTTATAATAAGATTTTTCTTCTATATTATTTTTTTCTACAAAGTTTTTGATATTAAATAAAACTAATGCTAATTTAATCTGAATGTTATATGTTTTTTCTTTTGTAATTCTTGCATTGGCTTTGTAGCTAAATCTTTTGAATATATTTGAAAATTTTGCAAAAAAAGTTTCAATGGTACTTCTATATGATCCTAATTGTTTATTAAAATTTAATTCATCAACATCTAAATCAATATTTTTTTCTTTTTTTATTGGAAAACAAAAGTTATTTTCTGTAATATGTAATCCTACATTATTATATTTTTTAAAATTTCATCTAATACATTTTCATATAATCCATCATAGCATAAACAATCTGTCAGTTTAAAAAATTTCATTAAATTTATATTATTAATAAACATATTATCGTCATTATTAAATTTACATGGTAATGATTCTGAAACATAGATGATATATCCTGCTGAATCTATAATAAATTGGGTGTTTAATGCATTTTTCTTTAATTTATAAGAATATAAATCTTTTTTATTTAAATCAATATCTTCAATTACTATTCTATTATGTCTTCCATCTAAAAGTAATGTACAATGTTCAAAATTTTTAGGATTGTATAATTTACTATATAATAATCTAGTAATGCTGTTGCTAAAACAATAAAACATCGTATTATTAACCCAATTTTCTAAAAAATCTATATTATCAATAAAAACAGATTTATAAATTCTATAAAAAGAATCATTCTCATCATAAATTTTCATATCATTAATGGAACAACCATCTACTAATAATTTTAAAATCAAAATTCCTTTTTCTACATTATATACTGGTGATGGCATTTTAATTTTACTACAAATTTCTGTTAAAAATACAAATATAGGAATTGCACCTAATAGTTCATATAATTCTTTTTTATATTTTGAATGTTAATAAAATTTCCTATTTTACTTCTATGATATTGTTTTTCAATATTAGATTTATATGTATTATCTAAAAATTTCCAATAATTTGTTTTAATCTCTTCATATTCATTTTCTAATAGTTCCTCTATTTCAATTGTCATAAGATGTTCTTATTTTTATTTATATAATAATTCAATTTTTTAGAAAAAAGTAATTGAGTTTGAATTAATGTTACAGAAATGATTATAATTATAATTATTTTAATATTAAACATTCAAACATTTGGCAAAAAATAAAATAAAAATTGATACTATGAATCAAAAACAAAGAGCAATTTTTATATAAGAGCTACATTACATACCATTAATAATTAATATATATATTATAATTATTTTTATATTATTAAATTAAAATTATATAGTTTTCTTTATTTATCAAGTTGTAAGTTGCTAAAAAACTTACGACGTGCTTTTTAATCAATTTTAAAAGAAAAAAATTGTCGCACAACAGGGTTTCGATCTGGTGTGAAATATTATGAAAAAAAAAAGTTTAATTGTATTGAAAAGTAATATAAAAGTTTAATCTTTATAAGTTTTGCATAATTATTGCAATTTCTTATTTTTACGTTAATTACCAAACTTTCAAAAATTACAATAAAAAAGTGTTAAACAAAAAAAAATATAATTACAAAAAACACTATTTAATTTAAAAACTAATTTTTATTTTTTTTTATTTTAACGTTGCTCATTAAGCTTCACCGCGAGGATGTTCAAACGTTTATCTTTCGAGTAGATCTTCTTTTTATGAATAAATCTATCTTTGTCATTGTTAGATGAAGCTCTTCTTAGTAAGATGCATTTCTCTAATCGTTTAATATTGCGATCCTGCTCCCCCTCCAGCGTTTGATCTTCAATAATAGGAGGGTAAACGCGAGATAGTGCATCAGGTAGTTTATTGGCAATGCCTTTTAAGTGAACTACATTCAGATTGAATTGTCCAATAACATCCATATAAGATTGTAATGTACTGTTCAACGTGGTGGACGTGAACATGTAAGTAAGAGCCATATGATCAGTGAGCACCTCGATAGGTAATGGATGCCCCCATAGCAAAGGTCTAAATCTGATCAATCCGAATACAATTGCAGCAGTTTCGCGTCTATTGGTGGACCAATTGCGCTCAGCCGAATTGAGAGACTTGCTAATGAAAGCAATGTGTACAGTTCTATTAAATTCATCTCTTTGAGTGAGTGCACAAGCTATCCCATATACAGATGCGTCTGTCTCCAGATAAAATTTCTTGGATAGATCAGGCTGGTGAAGCACGGCATTAGACACAAGAATCTGTTTAATCCGATTGAATCGATCAGTATGTAAAGACGTCCATTTGGTTTGTACATCCTTATCATTACGTAGTTGATCTAAAGGTGCAGCTACTTTACTAAGCATAGGACAGTAATCCCTTAAATGAGAAATCACACCCATAATACTTCGTACTTGTGCAGCGTTTTTAGGAATTGGCCATTTATCAATGTTTGAAAGTCGTCTGTGATCGATCTTTGTAATGCCAGGTCCAACAATAAAGCCCAATAAATATAAAGCCGTTCGAAACCATGTGCATTTGTCGGGATTGATCTTCAAATTTACAGAAGTCAATCTTTCGAGCACTGTGTTTATCAATTTAATATGTTCTTCTATCGTTTCACTATAGAGTACACAATCATCTACATATGTTTCTACTCCTTCTAAGTCTCCCAAGAGGATGTTCATGACCCTGCAGTATTGGCTTGTAAGAAAGCTTAATCCGAAGGGCGCGTGGCACCATTTGTAGTTTATATGATTATAAGAGAATGATAATACTTCTTGTTGTAAAGGTGGTAGATAAAGATTTTGGAAGATAGAAATACTTTTAAAACTGTGGATAGTTTTTTATTAGAGATCAAGAATTGATTAACTGGTCAAAAGGTGATAAAACGCATCTCTTATATACTTTTTCTCGGTCGGTACTTGATTCTAAATTCATATTACGATTTGCCAGGAACAAGGTTGGACTGCGTATAAAGAAGACCAGGGATAATAACCAAATGAGCGGACCAAGATTAGCGGCGAGGAGTGTCGGGATCAATATATCCAAAGGTAATAGTATTGAATGTAATATTTGGTGTGAGAGATAGTATTTATCAATTAGCGTCTACTTGCTCAGAGTGATATATAAATAAAGATATTTTAACATAATCAAATACAGTCATTTACATTCTGGTTCTTGGTAATAATGCTTTATACACTTCTGCAGCTATATATAAGGATATCTATACGATTTTCTATCTGTACAGTATTCTCTTATTAATATAATTATGAGCGTTTACAACATTATCCTCCACCAGAATCAAACAAACTTGTATTGATTCGGCAAGTGCGTCAGTTCCACCAAATAGTACATTCATGCGGCTGAGTTTTGATTAACACGCTCAGGTATACCTCCTTTTACGCACCAATTCAGGGTCTTTTCTTGCATCGTGGCTTTTCTTGGTTCTTGTTTCATAACTTGCCTACTTATTCTATCTTTCTTTTCTTGTTTGAACGTCTATTCAGTATTCTCTCTTCTCTACTCGTAGTGGCTGCAATATTTGCTCTTTTGTTTTTCGACATCTCGATCGCTACATTTGACATCTCATTCCCATTGCATTTAGGAATCTTGGAAATTCCAACTTTTTTGCGTCTGTTAGGTTCAGAGTTTTGAATTGACTGTTCGACTCTAGTTTGCTCTAAACGTCGTAATTCTCTTTGCTTATTCCAGTACCGTTGAATGATAGTTGGATCGGTGAAATCACTTGCTTTTTGCCAAGTATTTTCTTTCTCAGAATAACCTTTCCACTTAATCAAGTATTCTCGATGACCTTCTTCACCTCGATGATCACGGATACCTTCGACTTCGTAGTATTCTTCTTCGATACTAGACTCATCCAGGGTAACTACTTTCAATTCCGACGGTACATAGTTTCGGGATAATAATTCATTCTGTTCATCCTTTAGTTCATACGATCCACCAGTATTTCTTCGAACAACAGTGTAAGGTCCCTCATAAATCGGAGCTAACTTACTAGATCGATTCTGTAATCTGATCATGACATGCGTTCCAACTGGAATGTCGACAAGAACACTCTTTTGATTGAACTTTTTGTTATATTCCTCATTTATCTTCTGAGTTCTTTCGAGGATGGCTGGGAATACGATCTTATCCATGTAATCTACGCGTTCTTCCAACTCTCGCATGGTCATAGACTCAATGGGTAGTTTGAACTTCTTCTCGTTCCCGTAGTCATCAGGTAAGTTGACTCTACGTGCAAACATCAAGGAGAAGGGAGAACTCATAGTTTTTGCTTTAATGTGTCGGTTCATGCAGAGCTGTATGATAGGAAGATAATACGCCCAACTATGACTGTCTGACTTCATCATTTTTCTTAACGTGTTAGTTGCGGTACGAACTGCATTTTCCGCTGCTCCATTTGCTCGAGGATGATATGGCGTAGTGTATCTTCTATCAATTCCTAGGTTCTTCGAAATACTGTTCATCACAGCATTCTTGAACTCTAGACCATTATCAGACTGGCAAATACGTGGAACACCAAAATCACCATAGACTTTGACCAACTCTTTTGCAACAGTATCGGATTGTTTGTTCTTCAGAGGTCTGAGAATAACGAATTTCGAACAAATATCTGTTATAACCAACATGTAAACATATCCTTCTTCAGTTACGTCAAAAGGTCCAGCCAAGTCGATAGCAATATGATCAAATGGTCGGTTGGCTACAACATTAGATAATGGGTGATAACCTCTCTTACTGATGTTGTGCTTTTGACATTCAACACACGAACTAACAATGTCTTTTGCTTCTGCGTAGATATTCGCCCAATGGAGACCTTGTGAATGTAAATCTCGCACAATTGCTTGCGATCCAAAGTGTCCAAATGCATGCGCTTCTTTCAACAGAGCATCTCTCTCTTCTTCAGGAGGAGTCATATAGTCAGTCAGCTCATCTTTTCTTTCAACTAGTTTAGTCGCGAGTACGTTAATCGTTTTATCTCGGCTAAATCGCTTTTTTCTAATGATGGCTTTCTTTTTAGGGCTTCGTCTGATGATTTTGCTCGTAACACTATCCTCCACCAGTTTGTTTTCATCTTCTAAAGGTGAATACAAACGGCTCAGAATATCAGGCAATTTGTTCAATATACCGGGGATGTGCACTACATCAAAATCAAAATCCAGAAGAGTCTCGATCCATCCAATTAACATGGGATTTGCGATCTTTTGCGTATGTAAGTATACTAGTGCCTTGTGATCTGTAAATACAGTGAACTTTTTGCCCCATATATACTTGCGAAACTTCAGTAATGCTAACACGACTGCATACAATTCTCTTTTAGTAGTGCTCCAACGGCGTTGTGAAGGTGACAAGGAGCTCGATACAAATCCTATGTAAAGATCTTGGCCGGCCTCATTCTTTTGAAACAACACTGCCGCGACACCATAAAGTGATGCGTCTGTAGCTACGTAAAACTGTTTTGACAAATCCGGATAATGCAGCATCATCTTCGACTGCAAAATCTCTTTGATAGTTTCAAAGCTCTTAGTGTGACGATCGGTCCACAGCTCTTCCACATTCTCTGCATTCACTAAACTGGTGAGTGGTTCTGCTACTCTGGAAATCATCGGAACGAATTCTCTCAGGTAATTGACCAAACCCATAAATTGCTGGATGTGTTTCTTATTTTTATTTGGAAGTGGCCACTTTGAAACATTGGTAAGTTTTGATTGATCCACACGAACTCCTGAAGCGTCCACTACAAATCCCAACATACGAACTGAATGTTGAAACCATGAACACTTGGATTCTTTCAGGATTAAATTTGCGGAATTTAATCTGTCAATCACAAACTTTACATCTTTTGCATGCTGTTCGATACTTTCACTGGCAACAATACAGTCATCCACGAAGTTCTGAACGCAATCAATACCTTCAAACAAGGTTGCCATGACCTTTTGAAATTGCGAGGTTAGCATTTTCACTCCAAAGCACGCTTTTTGAAAGGAAAAGCCATTGCCATTATAGAGCTACATTACATATCATTAATAATTAATATATATATTATAATTATTTTCATATTATTAAATTAAAATTATATAGCTTTCTTTATTTATCAAGTTGTAAGTTGCTAAAAAACTTACGGCGTGCTTTTTAATCAATTTTAAAAGAAAAAAATTGTCGCACAACAGGGTTTCGATCTGGTGTGAAATATTATGAAAAAAAAAAGTTTAATTGTATTGAAAAGTAATATAAAAGTTTAATCTTTATAAGTTTTGCATAATTATTGCAATTTCTTATTTTTACGTTAATTACCAAACTTTCAAAAATTACAATAAAAAAGTGTTAAACAAAAAAAAATATAATTACAAAAAACACTATTTAATTTAAAAACTAATTTTTATTTTTTTTATTTTTAACGTTGCTCTTAGACATTGATAGAATCCCAATAATTCTTTAGAATATCTTTTGTTTGAAAGTCACTTTCTTTAATCCAACTGTTTACTTGTTTTTTATAATTTCTCCATTTTACCTCATATTCATATTCATTATTTATTTTTCTATGTTGTATTATATATTGTATCTCATATACATTTTTATCAGTACTAGTATTATTATCATCATTATCAATTTGCATTTTATTTTTAGTTAAGCTGATTTTAAAATTATTATCAGATAAAAGTTTATTTAGAAGATCATCCTGTAAACTTTTCATATTCATTATATTTTCTTTTTTATATACCGCCTTTATTGATTTAGTTTCGATATTAAAATCCTTAATAGTATCAAAAAAATCAAAATCTTTTTCCATCCATAGTTTATAATAAGATTTTTCTTCTATATTATTATTTTCTACAAAGTTTTTGATATTAAATAAAACTAATGCTAATTTAATCTGAATGTTATATGTTTTTTCTTTTGTAATTCTTGCATTGGCTTTGTAGCTAAATCTTTTGAATATATTTGAAAATTTTGCAAAAAAAGTTTCAATGGTACTTCTATATGATCCTAATTGTTTATTAAAATTTAATTCATCAACATCTAAATCAATATTTTTTTCTTTTTTATTGGAAAACAAAAGTTATTTTCTGTAATATGTAATCCTACATTATTATATTTTTTTAAAATTTCATCTAATACATTTTCATACAATCCATCATAGCATAAACAATCTGTTAGTTTAAAAAATTTCATTAAATTTATATTATTAATAAACATATTATCGTCATTATTAAATTTACACGGTAATGATTCTGAAACATAGATGATATATCCTGCTGAATCTATAATAAATTGGGTGTTTAATGCATTTTTCTTTAATTTATAAGAATATAAATCTTTTTTATTTAAATCAATATCTTCAATTACTATTCTATTATGTCTTCCATCTAAAAGTAATGTACAATGTTCAAAATTTTTAGGATTGTATAATTTACTATATAATAATCTAGTAATGCTGTTGCTAAAACAATAAAACATCGTATTATTAAGAGGGATATCTTTTTTTATATGAATTTAATATATATATTAGTAGAAAACATAAATATAATGTTGTTTTTTCATGCATAATGGAACAGTTGCCTTCTTGATAATGTTTATTATACAGAATAATCATTTTAATTTATAAAAAAGGTTATAAAGATATAAAAACTATGGATATATTAAAAAGTTTAAATATATATAGAAAAGATAAAAATGATGTAATGTCTGTATATATCCGTCTACTATAATAATAATAACAGATTATTACTAATTTTTTTCTCTAATATACAAAAATTGAATTTTCTAACTAATAAAAATGGAAACTATTAATATTAAATATAATTTACTAAGAGAATATCAAACTTTAACAAATGAATATTGGAAATTTTTAAATTATGGTTTGCCAATTATTAATCAAAAAAAAATATCATACAAAAAGGCCAATTCCTATTAATAAAATCAAGGAAATTAAAAAGGTTTTATTTGAGAAGTTGGGAATTATACCAGTTTATTTCTTTTTAGTTACATTGTTTGGTGATGGAAACTATAGAGGATATAGTTTATATGTGGAGCCAATAATAAATAATTCAGAATTAAATGATTTTAACTTTGTATATCTTATTAGAAAAGATAAAAATATAAATTTAGATGATGTTGAATTAAATTATAATGATCAATTTGGTAGTTTTAGATCAAAAATGGAGAAAGTTTTTTCTGATATTGGATTCATATTTCAGAGATTAAATAATAAAAAATCATTTTTAACATCTAATATAAATATATATAATATACAATTAAAAATTGCATCTGTACTTCTAAATATTAAAAGATATGTAAAATGGACATGTTTATGTAACATTATAAATCATGTGATTTATAATTGTGTAACCAAACATTAATTGTTTTAAATAGAAAATAATAAAAATATAAAACACTTTTTAAAAAGTGTTCTAAATTGTTTTAAGAAGAAAATATAAATTATTAAAAAATGTTGACATGAATGGCAACTTTTTAATTTTTATTATTTTCAAATGACAAACAATTTGATAATATTTTTTATATTTTCAGAAAGACAAACAATTAAATAATATAGAACATTACAGTTTTCAATCAAATTGGATGAATGATAACTTTGATTTCGAATATAAAAATAATTTAACTAGTAATATAGATAGCTATAGTGCACCTCCAAAATTAAATGATAGAATAAATAATTTAGATAAAATGAAATTGTTACAACATCAATTTTTAGGATTACAATTATCAAATGTTATAAATGATTTAATAATAATATGGATTTAGAGATAGTTGTAAATGATGATGAAAATATTTATGAGATTGATATTATTTTAGATCATAAAGGATTAGTAGTTGAAGATAGTTTTTATCTCATAAAATGGAAAAATTACGATAATAGTGAAAATTCTTGGATACATTATACTAAATTTAATACTTTTGAATGTATTAATGCTTATTGGAACAGTAAATAAGTAATATTTTCGGAATAAATATCAATGTTGAAAAAAATATTACAATATTAAATACAACTTTATTTAAAATCCCATATTTCTTTAATACTAATATAACCTTTTCTGAGAAACCATGATTTGAAATATGTTTTTCTAATTTCTTCTGTACTTTTCAATGTTGTTTTTATAACTAAATTTGCATGTACATTTGTATTATTATCACAAAAATCATAAAATGGACCACTATATAAAATATCTTCAATATTCTTAATGTTTTTAATCCAAAATAATATTTTCTTGCTTAAAATTTCAAATTTTTTTCCATTAACGTCTTTTTTTTCAGGATCGAGTGTCAATACAACAGCGTAATAATGATATGTCATTGTAAAAAGATTAAATGTTTTTTTTTGTAAATATATAATAGAATATGTCAATATTTATATTTTTTTTACAAGATATTTTTAGAAATACCAAGAAATTTATTTTTGTAATGTTCATGTGATTATTTTTAATTAATATAACAACTTTGTATTCCCTATGCCCTATAGAAGAGGGATATCTTTTTTTATATGAATTTAATATATATATTAGTAGAAAACATAAATATAATGTTGTTTTTTCATGCATAATGGAACAGTTGCCTTCTTGATAATGTTTATTATACAGAATAATCATTTTAATTTATAAAAAAGGTTATAAAGATATAAAAACTATGGATATATTAAAAAGTTTAAATATATATAGAAAAGATAAAAATGATGTAATGTCTGTATATATCCGTCATTACGATTAGAAACAGGAATAGGATTAGAAACAGGAATAGATTAAGGTTAAGTTTAAAGTTAGGATTATGAATAGGATTATGTTAGGAACAAAAATATGTTATGATAAAGGATAGGATTAGGAATATAATTAGGAATTGAATTATAAATAGGATTAGGAGCAAGATTAGAATAAAAGATAGAGTTAAACATAGGGATAATATTAGAAATAAATGTACGGTAGTACCCTGAGGGCTAGGGCTAGGGTTTGCACAAGGCATACCTCAGGTTTATAACACTCGTAAGCTGAGAGAGCTAATCACACCACATGAGAAAGGGTAATACCCGGGCTAGGGCTAGGGCTAACCCTAGGGTTTACGCTAGGGATACCTTTGGTCAATAGAACCTAGGGCTAAGAGAGAGCTGACTACACCACAAAGGCTAAGGGGTAATACCCGGGCTAGGGCTAGGGCTAACCCTAGGGTTTACGCTAGGGATACCTTTGGTCAATAGAACCTAGGGCTAAGAGAGAGCTGACTACACCACAAAGGCTAAGGGGTAATACCCGGGCTAGGGCTAGGGCTAACCCTAGGGTTTACGCTAGGGATACCTTTGGTCAATAGAACCTAGGGCTAAGAGAGAGCTGACTACACCACAAAGGCTAAGGGGTAATACCCGGGCTAGGGCTAGGGCTAACCCTAGGGTTTACGCTAGGGATACCTTTGGTCAATAGAACCTAGGGCTAAGAGAGAGCTGACTACACCACAAAGGCTAAGGGGTCTACCTTCAGGGCTAGGGCTAGGGCTAAGATTAGGGATACCCTAGGAGAATAATTGATTGGGGGTAAAGTTAGCGCATTGCTAGAATTAGAAAATAGAAAGTAATAGCCAAAGCTAAAGTTATATTAGGGTCGTTGTTGTATTCATGGCTTATTCAGTGTCCGTCATCAATCAATCGATATTCGACAAGGGTTATACTCAGCTTTGAGATGTTTCCTGCGATGTTCGTAATTAGTTGGTAATTA
The DNA here is from genome assembly GCA_026027325.1 of Actinomucor elegans. Classification (NCBI taxonomy): domain Eukaryota; kingdom Fungi; phylum Mucoromycota; class Mucoromycetes; order Mucorales; family Mucoraceae; genus Actinomucor; species Actinomucor elegans. The sequence continues at coordinate 3,596,433 of JAMSLZ010000003.1, forward strand.
GTAGGGTACGTGTATAATTAACGAGAAAACAGTAGAGATTCATTCTACCACTGCCAGCCTTTTGTTATTAATGGGCTGGGTAGTGGTTAAGTAGAGTAAATATAACTAGTCACGATTGCACAAGTTAAGTATTCAGGTACATTTCTTTTACTATTCTATGTTTAGCAGTTATGTCCACTAGAGGGATATCTATTATTTTTTAAACGATTATCTTTATTATAGATATTCATAAATAAATTTGTATATATTTTTATAATTTAAACAAAGTATTATCCTTCTAGATATTTCATTTAAATATAAATAATATATTTAATCAAGAAAGCAACTGTTCTATTATGCATAAAAGGCAACATTTTCATTTATGCTTTGTTTAAAATAGACTTCTTTTTTATAATAATAAGAGATATCCCTCTAGCTATAAGGCAACTAGTAGAAGAAACTCCTTCCCTGAAGATAACATGGGTGAGATTTTCAAGCGATCAACTATAACTACTCTTACTTATAATGGACTTCATCCACAAAAGTATTACTGCATTGCTAATAGGCAACATTACCCGCGCTCCGGGTATCAGGCACAGTAAGCTTAGTTAGGAACCGAGGAGTTTGATAGCATATACAGCCATTTAGCAATGTGTCATCAGTAGGAACACCACATTGAGTAATGATACAGAATTAAATTATAATAATATTATAACCTAATTTAAATACTTTTAATTTTTAATATAACTATAAAAATAACTTATTGTTTTAAATACCTTAATAAATTATATACTGTATAAAACATTTTATATATCGTTTTATTTTTAATTAATATTATTTTTGTAAATAATTATAAATTTATAAATAGCATTAATTATATTTTAATAATTTTATATGTATGAGTGAAATTTTTATTTTTCAAAACAAATTTCATAATTTTTTTCTTTAAAAAATTAATTAAAAAAGCACGTAGTAAGTTATTTTTGTAACTTACAACTACAATATACTAATAAACGTGACTCAAAAATAAGAATAACATTAGAGATAAAATAGGATCAATATTTAAGGTATATGTTGTGTTTGCACAGTGAAATAATAAAGAAGACTAAAAAGAGTACTTTTTGAGACTGTGCTTTATTAACAAAGATGAATATAAAGATGAAGATCCTATAACTATGTCTAAACTGAACCTATTTATACTAATCGTCTATCTAAGTGTGGTGAAGAGGATTTAAGAAGATGTTATGTTATAGGTCTATGTTCTAGATATATATCCATCTGAGACATGAATCTTAAACATATCAACTCATAAGTGCTTCCGTAAAGATGAGATTGATAATGAATAAGTTATTATTCATACAATAGTCTCTATTCTATAACATTATCCCCTCCCAGGTATGATTAATACCGTCTAAATCTTTTATTACTTGTTACCTTGTAATTACTGCTGCTTTTATGCATATTTAATTGAGAATTAGGGTAACTAGTATTATAAGAAGTGGATGGTATTTCTCGTTTGCCTGATAGTAATTTTGGAGATTTATTAATAACATCATTCTTGTACTTTTGTTTCCAAGAGAAATCCTCTGGTATTACACCAATACGTTTCCAGTATTCTTTAATGAATCTAGGATCAACAAAACTCTCACTGGGTTCCCAAGTATCATCTTCTTCAGTATAGTCTTTCCATCTTACATTATAAAGATATTGGCCATTTACTTTTTTATGGGCAATGATGGCTTCGACATCGAAGAATTTATCATTGGATTTGATGGGATCACCGTTAACAAGTTTTAGTAATGAAGGTGGATAGTTACGTGGTTCTATCTGACCTTTTTCATTTTGTAGTACATAAGATCCGCCTTTGGTTATTCTAAGTACTTTATAAGTTCCAATATAATTGGGATCTAACTTGTTATTCTTTTGAAGCACTTTTACCATTACTTCAGAACCAACTGGAATGTCAATGAGCTTGTGAGTTTTGTCAAAAGATTCTTTTTGCTTTTGTGTAACTAGTTTGGTACGCTCATAGATGGCAGGAAATACTATTTCCGTCATCATTTTGACTTTTTCTTGAAGGTCATTATTTATTTTCTTTCGCGTTGCGTTATCTTTTTCTTTACTGAAATCTTCAAAGTCATTTGCGTTTCTACCAAACATTAAAGTGAATGGTGGTGTTTTAGTTCTTTCATTGTATTTAGTATTTAAATACAATTGTGTGGGTCCAACATAAAGATCCCAGTCAGCATTCATACCATTCACTTGTTTTTTTATAGTATTTACGCTACTTTGTACCCAACGTTCACTAACGCCATTTGCCCTTGGATGGTATGCACTTATGAGTCTATGCTCGAAACCAGAATGCTCGGCTAATAAAGACATCATTTCGTTTACAAACTCTGTTCCATTATCAGATTGGATTATTCGAGGTATACCAAACGTTACCATGAGGTTTACTAATTCTTTGACAATAGATAAGGAAGACTTATCAGGAATGGGTTTTAATACGCAGTAACGAGTAGCTATGTCGACCATTATCAACAGGTAGTTGTTACCTTGAATCGATGTTTTAAATGGTCCAGCTAAATCAATACCCCAGCTATCACCTGGCAGTGATGCTGTTATGGGTCTTAATGGATTGTAGCCCTTTTTTACAATATTAAATTGCTGACACTGGACGCAAGACTTTACTAGTTCAATAGCTTCATTTTTCAGGTTAGCCCAGTATATGCCTTTACGTTTTAATCCATAATAGATTGCATCAGAAGCAAAATGACCCTTTAAGTGTTCTCTCATTAGGAGCAACTTGCGTTCTTCTGGATCCGCGGGTGTCATATATTCACCGCTGTCATCACTGGGTAGGTTATCGATCGTAGCGCTCTTATTATATAGTGCTTTATCCCCTCCCAGTTCATTTTCAGGATGCTCAGATTCGAAGAGTCTGGATAGTGTGTCAGGTAAAATATTGTCGATGCCTGGCAAATGAACGACTTTAAAATCATATTGTAATATAATATCTAACCAATTTATCATCATAGCATTGGCGATTTTTTGTGTGTGTAAGTAAGTTAATGCCTTATGATCCGTATACAGAGTGAAATGGTTACCCCACAAGTATTTATGGAATTTTTGCAAAGCATACACAACAGCCAGTAATTCACGTTTAGTAGCGGAATAATTGCGTTCACTTGAGGAAAGGCTTTTAGCCATCATCGATAGGTATTTGATTTCACCGTTTATGATCTGGTAAAGGACAGCACCTACTCCTACGTTGGATGCATCCGTAGCTACACAGAAAGGATGATTTAAGTCAGGATATGAAATCACTGTATCATTTAATAAAGCTTTCTTTAGATTGTTAAAAGCATTTTCATGTGTAATATTCCAGATCTTATCCAGTGATTTTTCATTGCGTAATGCATCAAGAGGAGCCATTAAAGTGGATACCTTTGGAATTACAGATCTCAGATAAGAAATCAATCCAGTGTATCTCATGATGTCTTTACCAGTACGTGGACGAGGAAACTCGAGAACGTTGATCAACTTGCGACGATCCATCGATATGCCACGAGGAGCAATCGTGAAACCTAGTAAATTGATCTTATTCTGGAAAAACTTACATTTTTTGGGTTGCAGTTTAAGATTGACTTCTGTCAATTTATTAATTACTAGGCTTAAGTGATGCTTATGTTCCTCGATAGAGTTACTTTTAATTACTACATCATCTACAAAGCATCTAGCGAATGGCATACCTTCAAGAGCAATACTCATTGTCCTTTGCATGACACTTGATACATGCTTAACACCAAACACAGTGCCGATTGGAGTATACTGAATTCCACGCCAAGTGAAATTAAGTTTATGTGCATGATCAGGATATAGCAATAATGAATTGAAAGCAGACTTCAGATCCAAAGTACTGTAAATGGATGCTCCTTTAAGCTCTTCAAATACAGTGACTCGCAAAACTGTTCAAATGTTTGACATTTTTTTATAAATCGTATTCAAAATCAAACTTTTCTATCGCTGATTTTGATGTCACTTATATTGTTGTAAAGAGCAAATCGTGTAGATTACATTCAAAAAAACTTTGGTCAAATATTTCCATTTATGGAATAGTTATTGTGACTTCAATTTGATTTATACATTTGAACAGTTTTGCATGCACAAGCTAAAATGGAAAAATCGTTGAACCACAAGTTGGCTTTTATTCCAAGGTCTCTTATATTTAACATATGTCTTGGCTAACATATGAAGAAGATTTTACTACAATTATACGCTCACATTATATATCAACTTTTCCAATTTAAGTCTAAATATTGTTGGACATGCGCGCTATATCAACCGATCAACGTAACCAAATCATATCTCTTCTAAATTCCGGTCAAAGTGATTCGTAAAGTATCTGAAAAGGTTGGAGTTAGCATCGGTACTGTATTCAACATCAGTAGATTAGAATGTTCTGGAAGAAAACTGTGCAAAAGTGGTAGACCCGAGGCCCTGTCTGGTGCTGATAAACGATATTGTGTACGTTTGATTACTAAAGGCAGAATGGATAACGCTGTTAAAGTCAAGAAACAGCTTCAAATTGATCATGGAATCCATGTTAGCGCTGATACTATTCGTAGAGCTCTCCGTAAGGAGGGTTTGGGAGCTATTGAAAAGAAGAAGAAGCCTATGCTAAGTGTAAAAAATGCCAGAAAAAGGCTCGCATGGTGTAAAGCTCATCGTTATTGGACAATTGATGACTGGAAACGTGTGGTATGGTCAGATGAGACCAAAGTAAATCGCTTCAATTCGGATGGACGCACTTGGGCCTGGATTCGGGATGGTCAAACGTTGCAACCGCGACATATTAATGCTACGGTAAAACATCTGGAGGAGGTAGTATTATGCTTTGGAGTGCGATTACATACGCTGGTGTTGGATGGATGTGCAAAATTGAAGGCCACATGGATAAAACACTATATAAGGAGATCTTAGAAGACGAACAGAGACAAACGATCGATTTTGCATGCGAAAATTTGGGTCTCCGGCGTGACCAAATCATATTCCAGCAGGACAACGACCCCAAACACACTTCAAATCTCGTAAAAGACTACCTTAAAGAACAGGAGTACCAAGTCATGGACTGGCCACCACAGTCACCAGACCTCAATCCTATCGAGAATATGTGGAGGTTATTGAAACTGCGCTTAAATGAGTATGAAGCACCTGCAAAAGGTATGAACGACCTGTTCGAAAGATCGAAGGAAGTTTGGTATGACATCATTAAGAAGGAGGAGTGCCAAAAGGTTATAGAAAGCATGCCAGAGCGTATTCAACAGTGTATCAAGGCTGTCGTATACACGCTTATATTCACAGGCTATACATACGACATGTCTCAATTAAAGCTATATCTAACTGCGTAACTGATTGACCCGTCAAACAGGTTTCACCAATCAAGCAATCACGCATAATCAATTAAGCTTCTAGATCGATTCATCATCACTTGTCATTAACATTACTCATCAGTAATAATACAAGAACCAATACAAGAACAGTACGTTTACTTGTATAAACTAATTCTACCGTAACTTGCAAGTAATCGGCTAAACATGAATTATTGTTTCATTCATTCATTCTCAGCAGTACCTGTCAATCGGTTAAACATAAGACCTTTAACTAATATAAATACACCTACATTTTATGATCGAAATAAACAATGAATAACTATCTTATTACCAATCAGTAATCTGATTACTTATACAAGTCTTATTATTATTATTACGTGAATCTTTGGTCTTTAGCTACTTCGGATTCAACAAAGGCAAAAGGTTACTGGACAAAGTATTAAATGCCGTTTAAACACTGATATTTGTCATATTTGATATCCGTGCAAAACTGTTCAAATGATATTCTGATTTTCTGTGTCCGATTAAATTCCTTAAAATAGCAATTTATTAATAAATTTTTTTTGAATACATTCCTGACTCTTTTCTCTTTCGAATGATATTAATTATATGGTATGTTGATAATGAAGAACTTCAGGTTTGAACCCGATATTTAAAAAAGTATCAAACATTTGAACAGTTTTGCGAGTCACTGTAATTCATTGATAATAGGTAATGGCATACGATCAATCGATTGCAATAGTGCATTAACGTGTCTAGGATCATGACAGACTCGATGTCCTGTTATTTCGCCTTTACCATTGGTTTTTGGAACTACTGTTATAGGAGCTACATTACATATCATTAATAATTAATATATATATTATAATTATTTTCATATTATTAAATTAAAATTATATAGCTTTCTTTATTTATCAAGTTGTAAGTTGCTAAAAAACTTACGGCGTGCTTTTTAATCAATTTTAAAAGAAAAAAATTGTCGCACAACAGGGTTTCGATCTGGTGTGAAATATTATGAAAAAAAAAAGTTTAATTGTATTGAAAAGTAATATAAAAGTTTAATCTTTATAAGTTTTGCATAATTATTGCAATTTCTTATTTTTACGTTAATTACCAAACTTTCAAAAATTACAATAAAAAAGTGTTAAACAAAAAAAAATATAATTACAAAAAACACTATTTAATTTAAAAACTAATTTTTATTTTTTTTTATTTTTAACGTTGCTCTTAGACATTGATAGAATCCCAATAATTCTTTAGAATATCTTTTGTTTGAAAGTCACTTTCTTTAATCCAACTGTTTACTTGTTTTTTATAATTTCTCCATTTTACCTCATATTCATATTCATTATTTATTTTTCTATGTTGTATTATATATTGTATCTCATATACATTTTTATCAGTACTAGTATTATTATCATCATTATCAATTTGCATTTTATTTTTAGTTAAGCTGATTTTAAAATTATTATCAGATAAAAGTTTATTTAGAAGATCATCCTGTAAACTTTTCATATTCATTATATTTTCTTTTTTATATACCGCCTTTATTGATTTAGTTTCGATATTAAAATCCTTAATAGTATCAAAAAAATCAAAATCTTTTTCCATCCATAGTTTATAATAAGATTTTTCTTCTATATTATTATTTTCTACAAAGTTTTTGATATTAAATAAAACTAATGCTAATTTAATCTGAATGTTATATGTTTTTTCTTTTGTAATTCTTGCATTGGCTTTGTAGCTAAATCTTTTGAATATATTTGAAAATTTTGCAAAAAAAGTTTCAATGGTACTTCTATATGATCCTAATTGTTTATTAAAATTTAATTCATCAACATCTAAATCAATATTTTTTTCTTTTTTTATTGGAAAACAAAAGTTATTTTCTGTAATATGTAATCCTACATTATTATATTTTTTTAAAATTTCATCTAATACATTTTCATACAATCCATCATAGCATAAACAATCTGTTAGTTTAAAAAATTTCATTAAATTTATATTATTAATAAACATATTATCGTCATTATTAAATTTACACGGTAATGATTCTGAAACATAGATGATATATCCTGCTGAATCTATAATAAATTGGGTGTTTAATGCATTTTTCTTTAATTTATAAGAATATAAATCTTTTTTATTTAAATCAATATCTTCAATTACTATTCTATTATGTCTTCCATCTAAAAGTAATGTACAATGTTCAAAATTTTTAGGATTGTATAATTTACTATATAATAATCTAGTAATGCTGTTGCTAAAACAATAAAACATCGTATTATTAACCCAATTTTCTAAAAAATCTATATTATCAATAAAAACAGATTTATAAATTCTATAAAAAGAATCATTCTCATCATAAATTTTCATATCATTAATGGAACAACCATCTACTAATAATTTTAAAATCAAAATTCCTTTTTCTACATTATATACTGGTGATGGCATTTTAATTTTACTACAAATTTCTGTTAAAAATACAAATATAGGAATTGCACCTAATAGTTCATATAATTCTTTTTTTATATTTTGAATGTTAATAAAATTTCCTATTTTACTTCTATGATATTGTTTTTCAATATTAGATTTATATGTATTATCTAAAAATTTCCAATAATTTGTTTTAATCTCTTCATATTCATTTTCTAATAGTTCCTCTATTTCAATTGTCATAAGATGTTCTTATTTTTATTTATATAATAATTCAATTTTTTAGAAAAAAGTAATTGAGTTTGAATTAATGTTACAGAAATGATTATAATTATAATTATTTTAATATTAAACATTCAAACATTTGGCAAAAAAAAAATAAAAATTGATACTATGAATCAAAAACAAAGAGCAATTTTTATATAAGAGCTACATTACATATCATTAATAATTAATATATATATTATAATTATTTTCATATTATTAAATTAAAATTATATAGCTTTCTTTATTTATCAAGTTGTAAGTTGCTAAAAAACTTACGGCGTGCTTTTTAATCAATTTTAAAAGAAAAAAATTGTCGCACAACAGGGTTTCGATCTGGTGTGAAATATTATGAAAAAAAAAAGTTTAATTGTATTGAAAAGTAATATAAAAGTTTAATCTTTATAAGTTTTGCATAATTATTGCAATTTCTTATTTTTACGTTAATTACCAAACTTTCAAAAATTACAATAAAAAAGTGTTAAACAAAAAAAAATATAATTACAAAAAACACTATTTAATTTAAAAACTAATTTTTATTTTTTTTTATTTTTAACGTTGCTCTAGGACAATTCCATTCAGAATGACCAGTAGCACGTTTTATAAAACCTTCATTCAACCATTCATTTATTTGCTTATCTACAACTTCATGATATGTAATTGGTACAGGATATGGCTTACGATAAGCAGTTACGTTAGGTGGTGTATTAATGTATACCACGCTTTCGGGAATAGTGCAGAACTTTCCTTTTGTTCTTTCCTCATTTGCTGCTATGAAAGGTTGAATATAACTCATTGCTTGTTCATATTCCTCTGTGGTTCCAGTAGGATTATCGCCAAGCTCATTGAGTTCTTGTTTGACTTGTTCTAACAATTCACTGTCATTGTTATATCGTCTTATGGAGTCAAGTTTATTATGTTCAGAATTGGATTCATCATACTTTAGACGGATATATACAGACATTACATCATTTTTATCTTTTCTATATATATTTAAACTTTTTAATATATCCATAGTTTTTATATCTTTATAACCTTTTTTATAAATTAAAATGATTATTCTGTATAATAAACATTATCAAGAAGGCAACTGTTCCATTATGCATGAAAAAACAACATTATATTTATGTTTTCTACTAATATATATATTAAATTCATATAAAAAAAGATATCCCTCTTCTATAGGGCATAGGGAATACAAAGTTGTTATATTAATTAAAAATAATCACATGAACATTACAAAAATAAATTTCTTGGTATTTCTAAAAATATCTTGTAAAAAAAATATAAATATTGACATATTCTATTATATATTTACAAAAAAAAACATTTAATCTTTTTACAATGACATATCATTATTACGCTGTTGTATTGACACTCGATCCTGAAAAAAAAGACGTTAATGGAAAAAAATTTGAAATTTTAAGCAAGAAAATATTATTTTGGATTAAAAACATTAAGAATATTGAAGATATTTTATATAGTGGTCCATTTTATGATTTTTGTGATAATAATACAAATGTACATGCAAATTTAGTTATAAAAACAACATTGAAAAGTACAGAAGAAATTAGAAAAACATATTTCAAATCATGGTTTCTCAGAAAAGGTTATATTAGTATTAAAGAAATATGGGATTTTAAATAAAGTTGTATTTAATATTGTAATATTTTTTTCAACATTGATATTTATTCCGAAAATATTACTTATTTACTGTTCCAATAAGCATTAATACATTCAAAAGTATTAAATTTAGTATAATGTATCCAAGAATTTTCACTATTATCGTAATTTTTCCATTTTATGAGATAAAAACTATCTTCAACTACTAATCCTTTATGATCTAAAATAATATCAATCTCATAAATATTTTCATCATCATTTACAACTATCTCTAAATCCATATTATTATTAAATCATTTATAACATTTGATAATTGTAATCCTAAAAATTGATGTTGTAACAATTTCATTTTATCTAAATTATTTATTCTATCATTTAATTTTGGAGGTGCACTATAGCTATCTATATTACTAGTTAAATTATTTTTATATTCGAAATCAAAGTTATCATTCATCCAATTTGATTGAAAACTGTAATGTTCTATATTATTTAATTGTTTGTCTTTCTGAAAATATAAAAAATATTATCAAATTGTTTGTCATTTGAAAATAATAAAAATTAAAAAGTTGCCATTCATGTCAACATTTTTTAATAATTTATATTTTCTTCTTAAAACAATTTAGAACACTTTTTAAAAAGTGTTTTATATTTTTATTATTTTCTATTTAAAACAATTAATGTTTGGTTACACAATTATAAATCACATGATTTATAATGTTACATAAACATGTCCATTTTACATATCTTTTAATATTTAGAAGTACAGATGCAATTTTTAATTGTATATTATATATATTTATATTAGATGTTAAAAATGATTTTTTATTATTTAATCTCTGAAATATGAATCCAATATCAGAAAAAACTTTCTCCATTTTTGATCTAAAACTACCAAATTGATCATTATAATTTAATTCAACATCATCTAAATTTATATTTTTATCTTTTCTAATAAGATATACAAAGTTAAAATCATTTAATTCTGAATTATTTATTATTGGCTCCACATATAAACTATATCCTCTATAGTTTCCATCACCAAACAATGTAACTAAAAAGAAATAAACTGGTATAATTCCCAACTTCTCAAATAAAACCTTTTTAATTTCCTTGATTTTATTAATAGGAATTGGCCTTTTTGTATGATATTTTTTTTTGATTAATAATTGGCAAACCATAATTTAAAAATTTCCAATATTCATTTGTTAAAGTTTGATATTCTCTTAGTAAATTATATTTAATATTAATAGTTTCCATTTTTATTAGTTAGAAAATTCAATTTTTGTATATTAGAGAAAAAAATTAGTAATAATCTGTTATTATTATTATAGTAGACGGATATATACAGACATTACATCATTTTTATCTTTTCTATATATATTTAAACTTTTTAATATATCCATAGTTTTTATATCTTTATAACCTTTTTTATAAATTAAAATGATTATTCTGTATAATAAACATTATCAAGAAGGCAACTGTTCCATTATGCATGAAAAAACAACATTATATTTATGTTTTCTACTAATATATATATTAAATTCATATAAAAAAAGATATCCCTCTTATAGGAAGTCCAGTTATACCAATTCCAAAAGAAGTCATTAAGTCAATGCCAATACTTAAATCGTAATTATTTGTAAGTTCCATAACTTCCAGTTTACGAGTAAGTGTTTTGTTATTGCATCTTAAGGTGACTTCTGTAGTGCCAATTCTTTTTACAGTAGATTTAGAGTCAGCTAATTTAATATGCTTGATGTCATCATTTAAAATAGGAAGTATAGGTAGGTTTAATTTTTTTACAACGTCTTTATTAATAGCGCTATGATTTGCACCCGTATCTAGTATAGACACCAGACGTTCCGGTATGTAGTTCCTTCTAATGACGAGAATGGGAAACGTAATAGAATCGTTAATATTTTTGAAATCCTTAGTTATTGTATTTTTAGATGAATACTTACATTCTAAGGCACACCGATTTAACTGCGAATTAACTTGTTCACTAATATCGATATTTCCAGCGTTTGTTCGCTCAGACATGCGACTTATGGGCTGGAAACGAGGTTCACCAGAGTTCACATGACTCTTAGCCTCTATAAATTCGTTACAGCGATGTCCATGGTTCCATACTCGCTTACAATAATGGCAGAGTTTATTATTGGAACCAGAATTAGAACCAGAACCAGATCCCCGACCATGAAACTTGCTATTCTTATGAGAAGGAGACGGAATAAAACCTTTATTGACCTTATAATTGGCCTTATTAGGTGTAGTGTTGTCCAAAGAACCAGAGTCAGAGTCCACTCGGGGACGTTTGCCATTCAATGACAAGAAAGACGAGTCATCACCTGAAGCGATCACCAAATCAATGAGCTCAGCAATGGAGTTAGGTAATTTCTTGCCAAAGTGACAAGCAATAGCCTGTTGGGACCGGCCACGAACCTCCTCACGCAGAGACACAAAGAAAGTGACAGCTAGCTGCGTGTTGTCTTCCATACCAGCTTCACGACGCAACTTTTGGAACCGGCTTGCATATTCACGGTTGGTTTCATACCTTTCTTGACGTATGGAACCAACTTTGGCCATCAACAAGAACTTACGATATGGAGTATCAAAATGATCCAACAAGGAAGAACGAGCAGCAGACCAAGACATACCCTTGGATAACAATGCTTCTTCAAACCAAGAGTTTTGCTCGTTGTTCAAGCACATAGGCAACAAACGCTCCCAATTAGCATCTAGATCTTGAACATGGGCACGGAGTACCTTCTCAAAGCAAACGCAAAAGTCATGAGCCGAGTCATACATGTCTTCACGAGGCTTCCATTGATGTTCACCTCTCAATTGAAGGAAAGGAAGACCAGCAGGTACAATCGCAGGGCGATGGGATGCAGAGACAGGGCCAGAAGCGGATGAAGATTCACCCATAATCTTGAGGTAAGAGTTTTGGGCTTGTTTAAAGTGGGCTAGCTTTTCTTCAGCAGATTTGTAGGCCACATATGCCTCGTTGGCAGCAGGAGAGTTAGGATCTTGACGAACCAGGGCAGCCAAACGAGTAAACAGCATTCTAGAGTTTTCAGTTAATGCTTGAACTACATCAGAGGCATCATCAGGGGTTGAATCAATAGTAGATTGATTCTCGGAGAAAGCTTGCTCAACTTCACCAATGGGACCAGAAATGACACCATCCATGGTAGAGACACCAGAATCAGTAACAGGGGCTTGAGCAGACATAGTAAGTGTAATAAAGCGTTGAATTCAAAAAGTAAAATGTTGTGTTTGCACAGTGAAATAATAAAGAAGACTAAAAAGAGTACTTTTTGAGACTGTGCTTTATTAACAAAGATGAATATAAAGATGAAGATCCTATAACTATGTCTAAACTGAACCTATTTATACTAATCGTCTATCTAAGTGTGGTGAAGAGGATTTAAGAAGATGTTATGTTATAGGTCTATGTTCTAGATATATATCCATCTGAGACATGAATCTTAAACATATCAACTCATAAGTGCTTCCGTAAAGATGAGATTGATAATGAATAAGTTATTATTCATACAATAGTCTCTATTCTATAACAGTATATAAGATATGAATAAAATTAAGTTAATATTAGGAAGGGAAATAGAATTATGACTAACATGAAGATCAAATTAAAGCCATAATGAGGGATATAATGAAACAAGAGCAATGAAGGGAAAAAAATTAAGAAAAGACTTAAGATAGAATTAGAATTAAGAATAAGAATAAAAATAGGAACAAGATTAGATATGGAATATAAATAAGAGCAACAATAAGCAAAGATTAGGATTAGGATAAAAAAAAAAAAAATAAAAATAAAGAGGAATAGTTATTATCTTTAATATATTTTAATAATTCTAAAGATATATAAAACATATTATAAAATATAAAGTTTTTGTTTTTTTATATCAATTTAAAATCTTTCATAATAATAATTTATTGTATCATTATAAAAGTTACTGTATCGCTAAATATAAAAAATGGTCAGTGAGGGAGTCTGACGTGTGAAGGTAAGCAAAGTGCAACCTTCTGGACTGTGTGTGTGGTATCATGATATTCAGAGGTTGTGAATATGCTTGATACGTGATAGTGGAGCAGATAGTTCCTCAAAGGAATAGAATTAGGATTATGCTTAACAAATTGAATTAAGGATAGGATAAATAAAGGAAAAGATATAATTAATAAAATATTAAAGATAAGGACATGATTAGGATAATGATAATAATGAGGATTAGGGTTAAGACAATAATTAGGGTTTAAATTTGGATTAGAGTTAATATCATAGTTAGAGTTAAAATAGATTCATGATAAAAGCAGGCTCATGAATATATTACGGTTAACATAAGAATAAGGATTAGATTTTAAACGAGGAATAGGGGGAGGATAAAAAAATTAAAATTAGGATTAGAAATAGGAATAGAGATATGATTAAAGATAGCATAAGGAATAAAAATAGAGTTAAAAATTAGGTTAATATTAGGATTAAGGTTATAGATATGGTTATATTTATAATTATTAATATATTAATTTAAGAGTAACATTAAAAATAATTTAGAAGTAAATTAAATTTAGGGATAAGAATGAATCAATGATAGGGCCATGAATAGGAAAAGGATAATGTGTAGGGACAGAGATAAAAAGATAAATAATATAAATATTAAGAACAAATTATGATTAAAATTAGGATGAGGACGAGAAATAGAATAAGGCAAAAAAAAACAGAGTTAAGAAGATGATTAGGAATAGGATTAAAATTAGGAATAAGGCTAGGATAGAAATTAGGAATAAGATTAAGATTAACGATAGATTTAAGGTTAAAGATAAGATGAAGGTTAAGATAAATAATAGGAATAATAATAGGGATAGATTAGGATTATGATCAAAAATAATATTAGAGACAGATTTAGATAGAATTAGATTAAATATAGGTACAGGTTAGAATTAAGATCATGAAAAGAATTTAAGATGAGAGTTAAGGTTAGATAATAAACAAACTTAAAATTAGGGTTAGATATAATAACATAATTACGATTAAAATTATGTTTAGGGATATGGATAGGGTTAGGGTTAGGGTTAGGGTTAGGGTTAGGGTTAGGGTTAGGGTTAGGGTTAGGGTTAGGGTTAGGGTTAGGGTTAGGGTTAG